>JARFIY010000001.1:24847500-25365000 GCA_036346155.1 Sinelater perroti
AGACAACACTTCTTGACCCTCAGCTTAGAATTAACTCGAAAGGCTCGCATGATCCAGGTACACTATACGGGTTTGAAAATTAGCCCTTCTAATACAATTTCTATAAGTCGCTCAAAAGTAGCGGAAGCGTTGCACAACTCAAACAGCATGACGATGAAATGCAATAATGTTGGCCTTTGGTGAATGCGATTTTCTGTCTGTCGTTAGCCTTAGAATAAGGTTTCTAATATATGACGATTTTTGGTAAGAGGTAGCTATCCGTTTTAATTACCTCCTTTAGCTAGTAGACGATGCCTAACCGTATTGACCCGTCTATCTTTTTAAATATTACAACCAGTCATTTCCGTGGACAATGTCTTTTTGTGTTATTATGCACTATCAATATCCTTGCTCTTAGTTTTCCTATCGCAAGATATCTTGGACGTTGTTGTATCGGTTGAGTAATAGTAATTCTAATTCAAACTTGCTGGTGACCTATCAGAATTGCAGAATATAACTCAGTGGTCCTTAGATTATCTTCTTATATGGTTACCACTTGATGTACAATAGATAAAGTAAACGTACATTTGGCTATTATAATATTTTTCTTTGTAAGCACAGATCCTAGATCAGCGTTGATCATTCTGACAAGTGCTACATTCCCGTCCTTAACAAGAACTCTTTTAGTAGGATTTTTCCGTTACCTTGTCCATGATCAATGCTTTCCAACAATCGTAGGCTTCCTTCTTTGCTTTATCATTTCAGCTGTGTCGTTAATATTGTCTTGCTCTAAAATTGTAGCACGACGTCTTCAGTTATAATTCGAGATGTACCTTCTTAAAATTTGTGAAACGTAAATCCTTCATTGTCGATTTTTAAAATGTAGTTCTTTAAAACTGCGTAACTCCAAGCTTCTTCGAAAGATACATCTCTAAATTAAACTTGTTTGAGATGTCATCCAATATAACTTAATGGTTCAGGGCGTATTTCCAAATGCTGATGGTCACCTTAACTATTGCGCAGATATTTATAATGTCACATGTAACCGTAAAAACGTATTATTATTAGGGAAGCCTGGGCATCGTTCTGTATTACCTCAGAGTGCAATAATTTTTGATAAATCTGTGTCAATAAGTAGTAGAATCCACTGGTTTTACCACCAATATATAGATTACTTATATCTTTTCAAGGATGTAACACAAACAATACTATTGAGGCTTTGTATTCTGAAGTCCACGATTGTCTCTTCATTACAATTCCGCCTAGTTTTCCAACGACTCTTCCGATTTAATCGATCTTCTGCAATCACGCCACAGATGACACCATTCATAATTGCAATTACTTTTTAACTAATTTTTGCGTAATGCCCGTCTTAACATGTCTTGTTCTTCTGTAGCAACTCTGCTACTGTGGTACCCACGCTACGCTTGGTTTACAACTGTATGTTCTGAAGCACGTGCAGTACAACGTTAAGGCTATTTGGACTGGCTAAACATAGTGACTGTTAGATGTTGATATCTCTGAGACCATATACGTTTATAAGACTATTTTTTTCAATAAACTGATAGATCTTACCAGATTTGTAATGCTATTTTTAACTATTTTACCATATCATATCCAATCGCAAGTTAAGAGTAGGTAGTCTTTTTGCTATCTGGTATAGCATGACAACATTCACAAAATCTCAGATAAAAGTCCGGTCCGTACATTGAAGCAGAGTGGACGTGTGCGGGCTAATTTTACCTGCGATATCGCCGCGCCGAACCGCAATCTAAGGTCAGGCGTATTTAATTATTTATTTAAAAATTTAATACCTTTAACGCATAAATCTACTATTGAATAAAACAAAGACTTTACCAATAAGAGCCCCTGCGGAGGGGCTCTTTATTCAAGATGAGCAATCCTAATCTTAAACGAACCAGCTCTACCTTATCGCCACCTGTATCCGAACCGAATAGAAAATATTTATTTATACCCGAAAATCTAATAACCAAAATTAAATTTTACGTTACGGAGAAACAAATCGAGAATGCCGATAAAACCATTTATCAAGGTAAACTCGCTGCAACTATAAAAGACATGGATACCTCTGTTACCGCTCCGTCCCAATCTGTTAATACTAAGGAGAATAAAATAAAGATCCCGCCAATTTATCTGCATAATGTAGACAAATTAAAATTTCAAGAAATAATTACTGATCTTAAGGAAAAAGCTACGAGTGAATTTACCACTGTAGTTAGAAACAAACAATTAAGAATAAATCTCACCAGTATAGAGGATTACCGAGTAATGACTAAGCATTACAGCGAGAACAATCTAGCCTACCACACATTTAAAAACCCAGAAGTTTGCAACTTATCTGTAATAATCCGTAACGTCCCTGTCTCCTTTACGGAAGATGAAATCAAAAACGAATTAACAACTCTAAAATATCCGGTACAAAAAGTAGCCAGATTATACAACAAAGACAGATATCTGATCCCACTATGCGCGGTGGATCTCGATGACACCCAAGAAGGCAAGGAAATTTTCAAACTAACAAAACTAAACCACAGCATAGTGGAAGTGGAGATACGAAGAAAGTCGAAGGAAATTCTTCAGTGCAAAAAATGCCAACTGTACGGCCACACACGTAACTATTGCCACTCGCAAGCACGCTGTGTGAAGTGCACTGGCAATCACTTATTTACCGAATGCCCTAAACGACCTGGAGATGATCCTCAGTGTGTAAACTGCTTGGAAAAGCACCCAGCGAACTACAAAGGTTGTAGTTATTACGCTAAGGTAACCCTGAACCAAACAAGAAACTCTAGCTTTAGAACTCAAAACAGATCATACGCCCAAGCAGTAATAGACAAACAAAATACTACGACTAATGACTCATCGCCCCCAAGACGTTTTGTATCCAAACCCAACGTTTCCACTCCCGACGAACAGCAATCATCAACCGACCTTATCTCCACAATACTTAAGAAATTAATAGAACTGCTAATCCCCCATTTAGACAAAATAATGCCATTCCTAACAACGTCATTACCAACATTGCTAAATAGTGGATCAAAATAATCCTCAGTTAATAAATAATATAACAGTGACAAATTGGAATGCCAATGGTCTTAAATCTCAACGTTCAACTTTTATAGAATTCATGACACTACACAACATTGATATCGCGTGTATCACAGAGACACACTTTGTAAGCACCGAAAAATTCAGAATTCCTGGGTATCACGTATATCGGAAAAACCGAGAAGCTGTAATAGCATCAGGCGGAGTTGCAATTATAATTAAAAAGAAATTCAGCCACCATCTCCTCCATATGGGTGTTCTTCAAAACATAGAACCCATTTCTATCAAAATACACATGAAAACTAGTGGCTCTTTAACCCTTACATCTGCATACAAACCTCCAAATAAACGGCTTGTTGAAGACGAAATCGGTGAATTGTTCAGCAGCAACGAGCCCACGTTAGTTTTAGGAGACTTAAATGCAAAAAATACCATATGGAGATGCCGTGCCAGTAACCCAGACGGGATGAAGTTGCATAGCATTATGGCCAAACACAGTATATTAATATCAGCCCCTGACGACTACACTTACCATCCATACCGAACAGACCAACAACCTGACATCTTAGATGTTATACTGCATAAAAATGTCACTTATCCAGTGTATCAAACAGTGGCATCTGAATTGGACTCTGATCATCTTCCTGTCATCATCAGCCTCCACAACACCCCTCAAATAATACCTCCACCGCCTAGCTTAGCGCATGGTAAAACTGATTGGGACAATTTTCAGTCGACCCTTGATCAAAAACTCCGTTGGGTGGGACCACCTGAACTTCCCCCGGATATAGACAATGACGTCCTACAATACACACCAGCCTTACAAGCAAGTATACAAGAAACAACCACTCCATGGAAGCAAAGGAAAGTTGCCGAGCATATTAGAACTCTCAACTACATACTTGATCTAATTAAGCAAAATAATAGATATAGAAGGGATTGGCAAAGACACCGGTTACCATACCTTAAAACACTGTACAACCAACTATGTCACTTAGTAAAGCATGAACTTGACAGTCTAAGAATCCAAAGATACATTCTTACCTTGAAGACACTAAACCCGGTGACCCATCTATGTGGTTAGCTACCAAACGATTATTAAGACAACCGAGTATAATCTATCCTATGGTATCAAATAACGCCAGATACTCCTCCGATGATGAAAAAGCCAACTTATTAGCAACTCATCTTGAACAGGCATTTGGGCCCAATTTTGAAGAACAAGACGAACACTTCGAAAAGCAGGTAACAAGCGCAATCGCAAATATGCACTTACAGAAATTAAATTTTATATAACAATATTACCTAAGCGTAAGACCCCTGGGCCCGACCTTATAACAAACGAAATGCTAAAGCTCCTATCAAAAAAGGCTCTGGCTTACTTAACCTCAATATACAATCTCCTGTCTCAGACTAGGATACTTTCCGACAGCATGGAAAACTGCAAATGTGCTCCCCATCTATAAAGTAGGTAAACCGAAAGAAAACCCTGACAGCTATCAGTCTCCTGTCAACCCTGGCCAAGCTCTTAGAAAAAGTGATACTTTCCAGATTACAAGATTACCTCCACCAAAATGATACTATTCCTCCTCTTCAATTTGGCTTCCGAACCCATCACTCGACCTCTCACCAGCTTCTCTGAATAAGTGAATCAATTGAAAGAGGGTTTGAAAAGAAAGAATACACTGAGTTTGTATTTATAGACTTGGAAAGAGCTTTCGACAAGGTCTGGCATGATGGACTTCTATATAAAATGGGGCTTTTAAACATTCTAAATTACCTAACCAAAATCATTCACTCATTTCTCACTAACAGAACTTTTAGGGTCCGGATCAGCTCAACCTTATCTAGTTCTAAACCTATTCGTGCCGGAGTACCCCAGGGCAGTATTCTGGGACCCACCTTATTCAACCTGTTCGTTCACAACGTACCTATAGATCTCAACTCAACGCTGGCCATGTATGCTGACGATACTGCAATTATTACCCAGAGCTTCAGTCTTGATACAGCAATTGTACTCCTACAAAACTCTATAAATACGTTATGTGCATGGTTTCAGAAATGGAAAATTAAAATAAATTCTGATAAATGTCAAACAAAAATTTTTACCCTCAAGAGATATGAGCAAATTACAAAAATAAAAATAAATAATAACGAAATAGATTGGAATCCAAAGGACTCGGCTGTTAAATATTTAGGCATGCACTTAGACGCGAAACTGAACAGGGGGTTTCATATCAATAAAAAACTCAACGAGTGCCACAACAGACTGGGTACACTATATCCCCTTATAAACCGCAAATCTCACCTTAGACCTGAGTGTGCTGTACTTATCTACAAAGGAATCCTCAGACCAATTCTTACGTATGCATGTCTAATATGGTGCAACACATCAAAGACAAACATGAAGAAACTCCAAACAATCCAGAACAAAGTGCTCAGAATCGCCATCAACTGCCCTTGGTTTGTGCGTAATAATCAAGTTCACAGTGAATTAAGTGTTCCATTAATTACAGAGTTCATTAATAAATCCACTGTAAAGTTTTTCCAAAATCTAACCTTGTGTTCAAGTGCTACCAAATTAAATCTAGGCCAAAAAAATATTCACATGCGTCTTAAGCGTAAACTACCACAGGACTTAATTTAAATGTGGTATATAAACCCAACTCAATGTCAAATTAAGATAGAAATGTAATTTATCAGTTAATCCCCACTGGAGTAAACCTCAATGTATGTAGTTTAGTTCTTATTTAATTGTACTATAACAACCAAGCCGTGTATTGCATTGTATATTGCAGAGCCAGCTACAATAAAAAAAAAAAATCTCAGATGAACAGACTTTTGTCATTCGTTCATCAATTAGCCTCAAATTATCTGCGATACTTAGACCGGAACGTTTTCCCGTCAAAATGGAATCTCATTTTTATTATCACATTCTTTTCTAGTAAAAATAATCCCATGCTGAAGTCGGCCAATTGATTTTGTTGGGCAATAGCTCGCCGTTTCATTTCTGTTTTAAGATTCTTAGCATACTTGAGATCCTCTGTTGTTTCTTCTACCATTTCGTCCTTTTAAAGTTTTACAAATGTCGGTTACCTTCTCTTTTACAGCTCGAAAGTGTTCTTCGAACCTTCTTCTAATACCATAAATTGTTACAATTTTTCTCTACAATTTTGAAATTGCCTTCACTATTTATATTATATTCTTATAAGTCTTCTTTTAATTCTTCGCTCATGTTTCTGAACTATTTTTCCAATTTTATAATTTTATATATACAATTTAAAATTTATAAGCAACTTAAAAACGCAACTAATATTTTCCTAAGCGCAAAATGTATATTAAACACATATTTGAACTTCTGAAATATATTTTTTTATTAAATCATAGAAAAAATTTAGAATTTGGAGTACTTTGCGTTTACAAGTACATTTCTTGATTTATCTTTTTTACCTAGAAAATTTAAATTTCGTGTACGTATTCCTTTAAGAATTATAACACAGATTAATCAACAAGTGATCAAAGTTTTTAAAAATTATATAATCTCAAATAAATAGATCATGTTCATAAATGTTAAAAATTCACTTAATAATACAGTGTACTAAGGCAAAATTTTATTCGTTTTCAAAACAATCTATTTTATTCAAAAAAAAATATTGTTTGTAATTAAATGTACTCATCATATTTTAAGTATGCAAGATAAAATTAACACGTGAATTTTGAATATAATATGAGTGTCCGCTCAGATCCATCCTTCACATCTATTTTTATTTCCCCTCTTGAGTCAATTCATTCGACAGTTAAAACAATTTATTTATTTCATGTTATCTACTTATTTTAAAAATAAATTTGTTTTACTACAATTTATCGCTATACATAAAACTACATATTAAAAACATCACTTAGTGAAAAAGGCACACGGCATAAACGATAATTAGAAAGAAAACATACTATTCTCGACTTATTTATCTTTTAAACCAGGAAAAAAAACAAATATTTAACGCAGTTAACGCTAATATTATTATTATTATTTACTAACACCAAAGGGAGCAATAGCCTTAATAGTTATGGTTATTGTGCGCGCTAAATGAGGTTCGGCCATTTGTTTGCAAACACAAACGTTGGTTTTAGAAGATTAGTACGCGTCAATTGACCAACTTCCTCTTCCCATGTGTAATTAATAGCAAGCAGGCAAATATGGCTTATCAGCTCGATAAGATTACTCACAGGGACAAATTTGAGGTTTCCCAGTGCAGTGAAATGTGTTACGCTATACGTGTGAAGTCACGCAGTTCGGTTGCATTACGATGAAGGCAAAAGTTGGGATCGAATTTGAGGACAAAAATTTTTTGTTTATAATTAACAAGGCAGCCTCCTTGCAGAACAATATTGATGCAATATGCGAACAGAACAGTTTGGTGAGTATAACTTTTTGTAATATAATATAACTAATTCCGTCCACGCTTAAGGAGCCGAGTCATTGCTATGGGCTTAAGTTTACCTACACAACCAACGATCTACACTTAGATAACTACGTGACCGAGGAAAATTTTCAGCAAATCCAAGATGGGTCTACATTAAAGCTGGTGGAATCTCTGGATTCGATAATAGACCGAATTTTCCCGAATATGGTGTATGAGCGGCAACAGACCTTTGATGAACTTTTTTCGTTAAGTACAGACCCGGGATTTATTAAAGCTCTCGGTTAGTAATTAAGTTAATTATCCATTACTTGCATATCTATGACGTATACGGAAATTTTTCATCAGTAAATAAAGGAAGACACAAGGATGTGCTGCAGTGGTTAACAGATAAATATTTAACTGGAAAAGAATTAATAGCAAGTTTACGTACATTATTGCATCTGCTGAAGAAACAGTACATTAATGAACTTGACAACGCAATTGTAAGCAATATTACAAGATGTGTAAAAAATGATTGCCCTCCTACACCTCCTAATGAACTTCAGCATTCACTTGCTGTTCTCTGTCAAATTCTTTATTTACGAGGCTACGAAGTGAATAAACAACTTGTAAGAACACAATCCAATTCAAAGAATAAGATGTAGCTTAGTTTTTCTTTGTAGATTATCTCAGAAATATCAATTGACGATTTGATTCCATTCATTTGGAGCCAGGATCATGCCATTTTACAACTGAACACCATGATGTTGATAAATGCAATGGTCAAAACAGTAAAAGGGGAAAAACGATTACAGTTAGTTAAAGAACTAAATAAAACCAAAAACAAAGAATACATATTTAACCATATAATTCGGGAGAATGTTGACGATGCTGCAATGGCGCACGAACTGTATTCTTATCAAACTTACATTTTGAGGTAGAATTAAATCAGCCTAACAAAATAAAAATTTTAAAGATATTATTTTAGCCTCTATTCTGAAGCATTTAACACACCTATAGATTCAAACAATGTAATACAACTAAGAGAGCTATGTGAGGATGATTCGGATCGTTTTAGTTTTATGGCACCTGATGATGTTGCCATGAGTCGGTCCAATTCTGTCGGAACGATATTGGAAGACACCGAGAATACACGGTTAATAGAAATGTTAATAAAATCAATCCAATAATTTTATCACTTATGCTTTAATAGAATATCGTTTGCAAGTATGGAAAGTGAGAGAAGTTCAAATTTTGAACACTCGAGCAACTTAGCACTTCCTGCCGATGATTACATCACTCGGTTAACATTTGATTGTTTAAGTGAGTATTAAAAGTTAGTCATAAATAATCCGCATTCGACATTTTCAGGTTATTATAAAAAATATCACTATAAGAGTTTCTGCCAGACTCGCTTGGAGGAAAATACATACGAACCTGGAATCTACATTTCAAGCGAAAGGTTGTTACCTATCTTTTATATACGGAGGATAATCCCTTTGCTCTACTTCTTACCGAATTGTCAAAATAATACTAACCACTATTTTACTTTTCTTCTTGCAGCTTTCGTAACCATTTAAAAAAATATATGACCTCTTCATACAATTTTCAATTGTTTCAATAAAGAATTTTTTAAATCCTAGTAAGAATAATCACTGGCCGTGTTTTCGTAACTGTACCGTTTACGATATAAGGCGTATCAATAAAATCATCATCTTTGTAGAATATATATATTTTCCATCATATTTTTTCTTTGCAATCAAAACATAACCATTCTTACAACTGGTTGCTTTATGAATTTCTTATATGATTGTAAACCTTGATGTATCTAATCTTTTTTTACATTCTCATCTAATTTGCAAAGCATTACTTGTGCAAATTGAGTTACTGTTATTTACAAAATCAAGTTTGTCTGCAAAATGGCTTTCACGACTCCGCTGACATGCGACCATTCTTTTAGCGATGTTTTTCATAATGCTTTCCCATAAATGTGGCTCTGTTTCAACAAGTCTAATGTACTCCTGTAGCCCTAGAATTGTAACAAATTTGTTAACATAAACCTTTTCCTTCAAGTCTCAGAAGAAAGAGTCTAAAGGAGGTTGGATCTCAAGACCGCTGTAGCTGATCGATGTCACCCCTGTATGAGATAACACGGCCGGGAAATTTGGTTTGAAATGAGTGCTTCACGTGATGTGCAAAATGTGGCTTCATCTTGGTAAAACCACATGTCATTCAAGTTCAAACTGTTGGTTTCATTGAAAAGTTGCTTACCATCTCCCGATATAATACACCATTGACAATAACAGCATTGTTAGCTTCATTCTGAAAAAGTTCGAGTCTTTAATTTGCATTTTTGTGAATGCACTGGCTTCCATGCGATTCACAGAACCATTTAAAGAAAAATAAGCTTCATCACACAATATGAGTTTTTTGCAAAAATCAGCATCAACAAATTTATGCCATTTCTGGTGATGGGATGATGGCATTGTCATCTGTTTAGATACTGTACAAATCCAAACTTTCGACGTTCACAAAAGGCAATTGAAATCCTAAAATTCAATTTGGATCACGCTATATTTTTTGTGCTATTCAATTACTTGAACTATTTAAAGTGAAACAAAATACAGTTACCAATTGGTATTATTTGTGCATAATTATATACATACAAGCTGACACTGATACGTAGGAATAATATATTTTAACATAAATGTGAGTAAGAAGCAGAATAGGGGGATCAACCCTACCATTAATAATGAACTAATACGTAATTAGGTGTGTTTATTAGAATAACAAGAATGTTGGGGAAACTACTGCACATTGGAAGAGAACCTCTCAAAACAGGAATATCATACCATCCCTTAGCGTTTAACGCCAATTTAAAGCGACCTTTTCTCCTAGAATTGTTTTCAAGAACAATGTGGCTTCTTTCCAAGACCAGAAAAGAAATGAATGCTTGGATACTGGACGACTATCCCAAAGTAAACTAAAAACCCCAAACTAAAACTTAAATTGTATTTGTAATTACTTTTTTATTCTAGATATTAACTGTTATAGAAAAACAAATTCAGATGGTATTGGACAAAAAACCATCTGATTACAAAATGTTAATAAAATCAATGATTTCATTAACCTATGAGGAAGTGCACAAGCAGTGGCAGGTTTGTCCAGATAATTTTTCTATTCCAATAAAAATGAATACATAAAATTCATAATGTAACTTGTAAACGTCAAGTACGCTTGATTTACTCTCTTATTTAGTTATACATCTAACACTCCGAAGGCGAATTAATTCACCTGCAGGTACCCCTTTAATAAATCACTTTGTTTTCAGAGAGAAAAGGAGGCAGAATGGAAAGCTTTGTACCAAAGCAACCCGAGCGTTCAAGCCATTAAAAAAGAATTTCGCGCTGCAAACGAGAAATTAATATTTGAAAGGAAAATAAAGACCCTGCAGAAAGGAGATGCGTTCCCCAAACTTCCGGAAAAGGTAACATTAATTTCGCTCCAATATGCTCTCGAAATGTACATCCATTTATCGTTTCGCGATTTTAGAGGGGCAAGCAGCAACATTTCTTCTTGAGATTGTCTGATAACAAGCGAACCGTGTTTTGGGGCGATTGCGATGAATCATTAGGCGAATTCGGATCGAAAGACCCGGAACGTTTCAACATATCGGACATTAAGCACTTTGTTACCGGAAAGGCATGTCCGCACGTAAAGGACAACAGGTACGTGTTCACAAATTAGCTGCCGTGCTCCGTAAAACCAATTCGATTAAATCCAGCGTTAAAACTCCGGAGAGAGCGTTCTCTTTGATCCTCGAATCGGACGCCGTCATTAATTTCCTAGCAAAAGATACAAATGCGGCAAACAGCTGGATAGATGGATTTAGCTTGCTGTTGGGTAAAATACATTTCTATGTCAGCTGCTACCACTTACATCATTTAATTTATAGGAAAACCACACAGAAGCGCTGATTATAAGAATGAATTAGAAACTTTGACAGAGATGGATTGCGCTTTGCAGCTTTTGGATTTGCAAAATATACCCATTCCAAACACGCCGCCTAAAATTCCGCCCCTGCCGAGCCCTATTCGCCCCAAACCTGCAGTACCTCCCAAATCGCCTAACCTCAAGCTGAGAAAAAGCATATCACCATTATATATAAGACAAAACAGCAATATTTAACTATTGATATTTTTATAATATAATAAAAATTTGTAATACTTTTTTCGATTATGACATTTTTGACATATGGTACTTTCAAGTCTTAATAAATTGTTTCATTAGAAATATGTCAAGGGGCATTTGAGATCATACGTAATGTCTTGATTGGTTTCTCTGTATTATTGCCACATTAGACTTACTGGTACAACCCCAGAGTTCAATACCATAAACCCATATTGGTTTGACGATTTTTTAGTAGTTTGTTTTTAAGTTGTAATTTGGACTTCCGGCCAAGTAACCATTAAAGTTGATTCACTTTCAAATATATCTGTTGACGTTTTTTAACCACGTGCTGTTTCCATATTAATTTGTTATTAAATGCATCCCTAGGTGTTTTGCACTAGATGATGTAGGTATTTGTATGTTATTGAGATAAACAGGGGAGGGGGTCACTAATATTTACGCAGGGTGAAGTTGACTTGTACAAATTTATCTTCATTGATCTTAATTTTCCATTTGTGTGTCCACGTTTGTATTTCATTTACATGATTTTGTAGAGTAGTGGTTGCTAGTTGTGGGTCGAGAGTCGAGTACGAGCAGTGTTACAGTGCAGACGTTCCTTGGCCTGATATCAGTGCGATACGCTTGACCTTAAAGCTATCCGTAGCTAATATTGTAAGTAAATTTTATTTTACTTATTCTCAACAAAACTAATACAATCTCGGTAAATGAATTAAAAATGGATTATCAAGCACATAACAAGCGCAAAATAGACAGTTTAACACCGCCCGTTGATGAAGTCCAAAAACGGTATGCATGGACCACCCAAGATTTATTAACCAGTAATAAATTCTATCTGCCAGCCCATTTGGAAAATACATTAGCTGATGGCGAATCTTCCAACAAAAATGACTCAAACGTGTCCGATAAAACACAATCACAGCCAGAAACTCATAACATACCAACCATCAAAGTCCCACCTATCTACTTACCAAATACCTTAAATCATAAAGCCTTAATTGAAGACATGCAAAAACTAGCTGCTGGAACCTTCACAACAACGTATAACACAACCACATTACGAATCAATTTAACAAAAGACGAAGATTTTTGAAAATTAACCAAACATTTTACAGAAAATCAAATCCAATATCATACTTACCAAAATTTCCGTAGTAATTAAAAATGTTTCACTTTCTCTGACAGATGAGGAAATCAAAACTGAACTAGCTAGTCAGGTGCCTGTGACAAAGGTAACACGATTGTACACCAGAGATAGAAAACCTCTACCTGTTTGTGCACTAGAGCTAACCAATAACGAGCAAGCGAAACGTATATATTCACTAAAAGCAATTTTTCACTCCGTAGTTACTGTTGAAGCTAGAAGAAAATCCAAGAATATACCTCAGTGTTACAGATGTCAACAGTATGGCCATACTAAAAATTATTGCAGTCTAAAACCAGTTTGCGTAAAATGTGCTGGTAATCATCTACATTCCGAATGTCAAGAGGCCAAACGAACCACCAAAGTGTGCTAACTGTGGAGGCAACCACAGCGCAAACTATCGTGGCTGTTCACACCATATTACACTACTAAAACAACGGACTCGAGCCCAACCTAGAAACTCGTACATCAATAACACACAGACCTTTGCAGATAAGCTTAAAAGCGGACTCGCCCAGAACAACAATATTACCTCCTCATCCACTCCATCAGCATTACCCGACAATCTCATTCAAACTCTCCTTAATCTTATTACGCCGTACCTTAGCCAAATTAAAACATTCATTATTAGCACTCTCTTACCAATGCTTATCAATGGACCTTAACAAAGCAAACCAATACAAAGTTTAACCATCCTTAACTGGAATGCAAATGGAATCAACAATCAGCGCTCTCTATTTATCGCCTTTTAGCGAGATACAATGTGGACATCGCCTGCATATCAGAAACGCATCTTGATGAGACCATAAAATTTCGAATCCCAGGTTATCATATCTATCGCAAGGATCGAAACTCCAAAGTAGCAGCTGGTGGCGTAGCGATCATTATTAAAACGAAATATGAACACATTCAACTTCCAGAAATTGTTAACTTAAAATTGAGTTTACCTCAATAAGGGTTAAACTTGATGATCAGAGTAGTGTAATAATTGCTTGTGTCTACAGGCAGCCAAACACAAGAATTGCTGAGGAAGATATAAAAGAATTTTGACACTACTGAATCAGTACTAGTTTTAGGAGATATGAATTCTAAAAATACCCTGTGGGGATGCAGAGCCACAAACCCCGAAGGGATTAAACTGGAAAATCTTGCCATAGCAAACACCTTCCAAATCTTGGCACCTGATGATTACACCTATTACCCTTACCGAGAAGAGCACCAGCCTGACATACTCGATATTGTTCTCCTGAAAAACTTTGGTAAACCTATCTTTCAAAGTGTCATTCCAGAACTAAATTCTGATCATCTACCAGTACTGGTGTCATTCACCAACACATTAATCATTAAACAATCTACTCCAAAATTAATTAATGGCAAAATCGATTGAAACGTATTTCAAACTCAGCTCAATAGTAAACTCCACTGCCCAACACGATTACTAACATCCAAAGACATTGATGCGGCCGTGGACCACTTTACATCAACAATTCAAGATAGTGCTAAATTAGCTTGTACAACCACTAGATGGACTCATCCGACAAATTACAATTATCCTCCCAGATACATCATTAACTTAATCAAAAACAAAAGCCAGCTTCGGCGTGAATGGCAGAGAAACAGGAACCCACAACTTAAAAATAAATTAAACAACCTAACGCACCAAATTAAAAGAGAACTGGACAGCCTACGGATTAATACATATCAAAACACATAGCAGATTTCAGCCCAGAGATTGGGGCCTTTGGAAAACAACTAGAAAAATTCTAAATCAAAGAAGAATTGCCAACGCTATCATCTGTATCTGATAATGTCACTTACACTTCCGACTCCGAAAAGCAGCTGCCTTTGCTGATCATCTTGAAAACACATTCACACCTGCAATCACTTGCACGCCCACTCACAACACACAAATCATAAACGATATTGAACGAAGGGTGCCAATTCCAGATGAAATTCAACCAACTTCACCTAACGAACTGAAGGATATTATCGAAAAGCTCCCGAAAGGAAATCTCCTGGCCACGACTTGATCACCAATACAATTCTTAAACACCTCACATTGATGGCTATAGCTTATCTATGTACTACCTACAATGCCTGCATGAGACTAGGGTACTTTCAGAGTCCTGGAAACTTGCGCACATTCTAATGTTCAGAAAACCAGGAAAAACAAAAACAAAATAAGCAGTTACAGACCCATAAGTCTGTTAACGTCGTTATCAAAAATTCTTGAAAAATTGCTTACAACCGCTTGCTAGAACACATTGAAAATCTCAACATCTTGCCTAAATATCAATTTGGCTTTAGAAAAGGCCATTCAACAAGCCATCAACTACAAAGAATCAGCGAGCTTATCGAACTCGGATTTCATAACAAACATTACACTACAGCAGTTTTTCTTGACATAGCACAGGCATTCGACAAGGTGTGGATCGAAGGCCTTAAAAAAAAGATCCTAGACATAGCCATGCCTGTATACCTTAAAGCACTTATTTTCTCCTTTCTAGACAATAGAACCTTTGCAGTTAAAGTTAACACAACACTGTCCGAAACCAAAATGTGTCGAGCAGGAGTCCCACAAGGAAGCATTCTGGGCCCAGTGCTTTTCAACATATTTACTTCTGACCTACCTGAGCTTAATGCAACAATTGCTACCTTTGCGGACGACACTGCCGTATTTACCCAAGCGGACAATCTTATTGAAGCAATCGCGATGCTGCAGAATGCAATTAACAAGTTATCTTCCTGGTACAAACTCTGGAACATCACCATAAACCCCGACAAATGCCAAGCGAAAATCTTCACTTTGCGAAGAATCAATAATCCTCCTTGTTTACGCATTGACAATACCGCAATTTGTTGGAATCCGAATGATGGTGCAATCAAATACCTAGGGGTATATCTCGATACCCGTTTAAGTTGGAAATACCACACAAATCAAGAACTTACCCAAGGATACACTAGATTAAATGCACAGTTTTATTGTATAAAACCTTACTACGACCTCTTATATTATACGCATCACCAGTGTGGTGCAATACATCGAAAACACACACCGTGGTATATACGTAACACTCAGCTACACGAAGAGCTAGGCATCCTACCCGTCGATCAGTTTGTTAAAAGATGTGCGGAAAAATTAATCTTAAACTCAAGTGCGTGTAGTGGCGCGGTTCATTATGAACTCTTTAAAACGAACATTCATACCAGGCTTCAACGCAAATTACCCCAGGATATAGTGCTAACAAATCCTATTAACGAATAAGCCAATACCAACAAGTTAAATTATTGTGACCATTATTTTGTCACACAAGTTTTGTTTAGTGTTATATTAACATTTCTATTACCAATGCTATGTATAACAAAAATTTTTGTTAATCTGGCAATATTTTAAAATTAAAAAAAAAAAAGTTGTGGGTCATTGTTGGTAGAAAGGATAATAGTGCCGCCAACAAAAGTACCTATTGTAGTATTATTATTTACTGGTAAATCTGAAGTATACAGTACATATAATAACACTACCCTGCGGTACGCCAGACTTGATCAGTTGCATACCTGACACATCTTCATTGACTCTTGTTCTAAATTTTCTGTCGATTAAGTGGGATTTTAGGAGATTGTAATACGTTACGGACAAGAAAGTTCTGATCTTGTATAATAAGCCCGTTCCAAAATTTGTCGAAAGCTTTACTTACATCTAACAATAAGAATACCGATGTACAATATTTTTTGTCTTCAAAAGCTTTAGTAGGTGACAGATTCTATGGGTTTGTTGTATTGTAGTAGGATTTTGACAAATGCCAAATGAATGTTGTGGTATCAATTCTTCGCTGTTAGAATCAGCAACTATTCTTTGCAATATAAGTCCTCCCAAGAGTTTTAGATGGTAGACAACAAGCTTATTGGACGATATGAAGATACTTTGTTTAAGTGTTTGCCCGGTTTAGGAATTAATACAATTTCCGCACCTTTCAATTGTTTAGTATAGCATTAAATATATACGTAAGTAACACTAAACTTTTTTTTGGCAATTCTTTTAACATTTTAGGTGTCACACCATCTATGCCAGGAGCTTTGCAAAGGTTGAATTGTTTGATTTCTTTGTTAATCTCTCTAGGAGTGAAAGTTTTTATTCCCGGAGCATTAGATGGAATGTTACTTAATTGCTTCTCTATCTCGTCATCGGAGACGTCATTGTTGGGGTAAAGACTCTCGCAAAGTACTCTACAAAGAATTTAACCTTTCCTCAGCACTTCTGACCCATAGTAAATCTAGGTCTGCTTCAGTCAGTATGGGGGGCACTAGGTTTTTGGGTTTTTTGCGTTTTTTACCGGCTTCCAGATTGAGTTGTCATATCTGTTTAGGCTAGTAATATAGTCATAAAAGGATTGATTTTGCACTTCTTTAATTTTTTAAGTTTACGTTTTCTTGGATATAATTTTGGTACGCTTCCCAATCAGTTTTTCTATTATGTAATCTGACAAGCTGTTTTTTTTGTATGACACAAGATCTGATAGTCGCTATTATTGCCATTCATTATGAAGAGATCCAATAGATGGAGAGGAAGAAATAATTATGTTTATTGAGAAGTTTTACCAACTCTCTAAAAAACAAGTATAAGAATATTTCATAAACATGTAACTACAATTAACCTAAATTTTATTATACGTTTCTACACTGAAACTTATTAAATATTTTTCTAAATTGTCAGTAATTAAACATTGTCTTCGATCGCTTAACAAATGTTTGTAGCTTGAAAATGTGCGTTCAACTTCGCAAGAACATAAATGCACATATTGCAATTGGATCCAATTCTAGATCGTCCCTCTACTGGCCGTTTAATATATCGTTATTTTTATTATGACATGATGTAGCCTTCATTTTTTTGTCGTAACAGAGTATAGCTTTGTTTCAACTTTTTTTTTCAATTTCAATACCATCTTCAGCAATTGTGCTATTCAAGCTTTCATTATGCTTAAACTTTTATATACTAAAAGTTTTCGTTTCTCTAATGTTTCATTGGCAATTGAAATGCAAACAAATTTAGATTTAATGTAAGCTAATTGCTGTTTAATTTTTAAATCTCTAAAATACTTAATACAATTTTGAACTGCAGCAGAACTTTAAGAATCAAACTGAAATACATCTTTGATTTTAGTGTAACATTTGAAACTAGACTATTAACTAAGTTATATTCGAGTCTAACAGTTTCAGCAACGCGATTTAAACCACAAACTAAAGAAGTAAAATGAATTAAATTAAAGAAAAAACGTTTACGTTTTGTGATGGTCTTGTCACATACGGTGCAACATCTGTAACCATTGGGCAATTCCATGAAAATCAACAAATTTTGGAAAAAGGTTTGAAAATCTTGATGCTGATTTTTTATATGTAAGGCCATAGGTCACAAGTAAAATTGAATCGGGGTTTGGCATATTTAGCTTGTGCTTTTCAGAGATTTTTAATTTTAAATGAGGAAAAAAGTTTGATAATTTTTTACTAACAAACGACAGCCTTAAGAAATAAACAGGTATAGCCCATGGTCATAGATCTTTATTAAAAATTTGAAATACCTTAAGTGCACTGTGTCAGAAAAAAATTATTCAAGAACGTAAAAATTAGAATATTTGAAAATTTTTTTCTACAAAACTATGGCAACTATAATTATAAACTATTGGTTCCAAGTAGCCCTTAGTCCTTTATATGTACCATAAAAATCTCATTTAAATATACCTTCCGTAGCGCGTAGAAAAAATTTTAATATTTGAGAATTTTGTAAAATTCGTTAAAATTACCCCCCTGCACAGTGGGACAGATACCCGGTAAATGTAAAATTATTTAAGAAATCTAGCACATCAAAATGTGTTTTAATTGATCAAAATTGAAATAATTTGAACAAAAAGTAGAATAATTGTTATAAATATTGCCTTAACATTAACTTAAACACTATCATCACTGTCGCTAGTGGTTTCACTAACGTTTTCTTCTTCCGAAGTCGTTAAAATTGACTCGGAGATGATTTCCACTTTATCTGAGGGTGCTAATAAGGCTGCTACATCTGAATCTACCGTTCTTCTGTTTTTTTGGGGGCAATGTTCTCATTGCGGTTATTAATGGATCCGATGAAACAAGCAACGTGGTGAAAAGATCAACATTCGTAAATTGTCTGGAGGATTTTCTGGTGTGTTCTCGGCGATATGCTTCTGGGTTCTTGAGCCTCCTCGGAAAGCTGACCGATAGGCGAAAGGGCCGATTCAATTATATGGCGGCCATGAATTAATATTTTATGGACCGAAGCAGGTATATAATACCTGGGATATTTTTCGACGTAATGTTTTGCGGTGTCATAAGCAAACGTGCCAAATGCTTCAACATTATTTTTAAAACCAGAAGCTAATGCCTCTAAAAGAATACCGCATCGTCAAATTAGGGTTTCATCGATGCCAGTAATTCTTACAGAAACTTGATAATCCTTAAAAAAACCTTCTCGCCGTGTTTCCCTCGTTAGATATTCCACTCCCTCTTGGCCTAACTTTATTCACAATTAACCCTAATTCATCTTTGAATATCGTTTGAATTTCCTTTTTACAGAATGTGAAAGTCTCTAATTCTTCCTTGTCTCTGACTTACCATTTTTTTAAATTGAGCCTATATGAGATGTACAGAAAACACTCAAAGAATCTTATCCACGCATGAAGCATGGACAATCCAAACCTGAATGTGCCTTCAACTTCATCCCTTTGAGCTATAGACTCCAATTTATTCATTTGAGTGGGCATCACACACTTAACATTGTTCGCTGAAGAAGTTGAAGTAACCGCATTGTACACTTTCCCGTCTATCATTATTAATACAACTTCATGTGAAATTGAGAGGTTTCTGTTGTCACCATTGCCCTGAGAACAACGGTGACTATTACAATACTGTTCTTTAACAAATTAGTTTGTCTTACCTGTGTTACTTGTAGATTTGTTATTTAGTTTTGAATATATTTCACTTCTTCCCTGGATAAATTTGCAGTTTCTTTTTTGAACTATATCCTTATCGGTCCGCAGTATCGCACAGATAAGGAAGTTGATTTTGCCATACTACAATTTTGTGTCCATCTCCTGTTCTGTCAGTCGGAGTCACTTGGTTTAAAATTCACATTCTCGCTGGAGCTCTTCTAGGTGGGACTGGCGTGCTCTGAATCGTTCTATGGCAGAGGCGACCGCAGTGCGACAACGCTAGAGCCTGGGGCAGCTGGAGCAGCTTGAATATCTCCGTGAACGACGCTCCAAAAAGTCCTCAAGAAACGCTCACATACCCCCCATCCTCTAATTACCACTGTTGAAGTGTCTGTCATAGCCGGCACTGATCTGAACTGGCCACACATTTAGACCATCATCGTCAGTGTCGGGATCGAACATCGCACTCTAAATTACTGTTCCGTGTGCTTTTTTTATAACCAACAACTAACCCAGTGACGTCACAACAGCCTCCCTCGCCACCCTACCACACGCACACAAATATAACTTAATTTTTAAAAGATTTCCTTGTAAAGATGTTCGTCGGAATTGTAGGCGAAACATCGAGAGTCCAAAATCGACATCCAACCACGGCCTATCAACCCAAAAACCAAAAACACAACGTACCAACTCTATACTTATGTATTTCGAGTAGAAGTGATATTCTAGTGAAACTCTTTTCCATTTAACTCGTAAAATTCTGAATACTTGTTCTTTTTAAAATTCAATTTACTGTTTTGAGTAATTTTTTCCTAGTAATGTAGGTGATTTAAAAATTGTTGTTGTCACATATATTTTGTATTAATAAATAAAAATTTGTAATATTAGCGCAGAAGCTTACTTGTTATGAAATAAGAAATTATTTTCGAGTTTTTGTTAGTCTACTTCGAATGATCTTAAAATCTTAAAAAATTTCGTATTTAATTTAAAAAACAAACATCTTTTGAAGTTGCTGTTCTCTTTAACTAATATTTAGATTATCATTTTTTCCAAATTCTTCATATTTGAAAGCTTTTCTACTAATTCTTAAAAACCAAAATCGGTACATTTGACAGTGGTTTAAATAAATGTTTTTGAATATTTCAGTATGTAACACTTAACGTTTCATGCCAAATTGCTTACAAATTTATTGACTATTTTCATTAGATTTGTAAACATGTTTAGCGGTTGCTTGAACGAGAAGATATTTAAAAGACACATTTGATTGGCTATAGGTGCAAGCTCCTCGTTCGGGTAATACAAACGTCTTGGTCTTCAATCCCTCCGGCAATTGACCAAATGTGGGCAACGGACTGTGTGAACGCTTTAGCATCAAATTTATAAGAAGCTTTCTTTGAAAAAAAACGTTTTCATCAGAGAATTGTTTTGATACAAGAGTAGAGGGTGTTATAAAACAAAAAGCTACAGCAAATTTTTTCGAAATACGTCGCGTGAGACCTTTTCGAATAGACAGTACTTCTACAAAATCTACCTAAAACTGAAGTAACCTAAAAAATTCATTATTCATAAAATAAAAGAACGCAGACATTTGTTATAATTACATGGTATTTAGAAGCAGTTTAGATTTATATTTATTAATTTTCAACGAACTTAAAAAGTTCGTTACTGAATTCTATGTCTGTCGGTCTGTCGGTCTGTCTGTCGCTGTCACAAAATTATGGATTTTTTAAAATTTGAAAATGGATTCTTATAGGAAATTTTACGCTGATTTCGAATTCGAAATTAAAAAATTTCTATCTCGTATAGTTTTCGAGATATTCGACTTCGAATTTCGGGCAAATTTTCGACATTACGATTTTAAATGTAATTCTTATAGGAATTTTTACGCTGAATTCGAAAATGAAGCCGAAAAAATTCTGACGAATAATTTTCGAGATATTCGATTTCGAATTTTTAAGTTCGTTCTGGGATTGCTTACGGAGCAATCTCTTCGCCGGTCCCATGTTTAGTTCTTTAATTCTTTAAAAAACTTAGTTATGAATACCAAAAAGAAACTCGACTAATTTAAAATAATGTTGCAGTCTTTAATTTATAGATAAAGAAAATATGTAATTAATGGATATGTAGACATATGCTGAGAAAAGATAAAGTAACTAAATCTGTAAAACAAAACTTACAAACGTTATTTCTATAACAATTCTAACATTTATCGTAACAATTAGCTTCATTTTTTGTGCAGGAATGCGTCGATGATTACAATATTTACTGTTATATTTTTAGACGGGTAGCACAAAATAAAAGGAATATTTATACAGCCATGAATATTACTGATTGCTATTAAAACTTAACTTCTAAAAAAAAAAAACCTAAATTAAACAATTTATAAAACTACGTAAAGCAATCTCTCCTTAACGTAGTATAGTATTCGTCTCACCCTTTTCATATATGTTCATATATGTTCATATAGGTTACATAAGGTGAATAGTGAAGAGACCAATACCCTTTAGCGAAAATTAATATGTTAATAGACTATTACAACACCATACTGAACTGGACCCTTACGCTCTCCGCTCAACCCCAACGTGTTTAATTTAAACTTAATAAGGCATTGTGGCCGTGTCGATAAAGCTACTGCTTTAAAAGCTTAACGTCAAAATTCAGTAAAGCGCGTTACTTGAACTAAATTTCTTTTAAAAAGAGACATTTGTGGACAACTTAAACTTAATGCAAATGTAACATTAATGTTACAAAACTCGTTTAATAGAAACAAGAAGAAGCATTTCCTAACAGTAAGAGCAAACTTAAACTCAAGAAGCAAAAATATAACAAAGAAAATTACAGTCACACGAAAAAACTATATTCAAATGGAAATACTAGCAAAATAAAAAAAAGTACCGGTCATTGAAAACTACAGGGGATTGAAAAATATATATATATTACAACAATAATCATTTAAAAATGACAACATAAACTACAAAAATTCTTAACAGTTTCAAAAATGCGTTTATTACATAATATTTGAGATTTTTCAATACATTTTATATAGAGAGAAGGTATGCTAAATGAGATTTTCATTTTAAATCGTTCTCCCTAATCCTCTGACTACGAATCCATCGATAAAAAGTCTCTCTTCTTTTCCTATATTGGTGCACTTTTCCATTGTGCATAAAATATGCACAATGGAAAAGTGCACCTTAGAACACAAAACCTTCATTATTCTGACATACCATGTTAACCAGTCCCCAGCTGAAACGGTTTGTCAGTTCTAAAAGAAGTATGGTAACCACCATTCTCTGAACAATATAATTGGTAAAAGGTAAAGCAAAACTGTCAAGTACGTTCATCTTGTTTTCATAATTATATCTAACAGGACGTAAGTCTAAAGACTGGGAAGTATTCTGAGCGATATTAAAGAAATGAAGACAAATGAGAAGACAGTTAAAACCAACAAAAACATTCGAAGTCAAACTAGCATGTGTCAGAAAAAAACGAGTTACATGGTATGAGGCTACATAAATGCGTCAAAAAAAAGCAACCCGGTCTACCACCCTTCCAGAAGAAGTGTCGACAGAATTAAACGACAAAGATATATTACCGATCAGATGACTTTTGGCGATCCGTCATTTAGTGACAATAATCAAATCTCGATATAAAGTCATTCGTTCGATCTAATAAATAAAAAAATTCTTTCACCAAACTGTAAAATATAATAATAGTGTGAGGTACTATTTAGGTATGGCGGTACCGCTAAATACATCGAAACTTGAGAAATAGATTTCTGTCTTCAATAATAACATTATCATCATTAGAGAAAATATTGTTTTCGTGAAGGACAGCACCCCTTACCACGGAGTACGTACAACCACTGCATGAAAAGAGGAGCAACAAATTTATCTTTTCCCATGGCCAGCGCGATCTCCAGACATAAAACCAATTGAAATTTAAAAACAAATTATCCAACAAAACATTGTCAAAAGATCAAGAACGCTCAACAATAAAGCCGAGTGCATTGACATAAAATACTCAAAAAGTTAAAGAAACTGTGTTACAATAGAACAAGTTTAACCAATCGTCGCGCATTATCTCTAATGCGAGGCGATGTGGCAAACACCACGCCTTAGGCGACCCCTTGCTCAACCACTAGTAGTGGAGTCAAATTAGATAAAAAAAGGCCTAAAGTTCGGAATAATTACAGTTTCCATATTTTTTTATGAAACCTTTTGCATTAGCTTCTAAATAGCGTTAAAAAATGTTGCCACTCGAGAAAGTGTGCAATTTGTTTATTTGTTTATTAACAACAAATTACTTGTAAAAATGAATATCTGGACTATAAATCGATGAAAAAATCTGAAAATTTATTCCTAGGGTTTTTCTGGTGTGCTGATTACGAATCAGAAGTCAGATTTGCAAAATTAAAAATGACAGATACAAAATGGCCGACTGAAAAATGCAAAATTAACCGGAAAAAAGAATTAACATAATCATTATTAGTGGTTTTTGGGTGTGCTGATTACGAATTTGAAGTCAGATTTGCAAAATTTACAACGGTTGAACTTATTATGAATAGCGTTAGCATAGTAATGGTGCAAAAGTAATGTAAAAATTTATTTTCAAGAATTGAATTGGCAATATAATATTTGTTGGGTAAAGAATGTGGTTATTTAAAAAATATATACAAATGTATTAAATACAAAGGTACAAAGATACAAATATGTAAAGATATCAATCTCATTATTCATCTGCAATCATTGGTTCGTTCTCCAAACCTTCGTCGATTTCTTCTACGTTTTCCAAACTTTCCGAAATATTTTTGGAGAATTTTTATTCACATCCATTACTTGTAATGTATTGGTACAAATTACACCACTGCAATTGATATACGCAGTACTGTAGTACAATCCAGTTTTCCTGCAGCCGCAATTATTTCCACACTCGCTTTTACAACTGCAGGATAATGTCTGTAAAAGCTTTGCTGAAGCTATTAAGCGTATTAAGAGTATTTTTAAGTGCATAAAGAATAGCATTTCTTTGTACACACGTAACCTATTTTTCCAAAATTATTTTAATTAGATGATTTACAAAATTTGAGTTATTTAATTATAAACGTAAATTAGAAAAAATTAAAACATATATTAGTGTTTTGCAATAACAGTATTAGGTTATAAGTACCTACAGATATTTCACTTGTCGTTGATAAAAAAAGTATCGAATATAGATAGCACTTACACACTACACTTCATTTCACGTGTTACGGCGCAGCAACGCGCAGAATGACTATCGTACTTCTTCGAAGAGAATCGTAAGGTCTCTTTCACCACGTTAGAGACCACCTGAAAACACGCGTATATCATAGAGTCACGTGTATAGCCGTTTTGTTCTGAATTTTTTAACTAAAACCCTTTTTATCTCAAAAAGTCGTGTTTTTAACATTTTTTTGCAGTGTCAGTTATCACCATTTAATAATTAAAAATAAACAAAGTAAAATTGATTATTTATGTATAAGCTACAACCTTTGCGTTAAAAAAATTAAAAGTTTTTTTTGTTAAAATTATAACAATTTTTTCATTGTCAAATTCCCCAAATTTTGAGGTCGGAAATTATTTTTCATCTATTTTCTTAAAAAGTGGCCTGAAATATAATTCTAAAATAAAGTATATTAACTTAAAGTAAAAACATGATTCTGTATGGGATATTTTAATTTCAGGAATTATTAAATAGCACCTTGTATAAGTGATCTTTCTGTAACAGCGTATTAGCTAGCACATACACATTTTGATAATTTTTTTTTAAATTTCTGCAAATAATAATAACAAATCTCAATCAATAAAAATATCGATCCAAAATAAACAAAAAGTCCAACAAAAACTTTAACCTACGGTAATTGACTCTAAAACGAATGAAGCTTTAAACTTGAAGGATTACGACCCATAAAATAAATGAAATTTCTACAAAAAGCTAACTGAAAAAGTAAACAAGAAATTAAACTCATAAATTGTTTCACACAGAAACCTACATTAGCTTACATCATATCGGATTGAACAACAAATTAAATTTCATAAGCTTCATTTAACACCAGATTTAAATAATTTTGTTTATCGCCTTTCTGTGTACCACAAAAATATAAATGAATCTCAAACTTGCCTGCAATTAAATTGAAATTTATTTTTAACAAATGACGTAATCTGCATAAATGTAATTTCAAAATAGAATGAAATGAAAAATAGTATTTAACGTATACAACATTAATAAATAAATCTACTTAAATAATATAAGCACAATGTTTTTAAGAACCATTTTAAAAAGCATTTTACAGCGTAAAAATTAAAAATATTTATAATCATATCTCCTCATCCCTGCACCAAGTCCCTTTCATTTTGGTTTGTACCTAGTTATATACATGGGTATGGGACAAAATAATGGAAACAATTGTCAAAAGTGGGATTGTGTCTAGTAACACTGGACACTGCGTAAATCAACCATCTATTGTTTGTTATAGGTAATATTGACTATGCAATAACAGTAGAGTGATGCAGTTATGGACGTTGTACAGGTGTGGTGATTAACCAGTATGTCTGACCTGTTGGAATTTCAAAGAGGTCTAATTATTGGTGCCCGTCTAGCTAGAGCATCTGGGAGCAAAACAGGGACGCTATGCGGTGTAGCACAGGTACGGCCTCGAAATTCATGACCATATACACAGTGCATGATAAAACAGGGTTGGAAAACCATAACAGTCGAAAGACAAAGCTGCAGAAGAGAAACCGCCGATACTTAAAGCTTATTGTTTGCAAAAGAAAACAACAGACAAGAAAGTGATTACAAAATTTAATCAACACCCATCATCCGTCATCCAAAACTGCATAAAATGCTGTTGCCAAGCTCCTAATAACAGACACGAATGCTCGAAGGCGACGTGCATGGTAAAATTTTGATCGGACGAGTGATCCTTTACCCTCTTTCCCATCATTCGACGCGTGTTTCTCTGGAGAACACCCTCTGAAACATACGATATGGACTGTCTCCGCCCGACTCTATTATCGTCTGAGAGATATTCGGCAGCCCCTCTTGTCACATTACAGGGTCGGGTTACAGCAGCAGTGTATAACTGTATATAACTCTTGCGTAACCAGGGCTGCGCAATGGTACAAACTTTATTTCCAGACAGAAATCCCATATTCCAGGATGATAATACTCCCATTCAAACCGCTGACCCTGTTCAACAGTGGTTTCACGAGCATACTGATAAGGTTCAACATCTACCCCGGCCCGCCCAATCCCCAGCATCTGTAAGCTGTTTTAGAAAACAGGATTTAACGTCAATCTCCACCGCCTTTGTCTTTACCTGGAGGCTGGAGGCCGTGCTACATGAAGAATGGTTTCAAATTCCACTCACCACTATTCAGGACTTGTATCAGTCTCTTCCGTCCAGAATTCAAGCTGTATTGCAGACTAGCACCGTATTAATACAAGATGTTCTGACTTCCACAAATGTTTCCATTATTTTATCCAATACATGTATATCTAAAGAACATGCGTGCCAAATTTCATCTAAATTTGGTGAGAACTGTAAAAGTTACAAAAAATTCAAAAACATTGAAGAGCATTTCCCCACCCCTTTGACAATTTTACATATTACCTAATGAAGAAATTGTCCCAATAAATGTGTATGCAAAATGGTATTCAAATCCAATACTGACGGCAGTTATCACGTCCAGAAGATACATTACGTACACACACGCACGTGCACACATGCACACGTTAACACCCATCCTGATGCCCACATACCCACGCACACACACATAAAGTTTTAAACAGAGAGTGGTTTTGATGTCTGAAGAGCAGGAAAATAAAGTTGCAGTAAATTTTTTGGAAATCGTGACATGATAGCCTCTACAACAGGTACTATTTCTATAAAATTTACCTAATAATAACAGGGATAAAACATGCTTGAGTAAAATGGTAATTCAGCTAATAATAATACTAAATTGGTGACTAAAAACAAAACTCAATAAATCTAAGAAATATAAACTATGACAATACGTGTCCAAACTAATTGGGCAAGTATATAAAAAGTTAAAAAACAAATTAATAGCATCTCCAATAGAATAATGTAACACAGAACCATGGGGCGATTTATTTGCAAAACATATGATCATTGTATGTATTTACATCTATAAATAGTAAACCAGCAAAAGAAAAACCTTAGCATTTCTATAAAAACGCTAATCTTCTAAAGGCAACAATACCAAAATAAATAACGGGAGAAATAATGCTGCTTCATCCTAAAAAGAGGTCAGCCATAAATCATATAACAGATAACATGTTAACTACTTAATAAAGGTATTTTCACTTGTATATTTAATATTTTCCTAAGCAAGGTAACTAAAGACTGCATAAGGATTGTTAAACCTAAAAAAGAACCCACAAATGTTACATCGCATCATCCTCTAAATATGATACTAAACATTTTTAAACTGTCTAAGAAAAATTCTTCGCAAAATAAATGAAAATCTGATATCCTAAAACTGGATGCCATATATCAATTTTTATTCCAAAAAACTCAATCTAAACTGCAGAAACTTGTCATATTATGTATTTAATAAATCTTTAGAAAATAAAAAATGTTGCTATGCAGTGTTCCTCTACATTAATAAAATCTTTTGTAAAGTTCTGGCATCAGGAACTCTTATGTAAATGGTAGTTTTCTCTATCCTATTTCAACTTAACGAAGTTGTATATTAATAAACGACAATTTTCAACCATAGTGAAAAAGACACAAATACTTTCCCATAGAAATAAAGGATACTATAAAGTAATATCATAAGCCCATTTTTACATAACCTCCAAGCCACCAATAATAACACCAAGGCCGGATTTACACGCAGGCTACCTATGTTGCAGCCTAGGAGCCCGCACCACAAGTGGTCACAAATTTTATTTTGCATAAACTGCTCGTTTGGTACATTTGTTTTTTCATCTTGCATTTGTATATGTATACCATATCCCCCCCCCTGTAGGGCCCGCACCACGGTCCAGCCTAAGGGTCTACAGGTCCTAAATCCGGCCCTGAATAACACAAATATATTTAGGAATCTTACAATCCATCAAGATACCAAAGTAACTTTAAAAAATACTCAAGAACATTTAAATCAAAGTACAACGATAATTATGGAACTACAGAATAAAGTCAAGTCAAGTAATATTTAATCCTTGCAAAAAGATTTATCAATCAATCAGTATAAACGACGTTTAAATGTTACAAATTTAGTTAAGTATTTAACATTACATCTAAATAGTAATTTAAATTAAAAATGTCATATTCTAAAAGAAACAAAATGACTTGCAAGTACAAAAAATAAAGTGGCTAATAAAAAGAAAGAACATGTCTCATTAGAAAATAAAATACTATGTAAAGCCAGAATTTGGATTTATGATATAAAACTCTAGAGATGTGCTAGTAAATCTACTACACATTTGAACAGAAAGTAAACAATGAAATGTGGCGTGGCTGAGCTCTGAGCGTACGTTTGGTTGCCTATCTTCAGGATCGTTTTGCATATCTTACTTTCGTACGGCCACCGCACAGACTACTACTATTATCATTTGTAAATAAATTGTTCCACGTTTCCACCTTGCAAAATTTGAGGAAAGGCGGGTGAAAAATTGGCAGCCTAGGTCGCCAAAAATACCTTTTTATGAGCAACCCCTCATCCAATATAATCCAAAATAATAGCTTCACAAAAGTGTCAATCAAGAATATTTCGGTAAATAACAAAGTCATGTTATGTATCTAGTCACACTTCTATAAAAAACTTCCAACATTGTCAAACTCTGTAATTCAAAATCAACTACTAAAATAGTTAATACCTGAAAACAATGAAAAACTCGAAAGATTATGGTTCATTCATTTAAAACATAAGTGAAAAAAGCATCCTTGGACGTTAATCTCATTACGTCATTAGACTAAGATAAGACAAAACTTATACAGCAGCCGCTTTCAAATTTTATTCAGGCTCACCATTACAAGGATCTTAGATCCATTCATCTAAGTTGGAAAAAACTATGATTAATAACATCAAATAAAAAAAACACAAAATGGCAATATTTTCCTGGAAATATAACGTAATGAAAACACAAAAATATTTTTTACGTAACAGACACTAATATAGCTGTTTTAGCAACTCTTTTTATGGCTTTTAAAGTACTGAGCTTTAAAAGTTGGGGCTTTTTAAATACACTCTCGTATTTCTGAAGAAATATGTTGTTTTACTTTACTGCAAAGTAAACAAAAACTTGTAAATCATTTTAGAAAGCTTCTCTTTATATCCAAAGAAAATAGTAGTCTTAGAAGTTTGTCACTAACTAAAAGCAATACTGTCTGCGTTCCACATATCCAGCAGAAGCCAACATTTAAGAGCCAGAAGAATGGAGATGGACTATGATTGAAGAAGAGTAACAGATAATCTGGTCATTTCGCCTCTCTATTTGGGAAATTCCTAGATAACTGATCAAGTACAGCTATATTTTAGGATGTAGTTCACAATGTTTTGTTGTATATTATCCTACTTAAACTTAAATTCAGCTCAACAACGTGGCAGTTCTCATTCCTAAAGTATTTTGAATTTTATGCGTTTAATGTTACAAATATACAGCGTCTGTGGAATTAACTTTTAAAATTAGTTGGCCAAGTAAGTAATCTCCAACTTAAGTGCTAGTTAACATGGAGCACTAAATGATAAAGAAAAAACGTATTTGTGCTATAAATTGGTTTATAAGTAAAATTTAAGGGATCAAACTTCCAATAATGCTATAGGCGCCTTTTTATGGTCACAAAACGATAGAGTTAACAACTTAAATTCAAAATGACGTAAACTGAATAGAATCAAGACATTATAACTAATGAACAGCTTACAGATTCAAAATAATTGTGCGTATCTAAAAGATGTATTTAAAAAGTAAAGCGTTTTCAATACACTAATCATTGTAGTTTAAAGTAATATGACAAAATTAATTAGTAAAGACATAGGTACTGTTACAAGATTTAATACAACCATTTACAGTACTAAAATTTAATGCACGCCGACTTTAAACATCGTTTTTCCCACTTAACGTTCGTATTTTTATCTGTTGGATTTGTATTTGCAATGACTATTAAATAAGCAATTTTAGCTAAAAAGTTTCTCGTTCTAAATGTCCAAACAAGATGGTATTTGATGACACAGAAATAATTATGACAGGATTAAAAAAAAAATGGAACCATTACTACTGATGTTTATATTCAACAAATTCAAATGTTTAGTATAAGCGACCCACAAAAAAATCGAAATGCATAATAGGAAATGATCCTCCAACATGACAGTGTCCAACCCCACTCCGCAAATTTCAACAAAATATCCATCCAGATGTTTCAATCTGAAGTTCAATAATCAAGAGTTGCATAATTGACCTATCCATTGAAAAACCACCCAACTGCTGACAAGAAGTAGCCAACAAAGAAGGGAAATATACAAACATTCACCGTTCAATGCTATTTGCACAAACCTTTACTGACAATCTTCAAACAAATCGCCAACAAAATAAGACAACAGAGATGCTCTTGATTAGATGACTTTTAGAAGTTGGTCATTTTTTCTGACAATAGTGGATTATTACATAGTACTAATTGTCTATCTCCTGTGTTTGGTGTTAATTGCTTACAGTAAAACTAACAGCTTAACGTCCTTTTTTGCAACTATCACTGACTTTTTTGTACCAGCAATAAAGGTTGCAACGGCCAAATAAGCGGCGTCTGTAGACACACCATCAAATCGTCTTTTCTGATAAATTCAGATTTTGCTTAAACTAAAACAATAGTAGAAAATTAATTTATCATAGACATGGAGAAAGGGGGCAAGAAGACTGCACTTGTACAAGACATACAGGGTGCATACGGTATTTGAGGACAAATAGATATTAAAATTTATTTGTTCATATTTTTTGAAAAATTTATTATAATTCCATAAAATTTTTACATAACCGTTAATTGACTCTTAGACTATGTAATTATTCAATAAAATCCCCATTAGCGGAAATAACGAGATCGGAAATGACTGCATGGTTGTTATAGCATCCTGCAGCAATAAAATAGTGTTATGGGGATGTTTATTGGTCTCCCGCTCAACTACGCCCCATATTTAATAATCAAGGGATTAAGGTCCAGGAAACTAGGTGGCCATGTTTGGGGTGATGTGATCATAAAAATTTTCGGCCATCCAATCTTGTGTCGTCATAGCTTTGTGTGAAGGAGCAGAGTCTTGCTGGAATATCTACGGTCTGTCAACACGTATACTATCAATCCAGGGTTTCACAACTGTTTCTAAAACCTCGATGTAGGCGGCAGCATTCACCCGAAGCCCCTGCTGAAAGAAGTGAGGTGGCATAACATGTCCTTCATTGCTCACAACTCCTAAAATCATGACAGTTGTGGGAAACTTCATGTGCATAACACGGGGAACCTCTGTAGGATTTGAGCACAACTACCTGTCATTTCTCAGATTGATTTTTTGGTCTTGGTCAAAATTTATTTTCGTCAGAAAAATACCATATGTTGGGAATTTCAGGGTGCTTAAGCTTGTTTAAGAGACGTTTTCCTCAAATAAGTCTCTGATTCCAAGTTTGTGCCAACAAACAACATAGGACTTATAGCGGAGATTTTTCGTAGACAACTCGACAGATTAGACCCTCAGAGACATAAAGGCCCCTCGCAATGGCCCTCATGGACTTTGAAGGGTTTTCGTCAATGATCTCTTGCACTTGTTGGACAAATTGTGTATTTCTAGGTGTCTGAACGTTCCTCATGTTTTTGCGTTTTGCAACAGTTTCCACAACGCCAGCTGATGCTGCCAATTCACCACAAACCTTATGTACGAATGATCGGGTGCAGTTGAGAAAATTAGAGATTTCTTAATTGGTGTGTTTCGCGCATATAGCGACGATAACTGCATGTCTCTCATTTCTTGCGTTACTTTATAGTCCTCCATTGATCTAAAAAAAAATTGCAGCCACATATATGAGTGTTCTCAAATACCATACGCACCCTGTATATTACCAACTATAAATATTATGGTATGGATATATAACATATAACATATTAAACTTCCTTCAACAAAATAAAGTGGAAACTCTTCCGTGGCTGGCCTGATTACCTAACCTTTTACTGATCAAAAATGTGTGGAATATCAAGGTGCAAAGGATACGGTGGTATCAACAACCTCCAAAATATTGTCTGAATTATGGAAGCATGTCGATAATGAATGGAATGCAATTTGACTATATGCCAAAAAGAACGGAGGCATTCACAAGAACCTATATTTTGTAAATTTAATCATATGTTTATCTTATACTATTAAATAAATCTGCAAAATTTCAATCGTTAATTTGCAGTTTTTCTTAATGTTGTAATGTCAATAAACAGCAATATAAATTCAAATTTTGAGTAATGGACTCATGCCTATTGTAAATAACATAATCATCAAGGCAAATATTGAGTGTGGGAAAAAGAACAAATTTGATTTTTGCCATGGTCGGGGCAGTTTTCAGACCAATTGAAAGCCTATATCATATTATTTAATAAAACATGACAAAGACTATGAAAGCCTAACAAACATAAATTAATTCGTGGAAATTAAAATAAAAACCTCAGAAACGTTAAACAATGTAATACACATGCCTAAAAAAGATTAAAACGATTGAATGACAATAAAGTATTATTTATAGATTTTAGTTGAATATTTACGTTAAATTTATTATTTAAATTTTGCAATATTGCTTCCAGAGTTTGATTTTAACTTTGAAATTTGATTGTACACAATTTTATTTTGTACTTAGGTACATATCACTAAAATTATATAAGTAATTTGAATTTATAATTAACTATTATGTCAACACATTGTCAGTCTAAGTTTACCATCCATTCTACAGTGTTATATTATATATTCTTTGGTTGCTTAATCCTGGAAGGATTATCCATAATAATAAGCCCTTAAAAGAATTATTGTCATATACATAAATACATGCATATTAAGTTGCTTCAAAAAGGCGACATTTTTAATTAAATTATATTAATCATCGACAGATTTATACAAGTTGCATAATACTAAAATGGATATGAGGCACATCATTAGTATGCTAAAGATTGCCAAGGCACCATCCCATAGCTGCATCTTACATAGGAACTGCAAAATTGCAATTTGTCTCCATTAGACTTTGTTCAGACCAATTTTTATAACTTAACACATATATGTGGAGTATTTTTAAGCTTTAACAATCTATTTTATTCTAAAACTCTAGCATATATCACGATAAAATGCACAATGTCAAATTTTTAAGTTATACTTTGTCAGAGGCGCAAAATATGTTTGAACATACAAACAAGGTTCAGGAAAAATCAAAGCAGACGTGGAAAATCTACTCCCACAAAAACTGATGTAAACTAAGAAAGTGTACAGATAAATTAAAAACTATAGTAAATAATACACAATGTAATAAAATACTGTATTTTCAAAATTAAATTAGATTCTTTAGTATCTAAACATTTCTCAAATATATGTATTGATAAGGCAATACCTTAAAAATATATTTTACACCTATTGCGTGTGATTAATAGCAATTGCTATATTATATTGTTGTCCAAAAAGATTAGAAATATGTGCAAAAAGAAAGCATCAGCTCCACATACCTCAAGAAAAATGTTACATGACTAAAAAAAACCATCATTAAGCCAGTTTAAACTGCTAATACCACAAACTACTGTCCAACATATCCACAAACAGCTAAACCTGAAACTGCACATACCTGCAAAAATAAATTTCAGTAACCATATCATATAAAGACTTAATGTAGTTGCTGAATAAAATAGAACCCAAAACATTGTATTGACAATGGAAATCACATTGTCTACATTTGAGGAAGAGAAAAGGCTTCCGCACTTATAAAACTAATTTAAGATTTGTAGAAAATTAATGTATTTCACGTACACACATGAGTACTTACATTTATAACAGTGATTGATTCAGTGGCACCCGAATTAACAATTTCCACAGTGGTGCATTAAACGTGCCATGCAAGTAACTTTAGCTTTATGTGGCAAGCTACAACCATCAAATGTAATGCCATGTAATTTTCATTTGTAAAGGATACTAAATACATGTCGCTGCTACTACCAGATCTGCTTCAACTGCAAAAACCTAATGCTTGTGTCATTGCTAACACAATGTCGTGCTTACCCATATAAAGGAAAAACTCAATTAATACATTGTTGTGTGTACCACGTCCACAGGAATTTTCTCTTTATAGAGCTATAACCCAATCCTGTGTAATAATTGATTACATAAATAAAATTGTAAAGTTCTTTTCCAGCGCTTGTTTTCATTTGGTACTATCCCTTTCGAAACCACGAGGAGATCGAATCTTGAAACTAACTTTTTCATCTTCTTAATTATAGGGCAAAGTTCCTGTTCTTTCCACCAAACGATCAAGTTTTGTAAAATTTTATCCGGAAATAGAAAAATCAAAGGTTAGAAACTTAGAACCAACAATATTTGTTTTATTAACTTCAAGGTCAATGGAGGTGTCTCGTATACCGCTTAAAGTTTTATTGACATTATACTATTAAATAATTTATTCATATTCCTAATAAATTTAAATAATTTATTAACAAAAGAAATAAAATAACTACAATAAAATTATTAATAACACTAACTTAATTTGAAATTTATTTTTTATGGTTTACTTACATGATTAGGTAGATATCACTTCAATAATTATTTTTTGCAGTAGTAATAAAATACTTCAACCTTTTATTAAGCAAATCAGACGATCTTTAAGTAACAAAAAAAAAATTAAAAACTGCAAATCTTTTTGAAAAACATATTTTGTGTAATTATAACTATAAAATTAAACGCAATAATTACGATGTTCTAAATTTATAAGTAACTTTTCAATTTCTTTACTTTTTATTGCCTCCTTTTATACCACAGAAATTTTAAATTTAAAATAATCAATTTATTTCTATCGTTTTTTAAAACACCGATTTATTATAAAAGTTTATAATTATTTTGTAATCGCCAACCTAAATACATGATGGAAGTGAACTTACGGTACCTCAGACGTAATGTGACCCACTTCCAACGGACTAAATTTAAACTCGTTTGAATCGAGGGTTCGTTATTTCACAACAGATTTTGGTCGCTACACTTGAAACTGGACTTCGGATATCAACCGTTTTCAGCAATCCGTAGTGAACACTAAATGGTTTCATAGTGTTTCTAGTACTCTCAAGCGTGATCTGTTTAATCCTAAATTGGGATTCCTTATTACATTGGCAAGGAGCAACAAGTGGTAAGTTGATAATTATCTGTTTTTGTTAGTAGCTCGCGAGTCCTTTCGTCGGTGATGATTTAAAGTAAATGTTGTTTATTTATAAATTAAAATTAATAAGCATAACCACTGTTTGTGTAATTAATTAATTTGAAGTTAACGCAAGTAAATAAAGCAATTTAACCATAAAATACAATTGAAAAGTTTTGTTGGTAGTGTAACTAAAGTTCTACCTTGCACAGGCAGTGGTGGATCTACAGGTTTAATACAAAAGAATCATAGAGTTTAAAAAAAATTGTATTTTATAAGTATTATAATATTAAATGATACGTGAAAAGAAAGAAAAACGCCCATGTTCTTATTCATACCATCACAAATGTTTGATATGAGCTCTTTACTTCACATGACATACGCCTAAATGCTAGTAAAGTTCAATCCACACACATTATAGATGCTCCTCACAGCAGCTTGAAGTTCATTCAATGTTGGTATTGGTGGCTTGTAAACCAAATTCTTTAAAGAAAAAAATTGTATACATTAAAAATGGGAAACTTGGAGGGGCAGCCAAACGATACCAAAGCCTCCCTAGTACATCGCCTAATCTCAATATCTAGATATGTTGCAGTTATGGCTGTTTTTGCCAATAATAGAGGATTCCAATAACTTCATATTCCAACATGGGGCTCCACTTCATTGATATAAAAATGAGGAACTTTCTTACTGCTGGATTAAGCTGTATGTTAGAGAGCATTTGGTATTGTTTAGCTGAGTCTCCAGGTTTCTCAATATTACGGTTTGTAATTTTTTTTTTTTTTTTTGGATACATGAACGATCTGTTTTACGTGTTACTAATACCAACATCATGGCATGAATTTTAAGACTGTATTACTGCTGCTGCGAGGAGCATCAATGGGGACACACTACATGTGTGGACTGAACTGGACCACGTATAGACATGTGTTGTGTGACTCAAGGAGCTCACATCAAATATTTTTGACAGTAAGAATAAAATTTAGGCGTTTTCTCTTCCTTTCCATCTATCATTTAATGTTATGTCTATATTTTGTGAAATTTGTCTTTTACAACCCAATTATTTTTTTGTAGTAACGCTATATTACTCATGTATATGTGTATTGGTTAATTATACAATTTATGTATGTGATTTAATAGCAAGTGATTATAGATACAGTTATTTATACATTTCTGAAAAAAATATTTTCGCTTTTAATGAGTATCTTAAATATCAAGATACTGCTCTGCAGCCTCTTTTAGGCCTTTTAGCATATATGTTTCACCATATCTGATTTTTAAGTTGCAAACTTAGTGCTTGAGTATATGCTCTGTAGCTGACATCATTCTTGATCCTGATCACATACAGAAAACTTAAATACTTAAAAAACATAACGCATGGATTATTTGCTATTAGCAGATATCCTGACTTTGCATTTCTTTCACTGTATTAAACCTGAGAAAGTAATGGTTGTTTTTACATAGAACTCGCTTCTAAGATATTTTAGTTAATTTTAGAGTTATTGCAATGTTTTGCACCTGTAGCCAGATGTCTAACTAAATCAGTGTAATCCTGGATCATACTCAACTCAAGAAGATTTAAGGTGGCTCTAAGAGGATTATCTAATATTAATACGTTGCATCACATAAAAAGAAAATTAATAGAAATTGAAAAAAACAAAATGTTGGTCTTTCACAGTTTTCATCAAAAAGCTTTGGAAGTTTATGTCTTACAATAAGTGTAAAGGTTCTAACAGAAAGTAGTTCATATTGACACTTAATGAAGAAAATCTAGATATTGAATTGCTTAAATAGAATGGGATGCTTATTACGACACTATAAATAGTTACTGCAAAGACATTTTATATTATTGACTTCTTTATTAAACATTGAGGTTATTTTGTTGAGATGTCACTATCAATATTTTTATGAAAACAGTGGTGACTCTGATGATCATCTATGTTTCTATTATCATGTTGAGTTAGCCTTTTGTCTCTTTCCTTGTAATCTGTAAGTAGCCAAGAATTTGGTTGAATTAAATATAGGATTATGGTAAATACTTTGAATGTTATGGTTAATTAGAAATTGTTTGTAGAACCCCACCATTCTAGCCTGAAACAACGCAAACAAATTACTATTAGTATGCAAAAAAATATTTTTTCAAAAAAAACTGATTTTGCTGCTTCCATGTTAAAATTTGTTTTATTACGTATTTGCTAATACTGCAGTTAAAAATTCAATTGTATTTTTAATGCTTGAAAACAGATAACTTTTAATAGTTTCATATAATAATGATGATCATACTTATCCCTCAATAGGCTATCCTAATAAAAGGAAAACGAAAATACCCCTACATCAAGATGTTGGCTGTTGAAGCAGTTTTAAAATACAATAAATTGTACCAGGTGACTACTTCATTACTTGAATATAAATAACTAGATAGGCACGAGGACATGAGATCTGCCACTATTTGATGATCAAATTGGTTCATTTAACGATTTTGCTCTTTTTGTCTACAAAACAAAAATTAAATGGCTTCACTACATTAGTAAAATCATCACCATGATCAGTAATAGTAAATTTAAAGCGAAACTTTTGTTCTAACATGGATTATCGAATAAATTTGATTTGATGACATACATTTTGTTCATAGCTTAGTTTAAACCCTGAAAGTAATAAATTTCGAGTTATTATAACATTACATCAAAGCTATTTCTGACTCTGTAATTATGGAATAATTTTTGTTTTTCTGCGAACTCAAATATAAATCTTCCTGTATATGAGCTTAATATTTTACTATAATGTTACATGGCTTATGTTCACTTTCTATATAAAATAATAACCCGTTATCTTATGAAAAACCACTTTGGTAAATAAGTATTCTTATTCGACATTTAGGATCTTATAATGGGTTTTTTGTTTCTGCACCTAGAAAAAACAGTATCTGAATTGAAAATAAAAATTGCTTTCGTTACAAATCCTGACTTTACCCCCATATTTGAAAATTTTTCTCCAAATCTTTGCTTGGTAATATTGTGACTTAATCCTCGTAACATTTAAACTTAACGAATGTTTTCATTGTTATTGAACCTTTAAAGGTCATTGCAGAAACTTGAGACTATGTCGACAATACATGATAATGAAAGCGACAAATTGAGTAATGAAGATCGACTATAGTGCAGTAAGTATTTAGACTTTCGATAATGAGTATGTCAAAAATGCCAGTGTTATAGATGTACACAAAAGGGTTCTTATTAAAATAAGCAACGACTATAATTGCTCTGCTTTTATTTAACTGGATAACCAAAAGCATATGACATAGATATCTGCAGTTGCAAGAATACCTCTGTCAAATACTTGACGACATTACCAGAGTCTCGTAAAATCTTACCACTGAAGATAAATGGCGGAAGAGACTACTGCAGCTCTACTTGAAGGAGTATAGAACCATCATCTAAACATTAAATTTGAAGGTTTTTATTAAGTTTTAGAATTCGAATAGTCATTTAAATATATATTTTTCAAGCACTCGGAATTGACATTCGAATAAATTGACAATTTAAAATTGGTTTTCAAAGATTTATAAATTGGATTATTAAATGTAAATTCACATTTTAAAAAATAGGAAAATCATCGAATAAGACCGCACGACCCTTATTAAATTGGTAGGCAGTATTTATTATAATTATTTTAATTATTGAAATACCAACTGCAACTATCCGAATTAAATATATTTCAAGTTTTAGTCGTCGTTCAAATAATTCGAGCGTTCAAATATTCAAGTTACTTAATACCAGTCCTACTAGAAATACAAGGTAAAATATGTTAAGGTCTTTATAGGCAGGGCTCTAAGACATCAGTACAGTTATTCTTAGGTTGTTCAAATATGCTTGTCTTGTTTGTTTGTTTTTTTAATTTTGGCTTGCAACAGTATTTTCAAAAGAAAGAACTTCCAATAATAGAGCTCTAAAATTTGGATTTCGTTCGTATTCTTTAAAAACTTCCCTCAAAACACTTTGTTTTTGAAAGATTCTGTTTCGGGATTTCTTATTCTGTTGTTATTTTCATCTTATAATTATGGGTTTTTTTCTCTTTTTGATCATAATTAGGAATATCGGTACTACTTAATAGTGCGCATTTCTTCATAATAAAATAATAATTACCTTTTTCTCATTAAGTATCTTCGAGTCTCTGCAACCTAAAAAGTGTATTGTATTCACTTGATTATGCAAAATTACATCTAGTTCATAAGCTTGACGTATATACAGTCTTGCTTTTTCTGTTTGTGGAGCGTTAAAGAATCTGTCCAATGTGGATTGCTTTTATCTCTTCCTCGAAATTTTTCGGAAGTGATTAATAGCATAATCATTGTAAAAATCCTCAAGCTCATTGACGTCAACTTGTGGTTTGGCTTCTAAGACTGTTGTTCTGACTTTCTCCCACTTCAAAAGCATTGGTACACTCTTTTGTAATCTTCTTTTCTTTCTTATGTATAAAAATGTCAAAGTCTCGTTCCTGGAACCGATCATAGTAAAATACAATTCTACAAATATACTCTAAGGTGTTCGTTACGCGAACATTTGTTTGAACATATAAATCTCTTGTGAAAATGTTGGTTGTCCGACTTGGTCGCAGTCCGAACTGTTCGTTAACAAATTACTCACTGTATAGCTTAGCTTGTTGATTTAACAAGTTGTTGTTATAAGCTGAAGTAGTATAATACGATTCGGCTAGTTAATTAAGGTCAAGAATAATAGTCTTAAATTTTAACAAAAATTCTTTACTGAATGAGAAGAATTTTGACTATTCCATATTTTTGAAAGCAAGAAAAATACATGAAAAAATAATTATTACATCATACAGGCGTTGATTTTTATTTCAATAAACATCAAATTGACAGTCTATCTAAGGAATTTGACCGTAATGGCCAGATCGGTGAGTTTTGTACTAAAAATTATTAAAATTTTGCTCAATTCCATTCATGTTAGCTTAATTGCCATAAATATTGTATTGAAATGAAATATTTTGAATTAATCATACCTTTCAAATAAAAAAAATTGTAATTAAAGCCCTATTTATTTTTTTATAAAAACAAAATGTGCATTAAGGGGAGATACAATTAGAGAATCAAAAATATCGATTTCTTTTTTTTTTTGCTTAAAAAGAATAAATTTTCCGTAGAATACGATGGTGAAACCCCGGAATTGGAATTCAAAGTCCTTCTAACTTTTTTCGACGTTTTTCGAGGATGCCTTTCGGAGCGCGCAGCAGGTATTTTCGAACGGTCGATTTTTCTATTGTATCTTATTTTGGGATACTTAAGAAAAGAATTTATATACCTAGGAGGGTTGTATACGTGACTTACTGTCTAAAGAGAATCACTTTTTTGAAGAAACTGAAAGTCTTTTGTACGGCCCTGGAATCGCCGATTAGAAGGTAAACATCATTTTTCGGCGTGTTTCTCAAAAGAACATTTTTGAGATTTGCAGGAAAAACATCTCAAAAGTTCTCAACCGATTTTGATGAAACTTGAATGGTTTCTTCTCTATATTATTAGCTACTATGTGAGCCAAAAGTTGTTGCGATTCAACTTTGCAATATATAAATATTATTGCAAAAGTCGCAAGTTTTTAGTAAATTTTTGACCTCTTTTGATTCGTAATTTTTTTTATTTTTCTTCACTTTTATTGGTTCACATAGAAATTATATAACTAATTAACATAAATTTTCTTGCTGGACTGTTTTAGATAAAAATTATGGCCTCCAGAATTCCCGCAAGTCGATGCTTCAGATTCGGACCTGGCGACTTTAGGCGTATATAAGTCCGCCATTTTGTAATAGAAAAAACAAAAAAAAATACTTTTTTATTTCTTAGATACGTAGTAAATACAGTGCCAAATTTGCTTGAATTAGAATAAAAACTTCTTAGTAAAAAAAATGTTTGAAAAATGCTTAATTTTGGCCTTCTAATTGTATCTCCCCCCTTAACATAAAATAAAATAATTTTATTGTTTGATAACAAGTTTGAACAAAATTTGCCATATAAATCTTTCAATAGTTTTTACTTATAAGGTAATCACTCGCGAAGTTGTTTTGATCTGCGGTTTTTCTTATCCAACCAAATTCAACAATTCTCTTTAAATCACCCGACCATCTCATTTGTGGACGTCCTCTTCCTCTTTCTCTTTTTGTCGTCGATGCGCCGAACTGTTGTATTTCTGTCACCCTTTTGTTGCAGTATGTGACCATCTTGGAAATTCTGAGTTCAATGACATATATTACTTTAGTTCTTTGTTTAATATCTTCAGTTCTTATTCTTTGAGCTTTATCTGTAACATTGTCCTTTCCATGGCCCTTTGTAGCTTGTCCATGATATTTCTTGTCAATGTCCGTGTTTGTAATCCGTATGTCTACTGGATGGACGCATTGATTATCATTTTTCTTGCAATTTAGCATTATTTCTGTATTTTCAATATCTTCTTTTGTTACCAAATGCTGACTACTAGTCGTGTTTTGACTGGTGTTCTACCTCACCTCGTCTGTGGTTCAATACTCCAGAACATCAATACAATATCATCTAAAAACCTCTTTCTGAATACCTTTCTTGTCCAATCTAACGTCTTAAATGCGTCTTCCAAAGTTGTTATAAATAACTTTGGACTCATTGAGTCTACTTATTGCACTTATCTTCCCACTGGTATGAATTGTATATTGCCATATCATTGTACCACTATTTCCGCCTTTAGATATGTTATTTAAGCATATCTGTAATATAATCTACTATTCTCTATTCCCTTTTGCCCTGCCCGTCTTTCTATCCCATCAAATATCATTTGGTATTCTATAAAAGCTGGGTACAGTGGTAACCGGTATTTATTTGATTTTTTAATAGTCGGTGGTTAACACAAATTCAACATTTGTAGGTATGCAATCTATTATTGTTTTTTTTTTGAGGCATTGTGCTCTTGGCGACTGCACTGTGATCTATAAGACCTATTATGATAATCTATAAGTCTGGCTCCTCAAATTAATCTAAAATCGAAATCAATGTAATTTATCTTAGGTCCTCAAAGTCTAGAAATAATTCCATAAAGAATTTCTTCTCTGCTTCAAGCTGATGCGGCCTTCGAGTTAATTTTCATGATCCATTCTTAACAAGATTTGAAATTTCCCGTGTGGCTTTTTGTAGAATGATTCAAGAATTCACGATAACAACCATCTCGTTGCATATCTTATGTTGTGCATATCCAATTCCACAAAACAATGAATTACTACCCTTAACAAATTTATCTTTTTTTATATATATTCACACTCTGGGGTTTACACCAGACAAAGTACAAATTTTTGTCAGTTTCACCAGGTTTTCGTGAAACTAAAAGCAGTTTAAATTCAAATATTACTGCAATAATTCATTAATAGAATCGGTTACAACAAAACTGAATCAAAGATTCTTTCAAAGAACAAATGGGTACATGTTTTCATAACACATAATTGTATTTCCTTTTTGGTGGATGCTTGCTAACATTTATCCTTTACGCCGAATGATTTTGATCGCGAATTTCAATAGTTTGTGCCACAAAGGAAACAAAATACTTCATAGTACCTACTTTTTTATTTTCGCGAGTCTCCTTTCTATAGTTGCATAATGTATATAAGAGGTAAAGAAAAGTATATGATTATGTTGCTTTTTAAACAAAAATGGCTTTTTTCATGTCAAAATCATACGCTCGCTATTTTTTATCATTGTGGCATAACCCAGTAAATTATAATATTAAAGTAATTGGAGTCCAAACTTATATCCTTGCAATTCGGATGATAAAATGACGCTATTATCAATCTGTTCTTTTTTGGATAAAAGGCTGCACACTCATTTACATTCTGACACCTTTCTTTTCATTTAAGAACTGAAGTATTTCTGTGATTGTTCAGTAATAAATATTCTGATCCAAATGGGTTTGCTGCTGATCAATTTGTAAAATGATCTTCAACGAAAAACAGTTTACTTAGAATAGCACAACCATAGAACAAGCAAAACAGTTACCTAATTCTAAATTGTAAGGCAGCTACTCTTCTTGCTTTATATAATTAAATGTGTTTAAAAACTCGATCAGTATAATTATTTTTGATCTCTTGTTCCTATTATAGATTGTTCCTCACACTCGCTTTTGATTCAAAAGCATAATAATAGATATATTATCTGGTCATTTAACACAGGACAGTCTTAGTAATGTAATAATACTGGGCTTTGGTATCACTATCATAATGTTGATTTTATCCAATGAAAAAAAAACTTTAGCAATTCGTAACAATTTCTATAGTAATTCATTTCCTGACTTTCAATTTGATAAACAGTGTTTTGCGCACAATTTGATCTGGTTTGCAACCAGTATTCAACTCATTCTCAATTGAAATCAAAATATAGAGGTGGTCCATCGAGTTCATCCATTCCTATGTTCTCCTATTGTTATCTTATTGTTATACTAAAAATGAGACAAGTCGATTTCAAATTGATTTCACAGGGTGAGTAACGATGAATTGTCTACAATTGTTTTATAGGTGTTTGTATTCATGAGTCCAGACATTAAGATCAATAGATTAAGACTATACCACATAAAATGGGACCACACTATTATTTTACTTCCTGAACTGAACACTCATTATATATTCTCAAATTATCACGATTCATCACTTCATAAAATGTTCTTCCCTTATTTTAGACTTTTTTTGCATCACTGTAAACAAATTGTGATATTCTGTGTAATGATTTGAGTTTATATAATTTATCATTAAAATCAAATGCACAATCACTTGCATCATTTCTTTATACTCATTAGAACTACCGTTTATAATGAAACAGAAGTTTTATGATTTGATGTCATTTGGTGTCTTCAATGACGCTGACTTATTGTTTTCAGCTTATTGCTTCTGAATTAGCATATTATTTACTCCATCATTTTACCACTACATCATCTATGAAACATAATTTGCCTGATTTCACAGATAAAATGACAAAGCCCAGCCTATAGACACCATTAAACTTATTCATTTAACATCACTAAAAGTTATTATAGGCTCAAGAACCTTTGGGATGGGTCTAACATATATTTTCTTGTATGGTGATTAATGAACAGGCAATGCAGCAATAAAATATGTTCACACTTTTTCATACAACACAAGGAATACTTAAGAAATGATCTCTCTTATTCTTTTGTATTTTTATTTAAAGTATATAAAGAGGAATAAAATATCTCACAATTTTTTTAATTACGGAAATAACTATGAAACTGATTCCATGGAAAAATTCATGATTTATTTTACTTTTTATTAAAAAGAATGTACTAATTGTAACAAGTTAATGCTTCTTTTTTTGAAGGTCGGCAGAAAAATGGTGAGGAAACCTGAAGAGAAGCGAAAAAGCACATCCAACCGCAAGTCATTTGGACAGAAACAGAAGCGGCCAATCAGCAAATCACCAACTACCTCCAAAACGAAAAGCTCCGGCAAGACAGGTGGAAACAAGCGGCGGACTGTAGAAATGCGCGTGGGACCCAAAACGTTTCTCGTCAGCACCAAAGTGCTAAAGGAAATCAAATACTACCAGACCATAACCACCAATCTGATTCCAAAATTGCCATTCTCGAAACTTGTGCGGGAAGTGATGGAGAATGAATCTAGGGACAAACGCATCCAGCGCCTGGCCCTGGAAGCCCTGCAGGAGTCCAGTGAAGACTACTTGGTTCACTTCTTTGAAGACAGTTATATATGTACCCTGCATGCTAGGAGGTCTACACTTATACCCCGCGATATGGACATAGTTCGCCGTTTAAGGTATTAACTACTGCGACCTCTTTGTTGTTTTAACCAATCCATTTAAGACAAGTAACTTCTTGTTTACTTACTTGACTAAGCTATTATATAGCTGATGTTTTTTATAACTTATTGCAATTTAAACTACTATAGTGATGTTTTTAATGTATACAATTTATATTTCCCAAGAAATGTCTTTTATCAATGTCTTGTTATATACCATATACACTCTCATGTCACTTCATCATTTAAAGTGTTGTAAATTACGCCCATGTAAAAATATTTCAATATTTTTTTTAATTATTAAAGATATATAAATCTCAACACATTGACAAAGCTATGTACATACATATTAAATGATTTCAAAATGTTCTACTGTTTTTTTCTACTAAATTAGCAGCCTGCATGGCAGGTTTTTATGTGTTTATTGAGAGTGCTAGCTTGACAATAACTTTGGCCACAATGTTTGCAAAGGAAGTTCTTTTCGCCAGTGTGCGTTGCAAGGTGAGTTTTAAGGGTTCGAGCTTGGACAAAAGCCTTTGAACATATATTACACTGGTATTTGCGATCACCTGTGTGCCCCTTCATGTGAACCTGTAAGTTAAATTCAAATTAGAACATTAAATTCTAAGTTAACTTTATCAATATTTGATGCATCATGTTGGTGGTTCTTGGGTTGTTAGCTCTTGGTTGAAGTTTGGAAACTCTTGATATTTCTTTTGAAGATGACTGCTACAGTTGTAGACAAAACGTTAAGAGTTTCCAAACTTTAACCAAGACCTAATAACCTGAGAACTAAACAACACAACACATCAAAACACCAACTGTTAAAGACTTCGAGTTCATTCTATTAATACTATTATATGAAACTGAATTTACATTGATCTATATAGGGTTACTGTAGCACATGAAAAACATTCTATAGAAAATTCAATGATATTGATACAAGAGAAAAGAATTTAATGAGTTGGAACATTTAGTTACAAATAAAAAACTTGTTTTGAATAAGAAGTAATAATTGTAGGAAATATGACATTGATCCTTATAATGACAGTACAAAATGCTCTTGGTGCCACTCATGCTTTTCTTAAAGTTTAGTGTTTTCTAATTAGAGCCAGGCAAATATAATTTTGCTAATTTTTTCCTATGGCAAATTTTTACTCAGGATTTGGTATTTAGGCGTTTGGGAGGGATATGGGTGTTGTAAACTTCCATTAGTTAGTACCATAAGTACCATATCTGGTAAAGTGCCATATTTGATATGATATTTTGCTACATTTTGGAGGACTTGAAGAAACCTAAAAACGAAAATTCATTATTTGTGAGTCAATAACCCTGTTTCTTGTTTTTTTTCGGTTTTCAACGTTACCTGTTTTCATCCGAACAGCAACTCTTCAAAGATCTTCACATGAAATACAAGTGCACAAGTCGGTGTTAAGTATTTCTAATTTTAATTAAAATGACGTAGTATTTGTTTCCTAAAGATTTACTTCTTAAGAAGTGGATAGTGGATGATCTGGACGTCCAGATAGAAGCTGGAAAAAAATTTGTAAGCTCTGTTTGAAATATGGAAAAATGTCCCTTAAGAGGTTTCTTAAAAAAATACTGTTGGGACACAGTTCCAAGCGTTCATCACAACCTTCACTTCATTCCTATTTGGTCTATGGTCGCTAAATCACTACTTGCATCACAAACTTAAGCCAAACATGATTTTATTTTATTCTATGGAGTCTTGCAGTAATCAGTAGAGAAATAGGAGATTCCAGAATTTGGATAATGTTGATGAAACCACATAAGCTTGGCCATAACAGCCAATATAGTCATAGAATGATAACGCAAACGAAACCAGCAAGTCATTTAATCCATTTGGATCAATTGGAAAAAACCAATACAGTTATAATTGCCCAGGCAGTACAAGAAGTTCTATGTAAGTAATCTTTTTTAAAGTAAAAAGGTTTGATAGGCCACAGTGCATGATTGTATCAAAAGGTGCAATGATACTACAGACAAGGTTTTTTGGATAAATTTTAATTATTTAACACTTTAAATTTTCAACTGCTGATTTTTTACATTGAAAACATTTGATTAAAAGATTAAACTGACCCATAACAGCAAGTTTGTTTGCTTATCTATTCGGTACTCATATTTCTACTTCTGCTAGCCTATGACACATTTTTGAAAATCTTTCCGGGCATTATATGGAAGGGCACAACAGGAACGACCGAGCATATCCTGATTTTAGTGATAAACAGTATGGCTTACATGCTGAGCACAGGCAGAACTTTACAGCAGCTGTATTCCAAGTTAATATATTCCACCTGTTTAATTTATAAGCTTCACCATGTGACTGAAGAATGAAGGAAAAGCAGCCCCTCATCAACAAACTTATTTCTATCTGAAAGAAATGAAAGTTTTTATGCAGATATTGTATGATACTCCACTTCTTGGGAAGCGGTAGTTATGGGGTAAGGTCTGTTACTATTTCAAAAACCTTGAGGCTTTTAGAAATGTGAGTATCTGGCAATTACGCTCTTGAGTAGTGCGTTAACTCCCAAACTTGCCGCTTATCTAATGCTTTTTTATTGTGAATTTACAGGTAGTTGGTCATCTTGAAATCGATACTGAATGTGTGATAGTGACTAAGAACAGTGAAAAACCAATAGTTGCGGCAACAACTTAATGTTTATAGTGTTCTGGCGATTTCAAAATACTGAACCTGCTGCAAATTTCAAGCTGTCAATATTCCGCTGAGGGCAGTAATAGAATTGAGTCATTTTCGAAATTAAAATATCTTTTAAATGATAGGACCCTACACCGTAAGGTAAATGGATTCAAGATGTTTATATATATATATATATATATATATATATATATATATATTATATATATTAAATGATAGGAGGAATTGCCATTTTGCTGCACATATTTCGGAAAAATAACTGCCAATTCTTGCCTGGCTCTGTTTATAACGCAGATCTCTGAGCATAATTCTTTTACTTAAATTAAAAATCTCAATGGCTTGGTAATATTAATTTATTAAGTGAAAAAATTACCCTTAAATGACTTGCTGCAATGTACCGCTTAAAACATAACCGACATGCATATGGTCTTTCTCCAGTATGGTATCTAACATGAGTATCACGTGTATCCTTCTGCCTAAAAGTTTTTCCACAATGTGAACACTTATACGGCTTTTCGCCCGTGTGCCGGGTAAAATGCTTTTTTAGCTGGCTCCCTGCTGTAAAATCATTGCAGTTATATAAAAATTAAGCATAAAAGTGAAAAATTACTTGTAAATCTACTATCACATCTAGAACAATGGTATGGCTTCTCACCAGTATGGAGCCTCTTGTGAATTTCTAGATTTACGTTTGTTGCACATCCCTTACCACAAACATTACAGATGAACGGTTTTTCACCTAAAATTATTGATAATTGAAATAATGTGACGAGAATAGGCCTACATTATCGTTACCTGTATGGCTTCGCATGTGAGCAGTTACATGCGACATTTGTTTAAATGCCTTCCCACATACTGAGCAGTTAAACCTTCTCTCTTGATTATGTACTAAGCGATGTTTATGCAATGAACTTGGAAGTGAAAAATTCTTTCCGCATATCTCGCAATTTAATGGTCTTTCTCCAGTATGTGATCTTATATGTATTACTAAGAATTTGTTTTGAGAGTATCTTAAAATAAACAAATAACGTGGAGTTTCTTCTAATATCTATTGAATGAATGGAAGATGGTTTAAGGAGTTTTTCTTGGTGTTTCAACATGTTTTTTTAAAAAAATGTGATTTATGTTTTTCTCATATATAATCCAGTCCTTCTAACATGTAGTAATTTGCTATAATACAGTTCTTAAAATATAATAATCATGCAAGCAATTAAATACAAAAAGGACCACACTTTCTAATTTTTAAAAGTCCACGTGTGTCGCTTCCTTAAACCTATTCTTTATCAAACACCAAAACTTATTGATATGACTTAGGCAAGATGATGAATCTGTATTACTTTCACTGTTTTCTGAAAGTTCAGTACTTATTTAGCAGCTATATGAAGTTCGATATTATTTTGTTTGATGGTAGAGTTAGAGAAGAGTTTTCAAAAAAGACACTTGCTCAAAATGTCTTGGTATGTTATTGCATTTATAGATGCTGGAATGATTTGTTCAGTCCGTAGTAGCTTGTATACTAATGTCATTTCACAGTTCTGGAGATATCAAGCTGTCCTAAACTTTCCTACAGCATTCAATAGCATATGTTTAATACCTTAAATAACTACCTTCTATCATAACTAATTCAATGACACCATTAGTGTCCAGTTTTTGATAAAGGCCATTTTAGTCTTCTTCTAGACAATTAGTAACAACTGATCAAAATGTACTATTTATAGATTGTAGTTACTTAACTTCTAATAGAAACAGATTGCAAATTATAGCCTTTTTGTCTAAAGACATGATTCATTAAAACAATTATTAAGATACCTAGAGCACTATAAGTTTCCGTACAAGCGTGGCATTTTTTTTATTGAACGAAAAATTAGTAAATTGTACAAATATATTCTTTTGGTTTTGGTACTTTATTACAACATAGCTATTACTTAAAATTTTCTTCTCTTGCTCATATACCAGTCTATTACATTATGATTAGTCTCCACTGGGAAATTGCACCATTCTTTCTCAAGATATTTCTTCAAGGCATCCACATTTGAATGAGCAACTGCATACATCTTTGTCTCAAGTTTATGCCATATGGCATAATCCAAGGGGTTCAGGTCTCGCCATGAAAGGAAATGAGACATGTCTTTAACCACTGGTGGACAACTTATATTTTGTGCAACAGAATGAAGTCCTGCTGAGAGGTTCAAACTTGGTGTAAGTAGAAGGTCTTGAAAAAATGATTTGTAAAATATTATCACTATATAGTTTCTAGTTCGAACTTTTGGTTCTTGACGAACGAAAACGAGCTTGGTTTTCCCTGTCCAGTTCGTATCACACCAGACCAAAACATACCCTGGTTTCTGCACCTTTCATGACTTTCCAAAATTTTGAAGTATTTCTTTATATCATTGTGTGTACATCTTGTCATTCTGACAGTTAAATTTATCTTCTACCATCAAGATGTTCCAATGGAAAACGAAATATTCTTCATGCCCTCCACTGCGTGCCTTCTCAGAAATTCTTTGCATCTCGTCACCCTATTCCTCTTTTGCTGTAGGTTTAGAAAGTGGAATATATCATATTTTAAAGCCTTTAGTCCAAGTGGCTTTTGAAAGGTACCTTGAGACATCATCTGAATGTCCAACTTCTAAGTAAAACTTAGTTTTCAAAGAATTCTTTCTCACCGTGTTTTGACTTCTTATGGTGTCTACTTACTTCTCGGTTTGCCATTATACTTATGGTCACTCAGACTTCTACTTATAACTTTTGATCACGTGATAAACAGTTCTCCTTCCAACGCCTGTGTTCTTAAGCAGTCTAAAGAGTTTGAAAGTCGTCTTCCAATTCATATGTAACTGCAGAACTGTATGTCGAATTTGCGTCTTGAAAGGAATTTTTATGGAAACTGAAGGGGAATGATTTTTCACTATTCAGTCACATGTAACAATATCTGAACATTTTCATATGACATTTTATTTTGTACAGTAAAACACTAGGCAGTATTTGTAGGATCATTTTGACGAAAATTATGAAATTTATTTTTTAGTCTTTCTTGGTTAGTTCTGATAAGGACTTTATATAAAATTCCAGCAATTTTTCAAATCAAATATTGCAATACAAATAAATGATAAAATTATTTATTGTATACTATCTAAATAAAAGAAGTTGATCAATTCAAATAAGAGGGAAAAGGCAAAAGTTTTCTGAAATACACTTTGTTACTCACCTTTTACCACATATAGCACAAACGTGTTTCTTTTCAATAACTTTGGTGCTGGGCACATTTTTATTTGGCTTTCTCGCTAAAGATGAGTCTTCATTTTGTTTTTCGCACATCTAAAATCATTATAATGTTACAAATATAGAAAAAGTCGAAAATATGTGAAAATAATTTTCTTGTTTTATTCGCGATAATGTAATTATAAAAAAATTAAAAGATCTTTATTAAATGCATATAACAAGATTTATATAGTTATAGTAATAAGTAAACAGTTTAGTAAAATGTATGTAGTAATGTTAAATAAAAAAAAAACATGAATGAGATTGCATAATAAATTAAGACTATACAATAAATTAGAAAGTACCCCAAAAAAATAAATAGCCCAAAAATCAGATTAAGTGTACATGTTTGAATTAATTATGACTACATGATGAGTTGCATATGCATGCTCAAAATTGATTAAAACCTTGATGTAAACATCAATTGCCACTGCAAATGATTATACTTGTTTTGAGATGTAGAAAATTCAAATGTTTTTAATAATAATTTCACTGCAACTGCTAATACAATACACTTTTACTAGGAGTTTTTTGTAAAAGGGGCATTTGGTTAATAATAGTGAGAATGTATGCAATATTGAAAAAAAAGAAAAAGCTTTTGTTAATACACTAAGGCAGTCTAATTATTAAATCATTGCCAGCGTGATCCCGTGGTTGAGGTGCAGGCTATAGTGGGGACGAACTGGTGACCTACTCAATCATTAAAAATAATTGAGTCCCTGTGTGCACTTGAACAAGGGGTAATAATGACAGTCGTCTAAGACGCGGTGTTTGCCACATCAGAGATGGTGCGTGACATATGAGTGTCTTAACCTCTCAGTTTGCAAGCCGTGCTCCCATACAGCCTTACTACTTATTATTATTATTATTTAATAAGAAAATTAAAGAACTATTGTATGGGTAGGTAAAACTAGTAGAAACATAATGGCATAAGGAGGTAGAAGATTTTGTAAAACTATAGTCATTCAGCCAAAAGTAATAAACTAGAAAATGCTGAAGCTGGACCAAGTAACCAGGTCTGGCACGTACTTACATTAACATTATGGTTCATAAGAAGCTTTGATTGCATTTTAAATATCGTTTCATTCTTTTTTGTGCAATTTCATAGTATATGAAATAAGTTTTATTTTAACATTTACAATTACATTTGAAAATGTTGCCTAGTGGAGCATTATTGTTAACATCATCGTTATGTGCACTTCAAAATTCTAAAAATTGATATACAACAAAATATAAAGATAATAAATGTTACTACTAGAACTGTTTTATTTAAAAGAGCACTATGTAACATTTAGAGATAGTTTACGGGAATGAATACCTGGTATTACTTTTATAGTTTTATTTTACTACTACTACAGCACTCCCTTTACAGGTGAAATCTCCACTCTATCTTTTATATGTACAATCTAAAAGATAATAAATTGAAGTTTTTCATTCTCAAAATATGGCCACATCTTTGTCACATCATGCCAAGGTGATATAACTTTATGACATATCCTTCTTTGAAGCTTAATAAAATACCTGTGAGCCTTGTATATAAACCATAGACCATATAATTTTACAAACTCGAGAGGTCTTACCACGCTTTAATTGTGATTTTATCAAATATAACTAGAAAATAATTAACAAGAGAACAATTAATTAAATGCAAGAATAATCTCAATATGCAACAAAGCAAGTTTTTAATATTATTTTTAGAATTTTGATAAATTTAGATTTAACATAATGCAAAGATGGACTAAATATTTTACTACTAAAGATAGACCTCTTGACACCCTACCTAAAAGAGAAAAAAGAAAAGCTCTAATTACAGCGAAAATAGATGAAGTAATTGTCTATGTTAGAAATTTGCCAGCAGTAAAGATTAAATTAAATAAAACCTATCAACTGCAATGTATTTTGTACAAGACAACCAAGGACAAGGTGTAATGATGAACATGTTTTATGTAAACAAAAAAGTGACTAGCAGTCAAATTATGTACTGGTGTCATTAATGTCCTGATAAAAGGTCAACTACATCAAAATATTAGAAGAAACATTTCTACCATCAATAAAAATTGTGTATACGGATCTAGAAAGATTAACATGGAACGGAATAATAATTATGTAGCTCAACACCCCACATGTGTACACAGCCTGTGAACAGAAAGGTTGAGGCTCTTTTATGTTCGCCTTCTCTGCTCGGTCGTCACTCACCATCTCTGATGCAGAGTGATATGTGGCAAGCACCTCGCCTTAGACGAATGTTATTATTTTCCCTTGTTCAAAGTGAAGACATCAGAGAACTCCGAGAATTAACCTGGATCCGTCTGCATCACAGCCCGCGCTACAACCGCAGGACCACACTGACGAGACAGGATAATAGCTTTGTACCATATTTAAGATAGTACGTTATTGGGATAGGAAGCAATACCTTGGTCAAATTAGTCGCCAAAAAAATTGTAAAGTATTACAGACATAGATTGAACCTAGTAAATCACTTCATTAAGAGAGTAAACTGTGTAACTTTACATTGGCTGTTCTATCATATAGTGAATAAGTTAATTTGTAAGGCCATTTTACTTTTCTACTTGCATTATGTACAGGCAAAGTCACTAACTGGCGGACATAAGAGAGTCTTAACCTCTCTGTTCACAGGCCATGCTCTCACGTGGGGCGTTAGAGCCTTACATTATTATTATTATTAAAGTCATTAACTAATCCAAATAATTTTTTCATATTCTTTCTAAAAATCTATATAAAAATGTTTAACTACCAAAAGCAGTTAACAAGATACTGAAAGAAATAATATAATAATAAAAAAAGTATATTTTATAGCTTCAAAGAAAAGCAATTTAACTGTAAAAGAAAGGTATAATGTTTAAAGTATGTAAATATAAACGTACATGGCAGTTGGACGATTTTTTATTCTCCATAATTGGACCACCTATATGACCTGGAGTACCCTTTGGAGGTTCTTCTGGAAGCATATTCTTTGCCACAGTTATTACAATAGTATTTGTTGTAATTTGTATGCATTTTCGTATGTTCTGTGAGACTCCATTCATCTAAAACAATCAGTACACATGATATATAATAGTTCATATTATTTGCCCCATTTTATTTATACAAAACAATAAATAATTGTAATATATAAACACAAAATAATACAATAATTTTTATAAAATACTCATTTGATTTTATAATTTATAAACATACTAATTACTGATTTGACTTAAAATGTAACATTAATATTATTATAAGTAATAAATTTTTGCAATAATCGAAGAAACAGAATAAAGATAAACAAATTAGTTACTTTAATACAATAGTCAAGTTTCCATTAGAAAATATTTTCATTGATCCTTTTTAAATATATATAACTAGGAGTTGCCCGCCAAAAGATTTTTTTGGCGTCCTAGACTGATAATTTTTCACCCGCCTCCCCTCAAATTTTTGCAAGGTTCCAACGTATAAATTTTTAATTAGACCGGCTTTTTCTCTGGATCAGAAACATGGAACAATTTAACGCCAATTCATGGTGGATATAAGCATAAGCCGCCCATAGGAAATACGTAATACATAAAGTTGAATTAATGCAAAGCTTATGCGCTCGTTCATAATGCACTCCCGTAATTTTTACGTTTTACGTTCATTTGCAGTAATTTTTAATTTTTCTCTAGATTAATGTTGGCAACAATAACAGAATGTTTGTTCAACGAACTTAAAAAGTTCGTTACTGAATTCGATATGTCTGTCGGTCTGTCTGTCGCTGTCACAAAATTATGGATTTTTTAAAATTTTAAAATGGATTCTTATAGGAAATTTTACGCTGATTTCAAAATCGAAATCAAAAAGTTTCTATCTCGAATAGTTTTCGAGATATTCGACTTCGAATTTCGGGAAAATTTCGACATTGCGATTTTATGAGTAATTCTTAAAGAAAATTTTACGCTGATTTCAATAATGAAATCGAAAAAATTCTATGTCGAATAGTTTTCGAGATATTCGACTTCGAATTTCGGGAAAATTTTCGACATTACGATTTTAAATGTGATTCTTATAGAAAATTTTACGCTGAATTCGAAAATGAAGTCGAAAAATTCTATGTCGAATAATTTTCGAGATATTCGATTTCGAATTTCGGGAAAATTTTCGACATTACGATTTTAAATGTGATTCTCATAGAAAATTTTACGCTGAATTCGAAAATGAAGTCGAAAAAATTCTATGTCGAATAATTTTCGAGATATTCGATTTCGAATTTTCCCGAAATTCGAAATCGAAATCGAAAGGTCTTTTAAGTTCGTTCTGGGATTGCTTACAGAGCAATCTCTTCGCCGGCGCCATGTTTTTATTCTAAAACAGCTGGGACCCCGCAGGCTTCGTCGACGAAGCCTGATCTAGACGCCAGGTAGTCGTGTAGAACATTCCACATAAAATAATTTAAATAATTCAAAAACGGTTAAAGTTAGAAGGCTGATTTTTGCGCCGAATTAGCAAATATAGTTGTGAATGTGGTGTGCAAGTTTCAAGGAAATCTGTTGAAGTTTAGGGAGATAAGACAATTATATGATTAGAAGATAATCCATAACTGTCATTTAAATGTAATGTTTCTTCCAATTTACTTCTATTTCAGCATCTGTACTGTTTCTACTTCCATAATTTTTGTCTTTTCAACATTCACGTCCAAGTTGCGTTTTTCTAAAGCTCTACACCTTATCTCCAAGTTCTATCATAGTTCTTGTTGACTGCTTGCGAATATAACTATGTCTTCAGTAAATGCACATGCTTCAATCCATTCTGGTGCTAGGTCCTTATGACCTATGTATAGTTTTATTGTTTTCACTTTTATTTCTTTTAAGATGTCATCTATTACCAAGTTGAATAGCACTGGACTTAATGCACCTTCTTGCCTCAGTCCTTGCACTGTAAATTCTTTAGATTGGAATTTTCGGTTCTAACATAGTTCCTGGTCTTATCACACAAGCTCATTATTGCTCTTCTTAGGTTTATATTCACATTTCTTCCTTCTAAACTTCGTCTTACTTCTCTTTTTGGATTCTGTCAAAGGCTTTTTCTAGATCACTAAATGCTATGTATACTTTACATTCTTCTGGTTTTTTCTATTACCTGCTTAAGTGTGAATATATGGTCCTGCATGCTTCTATCCTTTCTGAACCCACTTTATGATACTTCTAATTGTGGTTCGAACCCGCTACACAATCTTTTTCTGGAAACCATACTAACCAGAGTTATTCCTCTATAGTTCTTGCACTTTGTTTTGTCACCCCTTTATACATATTGGCAGTATGATTCCAATTTTCCAGTCCATCGGTATTTTTCCTTAGGTTCCATACCTTGTTATATACCTCTGTAAGAACATTTAATCCCTTTTTTCCTATGTTCATTAACATCTCTGCCGCTATTAAATCATGCCCTGGGGCCTCCCCTTTTTTGACATCTTTATAGGATCAGCTACTTCTGTTTTATTTATTTCCTCACTGCTTTGGTATGTCTTTATCTTTGCTGATTAAAAACAATTTATTACACTGTATTTATTATGCTACACCATTAGAAGACAGTAATACAACTTAAAACAACATTTTTGAGTGGTGATAGTTAATAGATGCCTATTTAAAGAACGCTATAAACTTCATTATATTCAAATACTACAATCCGAATTCACAATTTAATGAATTTTAATTTCTAACATGAAAAACTGCAAAACTAGTTCTGTTAAGCGATTTGACCAAGCATTTCAAAATTTATCATTCTAATGAGGAAGGGTTCGCTGGTCGTACCAGAAGTAAAGAGTAAAAGCAATTAATGTACCACCGACACACATTCAAAAATCCATTAATAATGGAGTTTGAAAGCATAATTTATTTTCCCCTCAGTATGTTAACATTCGGTAGTACAATAAAGTATATATTCACAGGATAATTTTAAGTTTCTTGGTAGAATTGCTAATGCAGGGGTAACCCCCTTATGTATCAAAATCAAATGCTGGCTAGTGTTTTTAATATTGACGGGCCCGAAGTGAGTAACTGCAGGATATAATATGCCTAAGCACTTAAAACAGTATTTCTACACTTGTAACAGTGTACAGTGGGGTTGAAGGCACGCGCCTTGCGTGCTCCTGTGGTGAGCCTCTTGAGGAGGTATTAAAGGATCACCATAGAACTACTACTTGAATTGCGCGTTCGCGTTATACATCCCCCTTTGGATATCATTGGTGTCTTGAGTGCTTTCTTCTTCTTTTAGGTATGACAGGTACCATATCTTCGGGTATGTCCTAACAGAGAGTAAGTGCTGATGTATGGCAAGTGCTAATTACTGTGGTAGGATCTATAGCTTGTAGCTCACATTCCCATGTTGCTGTAGTATTATGTAAGGGCCATATCTTTTTTTAGTTTCACTGTTTTTGTTTAGAGTATGTCTCTAAACACATACACATGCAGTATACTTGGGTGTATCTTCTTCATTTGTTAGCTTAGATCTTTCTATTGTCTTAAAAAAATTTCTAAATCTTCTCAGGATTTTACAACGGTTCTGCTCTTGTTACTTGTGGTGAGATCATGGGCAAGTTATGACGACGAGGTTCATAACACAGCTATTCTCATTTTATGGTAGTGGTGTCTGTGGATCACTACATTTGCTTTTCTGGGTGAATACTTAGCTTTAGATTGTAAAACTGTAGCTACAATACCCATCAGGCTAGGCATCCCAATGGCATTCAAAGACACATCAGCAATTTCAAGAATTAATGATCAGTGACCACAAAGATTAATCTTTTTGGTATGTAACCATAGAATTTTACAATTGTCCAAATGATAACTAAAGTTTCCCTTTCTGTTGTCAAATAGTTCTTATTGGCAGGGGTTAATAATCTGCTTACATGCTCTATGGGATACTTGTCTGGAGATTCAACTTAGCAGAACGGCACCGAAGATGTAGCTGCTGGCGTCCATTTCAAGAATGAGAGGTTTGTTGCAGTTCAGTTGTCTCAGTATGACAGCTGAGATGAGGACCTTCTTCAGTGTTTGGAATGCATCATCTTGGGCCTCAGTCCACTTCCAAGCTGTTTTCTTCAGGAAATCCTGGGTTAAACTGCTTATAGAAAGAGCAGATCTACAGAAAGCTTTTTTTTTAGGAGTTGGTATTCAGGTAATTAACTGACTTTTTCTAGATCTGTGGAAATTCTATGGGGTATCAGGACATGACTCAAGTGTCTTATTTTATCACAGCAGAAGCTACACTTGTTTCTACTCATTTGGAGATTAAACTGCTTCATTCTTCAAAAGGCTACTTCCAAGTCAAGTAAGTGTTGATCCCTTATGTTTGAGAATAAAATGAGATCATCAAGGTACGCAAGGAGATGCATATTGCTTAAGCCATTCTTGAAGTAATGATTGGAAATAATAGATCCCGAATGGTAAAATAAAGGCTGTCTTGTCCCTATTTTTTAGAGCAACTTCAATCTGCCAGTAGCTCACATGCAAATCCATGGTAAAAATTAGACATCAGGTACTGATACAAATTTGGATTCCTCTTCCCATCTTAAGTCTTGTAACAACAGGAGTAATCCATGAAAATTATATGAAGGCTTCATGCATTCCTGGTGGAATATAGCCGCTTCATTCAAAGCTTTTAAATCCTGTTATCAGGTGGATTACTCCTATTATCCTTATTTTTTCATCAATTTATAATTCTGGGTGTGTTTTTGCTTCATTTACAATTTTTTCTATTGTTCTGTCCATCGCCTTGTGTCTCCAGTTTTGGATCTTCATTTTCTCCAAATCCCTCGACACTTCATCTGCCCATCTCTCTCTCTCTCGGTCTACCCCTTGGCCTATTACCAGTTGGTTTCCATTCCATAATTTGTTTAACTATTTTTTCTATGTCGCTTCTCATTTTGTGTCCCATCCATCTTATTCTTTGAGCCTTAATAAACTTCACTATATCTTCTCCATACTCTTTGCAGAGTTCGTGATTGATTTTCGATTGAATGCCTCCATTTTCTAATATTTTTGGATCGGATATTTTTCTTAATATTTTGAAGATTATCCTAAATTTTAATATGTTCTCTATTTCTTGTTTCAAAATTTTAGGTTTTTTAGCCTTGTCTACCCTTGTCTTTCCGCTTGACGAGTATAGCATATATATTTTCCTGGGTTCATCTGTAATTTTGTTGGTTTATTCAAAACAGTTCTTGGTTGTACGTGGTCCTTTATATATTAGGACATTTCCTCTAGTTTGAAGGATTAACTATATACCACAAATAACACCATCCCATTATATTATTCGTTCTGAACTTTACAGTCAGAACATTATGTGGCTGACAACAAACTTGATCCAAAAGCTTCCAGGTGGGCGTGTTTTAGAAAGTTGTGACAATCAGATTTGCTTATATGAGAGAGTAAGTAGTGAGAAAAGTTAGGAAGGCCAGCAGTCCTGGTTTATCAACTTGCCTTCGAATGTAGCTTGGCTAGATTACCACAAGTTATTCTTGCAGTTTGGAAACATCATTAAGCTGTACATTGACCCCAACAATAGGTTTGGAAAAGTGCAGTTTGAGAATATTGCAAATTAAAGGACAGGTCAGGACTCAATTTAATTATACTTAACATAGGAGAAGTAATTTTAAAAGACATAATGAGTCAATTGTTGCAAATGCAAGAAAAAATCGGCGAGACAAACAGGAACATGAATCAACAAACATGAATAATAAGGGAACTAGAGGATATCATAAACTACCAAACAGAAAAATAGAAAAATTAGAAGCGGATTTAAAGAAAAGAAACAATAATTTTCGGTATCTCAGAAGACAACAACGAAAACTCAATAACCTTAAAGGAGAAATTTCTAAATAAAATAGTGAGAATAATGGGAATGCAAATAAATGATAATGAGATATATTTCATAAAAAGAATAATAAACTGCAGGGTAAACCAGAACAGACCAATTGAGAGGAACTAAACTAGGAGTGAGCGATAATGTGGATAAGAAGACCTGAGAAATAAAGAAAAAAATTAATTCCGCATATGATAGAAGCAACTACAAAGGGATTAAAGGCAATAATGATAAGAGATAAACTACTAGTAAACGGAGAAGAGTGGAAAATAGAAGAAATAGAGGGACAAAGCACAGGAGTAAACAAAACAGTAGCATTAAAAGAAAAGGAAGAAAACAAGAAAAACAGGTCTACAGGTGAGGATGAATTAAACATCCACAAAGGGGTTATATAAAAAAAGAAAGACTGGACACAAACTGTGCTAGCACCTCTGAGAAAATAAACCATGGATAGAGAAAGATGAGTTAAACAAAACACTCAGGACACTCTATGATGGAAACCAATGAAAAAAGACAAATATTTAAGATTAAAAAAATAATAAACCAAATAAAAATCACACAACCACCAGAAGCAGTAATAAATATTATGAAGAACAAACAGATACATAAAGAACTCGAGCAAAAGAGAAAAAAATTGACAAAAAAACAAATCAAATGGAAAACAGAACACAAAAACAAGAAAAAAATACAAAAATAATAAAAAGAAAAAATATTAAGATAACGGGGAAAGAAGGAAAAAGAAATAAAAAACCAAATAATAAAGAAAGAGAAGACATTTCTAAATCTAGGAACCTGGAATACAAAAACATTAAACGGGAAAGAAGAGGAAATATTACAGGAAATGGAAGAAACAGAGATAAAAATTCTAGAGATAAGCAAAAAAAGGAAACAAGGAACAGAAGAAAAAATAATGAACAAAGGATATGTAATGAACTATTCAAGATGCAAACCGCAAGAAAATAACAAAGGAGTTGCAATAATAGTTAATAAAGAAATAGCAAGAAGAATTAAAACATGGAAACTAGTAAACTCTAGAATAATCTTTATGGAAATACAACTTATGAAAACAATAGCAGTGGTGCAAATATATGCCCCAGAAGAAGGTTCAAGAATAAAGGAGATAGAACATTGTTATAATAAATTACAAGAAGTAATAGACAAAATAAAAGAGGTACATAATGATATAACAGTAATGGGAGACTGCAATGAAAGAGTGGGATCAGACATATAAGAAGGGTTGGGAATAAAAGGAAAATTTGGAGAAAACACCAAGAATAGAAATGGAAACACATGATACAGTTCTGCATAGCAAATTACCTAATAATAGGAAGCAGGTTTTTCAAACACAACATTGAAAACGGATATACATATATAGCACTCGGAAGAAACAAGAAAAGTATAATAGATTACATAACATACACGAACGAAATACAATCAGAAATAAAGAGGTCTGGGTAAACATAGAAGCAAAGTAGGAACAGACCATAGATCGGTAATAGAAACAAATAAAGCTGAAATAAAGACCAAAGAATATACAAAAATCAAGATAGAAAAACTAAAATATCCGGAAAAAAAGAACAATACCAATCAGAAGTGGAAAGACAACTAATTAAATGGAACAATAAAAAGGAAAATATAGATAATGAAGAAAAATGGCAAATACTCAAAGAAACACTAACGAGAACAGTGTAATACCGTAAAGGAAACTTTCTACAGCGGTGCGATGAAATTAGGATAAAAACTTTTAAAAGGAATTAAGATGTTGATTAATGTTTCCATAATGATCAGCGTTAAAAATGCTGTCGAATGATATGCTGCATGACGTATGAGTATAATGAATTTTCGAAATCGTAACGGTCACTTCCGGTTGCCGTTAACCGATTTGGCTGAAAATCAATCCCATGAAAGGTACTAACCTAAGATTTGTGTATGCCAAGTTTAAAGTGAATCCGTTGAATAGAACGGAAGTTATTGTCTTCAGACACACAGAGAGACAGACAGGATGATAATCTCATTAACTTTCTATAAACTCTGCTGTAGAAAGTTAATAAAGGCGGTAAAAAATAATATGTGGCACAAGAGAAATAAACTTAAACAAACGTAAACAAAGAAGAACTACAAAACATATCTCAAAACAGACAGAAATGGAAAATATCCGACGACCTAACAGGCAAAAGGAAAATAAAGAAAGGTTTTCTAGCGTCAATCACGCAAATTTGATGCATACTACCTTGTCATATGTGATGTACTATGTGCTTTGTTGGAAGCCCATATTCTTGGAATACTTCTGGATGGGATGTTAGCTCTTTATCCAGATGAGAATGTAGACTGGTATTCAAATGGGTTGCCACATTTTGTTATATTCTTAGGTCTAGGGGAGCAATATAAGTAACCTGGTGGGTTTCCATGTCATATGCAAAAAATAGATAGTGGACTTGGAATCATGAATGCAACTTGTTGAGCTATACTTGACTCATCCATCCTCCTGTTAAATTCTATTGGTGATGACTTCCAAGGTAGCTGAGTCTGATCTCTTTCCAGAACCACTGGTGCTGCTATTAGGTTGGCTGGAACCAATGCTGGATACAGACTTGAATTTTCCTCAGTTATTAAAGAGACCACATCTGGTACTTGATAGTAGTATGCACACATCTGGTCCTGAATTTTATTTTCCATAACCATGTCATCTATGAATCTCATCAACTCATCCAAATGTGGGTTGCTTCTGGTTCAGGCGAGCTTACGTTAGCAGCATGTAACCTGTAGTAACAACCATGTCTTGCTTCTCGACAAATGGATACATCTTGGAGGGAGCATCTTGAAACCACCACTTTCCTTATAACAGGTTAAAGGTGATCATCGGATCACTGATAAAATCTATACCTAGAAGGACGCAGTTGTTAGAAGTTGTGGTTATCCTAACTCGCAGCCTGACGGGAACCTGAAACACGTCTACAGATTGAGAGATTTATCCTTCATCTAAGGAAATGAGGGTATCCTTGTGGCTAGTATTGTGGCCCAAGTCTCGGAGAAGACATGCTAAGTAACAGCTGGCAACGCTGACCTAAAATCTGGTATCAAAGTATGCTGTTGTCCATTTGCCTTGGATGTTATTGTAAATTACTGGGGAGTCTCGTGGCTGCAACAGCGATATCCTTGTTGTGGCCCAGACGGCTCAACATTGAGACTGATGATGATGGATTGCAGGTGGGACAATGGCTGCATATCGCCCCAGGTTTTTGACATCTATAGCAAAGTATTTCAGCTTGTGTAATTTTTTCTTCCTACACTCTTCATACTTATGGCCAAAGAGTCACAGAATCTGCACTTCAATTTGTCTCTGGGTGTCTTTTGTTCGTTGTAAAGGACTTTGTTAAAGCAATTTTCTCTAAGGCTCTCTTCCACTGCTCTGGCTTCCACAGGAAGTACTGTAAATGTAGAAATAGACTTTTGGATATCTGATCTCTGATTCTAGGATGCAAAAGACTGGAAATGAGATCCAGTTGAACTTTCTCACTTCGGTTATCGAACACATTTCTGGCATATGAATGTGCCTGTAGATGTCTGTATCTTGCTTGGAATCAAAAACGACCAAGTAGATCCAGTACTTGGCTCTTCTGGGAGTGAATGCTACTTGGATCATATTCGTAGCCTCAAGGTCCTATCTTCACACTTTGCCAGCAAAGTAGCAGAGGTATATCTCCTATAAAAAATGGTAAATCCTCTAAAGCACAATCATCATCAATTCATTGGCAGCTTTTGAAGGTAGTCATGGTAATTATAAAGTTTTCTACCACTTGATTGTCGCTCTTCCCCTTGAATTTTCTATCTGAATTTTAACGGATTGTAATAACGCCGCAAACTGCTGCTCTAACAATTGTACAGCCACGGTGGGGTTGAGTCACATATTTCTTGCTTTACTCAATGTAATGACTTTTGCTTTTAGCAGTTTGATTAGCTTCGTTTTTCTACACTCAATTAATAGACACAGCCTCTAAATTAGTTAACTTCTGTTAAGCTATCTCTGTAAAACACAACCTTACAAATGTTCAAAAAAACACCGAACTAAATGTGTATAAACTACTAATCACCACACACTTCATGTACACAAAAAGAGAAAAAATAGGCTCCACAAATTAGTCTTAAATGTAAAAGTTACTGCTATTATAAACTATAGATATTGATATTAAAAAACTGTTGCACAAAAAATCCATAAATATCTACTGACACAACTATAACTAAATACGTTCTGATATTCTTGAATGCAATTATTAAATTAATTATATATAACATTCACACAAAACTTACTTCCAAATGTTTCTTCACAGAACTGACATTTAAGTAAAGGTTCCAACTGAAAACTATTGCAGGTAGTGTCTTTCGAGGCACTGTGTGAACTCATCATATTTGTTTCATTATCCCATGTATCAGGCAAACATTGTTCTGCTATTGTTTGCAAACTTTGCATAGTGTCTGCTAAATCGGATACAACTGGAATCAATAGCATTACAAAGGCAATTCATCTTCCAATATAGTTTTTATGAAACATCACCTGTATTTGCATTTTGCGATGTAAAATCATCCACTAATGACTCAGTGGTATCGCTACCAAACAGCTCAGTAAAGAATGACGTTTGCTGCAGCACCTCGCTACCTCCGAATAACTGATCTCCTTTCACATTGCACATCAAGTTATCGTTGTTCGTTAAAGCTATATTTTGCATGTTTATCTTATTCACATACTCCCGCAATGTTGCGTCGGACTTTTCGCATTGCTGCTTAAACGTATAGGCGCGATTGACCATTTGCAAGCACTGTGTACATATTTTGTTAGGCAAGCCGTCTCCTTCCATCACCTAGTGCGGATTTAAAACTTAAAGGGATTTGCAGAATAATATACCATACCTGTACAGAGGCACACGACATCAACATGCTGGGTAGGCAAGCTCCAAAGAGGGATTTCAAAGCAGTTTTTTCGGAAAGGCAGGTACGACATATTTTGTCTAATTTCATTGTTAAAAGCAATTTAGTTAAGTGAAACTTAACAAATCGAAAATAACGTGTGGAAATTTGAATTAACTTAACCTCATATAACCTCTTTTCTAGGAAAGGCAATTTCTCTTAACTATAATGTATAACTGTAATTAATTGTGCAAGATTGAGCACACTTATACTTCGTTTATAAATTGAACTACACCAATTTATTCTTAAAACTAATTTTTGCAAAATTATAAAATCAATACATAGGGTGCTTTACAGTTATAGTATTTTATAAAGGGTAAGATATAATGTAATTAGGAAAACGAAATTGATTAGTGCTTTGACGTACTTGAAGTAGTTATTTTATAAAAATAATTCTGGTACGACAATGTTTACTTCACTCCTCGCAGCTCGTCTGCAACCTATACATCCTTTGTTACAATCCTTTAAAATGAGACTTTGTTGGATCTTTTTGCACGCTGTCGAGTTAACTCTTCTAACTTCTTTTACAATCTTTTGGTGCTGTAAGTTTTGTATTATACTTTGATAGACGACGTTTTAATGGATGGCTGTACAAATAAGCAGCTTCAAACGATGTAAAAAGGGTTAATATATTAAAAAAAGGGTACGATTAATCCGTTTAATATTTGCTAAAATGCCTTACTACACTTAGAGTCAGTTTTTCAAAATATACAATTACCATTCAATTTGAATTGTTTTTTACTTTCTTTATCTTATAATAAGGAAAGTAATGTAATCGGCGGAAATTTGACCTACCCAGTTTTTCACATTTCTGGACGAATTATAGCCTCAGGACACCAAAAAAGTTGGTTTGGGCCATTGGTTCGTGTGTGTGTGTGTCTGTCGGTCTGTCAGTAAACAGGATATCTCGAGAACCGTAAGAGCTAGAGACTTGAAATTTGGTATGCAAGTTACTTGTAGGTAGGGGACGCAGTGCGAAGCTTTTGGTAAAAATCGGCCAAGCTGTTTGGTCGCAAGGTCACAAAATTGGTCGCAAATCTAAACGGTTGAAAATACAAAAAATTTATGAGAATAAAAATGATTTGTTATCATGAGATAAACATGAATTTAAAATAAAAGTTGATAAAATAGAAACTCGAAAAAAATTGAAGCTCAGGATTTTTAATATACCGGGTGTTCATAAAATGTTTCGGGAAATTTATATTACCGGATAGATCAAACCGAGACGAACAAAAAATTACAATGAAATTTTTTGATCCGAGGTCAAATAAATAAGTTATAGCCGATTAAAAATTAATTAAACGGACCAATCACAGCGCGCTCGGAGAGCTACCGGGCCGACTGCGGGAGGACGGGGGGGAGCGCTAGGCCGCTAGGAGGGAGCACGCAGGCGATAACGGGGAAGGCCGTGCAGCCGAGCTCGCACGGTTACCTTAAATGACGTAGCAAAATTTTAAGTACGAGTCAATTATTGTCTTGTACTGTTTATTTTAATCAGCTTTCGAGTGTTGGACTCGCGCCTCGTCCTTTTTTAAATTAACAAATTTTAGACGAGAGAAGCGCAGGGCCGAGACGATGGACTCGCTCCTCGTCCTTTCTTAAAATAACAAGTTCCGGGAGAGCAGCGCAGGGCCGAGACGATGGACCCGGTATAATATATAATAATAGGATAAGGAAAGTCGTGTGATGTTCACACCAGATTTTTAAAATGTTGTCCTCTAATAATTAATGCTATAAAGATTAACGGCCATTATGTATTTATATCTGAATTAGTCATTATAATGATTATAACTCCACTAGTAAGTTTGAGGTAGCTTGGGTATTGGTTACTATATAGTCTGTTTGTATTTTGTTTTTTGTTACTTTAAATACATCCAAATTTGTTTGTAACTAACATTGGAACTCCTCTTACAGTTGTGAACTGATTTCAAAGGTTAATACCTCGAACCGGTCTGTTGCCAAACTTCGCATAAAGTTTCAGATTTTCTATTTAGGTTACAGTTGACCTGTTATCATGAAATAATTAGATAGTTTGCACTATCTATCGGTGTTTCATGCACTACGTCGCAAATTCTTGCAGTTAGTAGGCGCATGCGGCACAAATTTGATTTATGTAACCCGGCTTTGGGAAGGGCCTTTTTACTAGTATACTAAAATATGTTATTTTTTATAACCACACAGTATTGAAAACTTTATGCATGAACTTTTCTCTTTGGTTACTTAAATGATTTTTGTTGTATAATGATAATGGCACGGCTCTAGCACCCCATGTTGGAGCATGATCTGCAAACTGAGAAATTGAGGGCTCTTGTATGTCCATTCTCTGTTCTGTCTTCGTGCACCATCTCTGATACAGGACGAGGTAGCAAGCATCGCGTCTTAGACAACCACATTGTTACCCTTTCTTTGAAGTGAATGCTGATACTAATTATTTTTAGTGACTGAGTAGGCCACCCACCAAGTATCTGAACCAGGGATTAAAACAAAGTTTGCCCACACTACAGTCAAACGCCTCAAATGCTTGACCACACTGACGCCTTTTGATTTCATAAACTTTATTAACATCTCAATGGTTACTAAAAGTGTCTAAACATCTGTAAGGCTTTTTGTTTTCTGTTTGAAGATATTTATAAATTATAATATTTAAATCTTTTCTTCTTTATCTCTATTGCATAAGTTTTTAATTGTTATTCTGTGTCGTTTTATTTTCATACAATACCTATCTGAACGCTTTTTTCATTTATATATTTACCAGAAATTTCTTATTTAGCTACTAAATTTAAAAAATAGTAATTTTCTCTTTCACAGAATTGTTGGGCTCTTTTGTTTATATGCCATGGTCAAAATTTGGAAACTCTTGACGTTTTATCTACAACTGCAACAAACATCTAAAAATTAAGTTATTGTCTCACATGCTTCTGCTTTTATACTCATAGGTGTGTGGTATGGACGTCACCAGGTTAGTTGCTGATATAACCGGGCTACCTGCTGAAGATGTCCATAGCAGTAGTGGACGAAACGTCAAGAATTTACAAACTCTGGCCATGGCCTAACAACCTGATGCATTAGACTTTAATTTGTTTAATTGGATTCCTTTCTCATTTTCTTTTATGGGATCCATTCAGTCTCTTTCACTAATACTTCATCAGTCTGATTTTCGATTTTTCTCTGTAGCAGGGGTGCAGCTAAATGTTACAACTCTGTCAAGTTAAAAAGGTTGTCTGACTGAAAGCTAATCAATTTTAGTAAATGCCAGGTTAAAAAAAAATTCTATTTGATTTAACCAATTTCAAATCATGGTTAAGATTCTCAGTTGAATATTTCTACTAACTGTTTTTAGTCTTTAAATGTTAATTCAACTTTTTATAACTACCATGTGGTTGTTTTGAATTTATGTTTTTTCTGCATTAATACTGCTGCAACTGGGGTAATTATATGAGGGCATTTTGAGAATTCTCGTCTTCTAGCTAAGATATTGAAAGTTGTATATCTGTTAACAAATATGTGCAGTTTGCGGCAATGCTCTGTAAACGTCACTAGTGTTGGGTGGGAGGCGAAAAGTGTGAAAAGAAATAAAATTCAATCAAAACAAATCTACATGATTAGGCTTGATGTGGTTGGCTCTTAACAGTTATGAATTAATAGTTCGTAGACGCAGGATATCACTAGAACTGATGGGATTTCTTTTAAACGAGCAAAATATCTGATTTCTTCTCTAATGAGATGATGAAACTTGTTTAGAGTTAGCGTGCATATGTAGGCAGGGATGGGAATTTCATAGTAGTAATGATACCCCTCAAAGCTTATGAGAAATATAAAGTCGATTTGCATTATATATTACTAGTAAAGCTATTGCGGGCGCAAGATTTATAAAAATTTTCTTATAAATTGCTGTTCACAGCACAGAGAAACATTGCTTTTTTGAATACTCAAAAAATAACATAAACATGTGGTTGACGTAAATTTTCAACTAGTAAATAAATAATTAAGGTAATTAATTTACCAAAGGGCTTCATCTATCAGTGTATTACAGAAGTAAAGTCAAAAATCGAAAATCTTTAGTTATTGGGATTATTCACTGCGTGACACCCAACATAAGAAAGAAGTACATGTATTTGATTCTTACACATTCAATATGATAAACAAAATGTACTCTTGATCCTGCATTTTTATTGTACACAGTTGTAATAACTACTCTTGGTTTAAAGTCAACTTTATGGACGTTTTTAAATCAATAAACAAATCTCAATAGTAGATATATATGAACACGACTTTTTGCATTTATTTGAAATTAAACCTTAACTATAAGAATATCCACTTAAATATAAACAAAATAAACATACAAACATTATTACAAAAGTGCTTATGGTTTCCAAAGCCGAACTAACCCATCTTCACTGTATGAGCATATCAGATTTTGATGTGGATGGTGGGCAATACCAATCACATCCTTTTCGTGAATCTACAATCGAATAAACACATAAAAAAAATTTATTCTTATAATTTAACTTACGTTTAAAGTTCGCTCTAATTTTCCTGAATTTGTTGAAAAGCAGTACAATACCATATCTTCACCAACACAATAAATCCAATCACCTCTTGGTGAAGTTGTACTACATACAAAATCACCACCTTCTCGTTTACCACTTGAAAATGATCTAACAATCTGAAAAAAAATATTAAAAATACAATCTATGAAAGTACATCACAGCCTTTACATACTTGTCCTTGTAAGTTCATAATAACCACTGTGTTGCTGCGATTACAAACAACAAAATGTTCAGGGTTCTTTGGGAAGTTATGAATATTATTAACTGTGATGTCACCTGCACCTAATGCTTTGAATGTGTTTGTGCACTCTGTAGTTTTTATGCTCCACACTTTAACGGTACCATCTGAAGAAGCACTGAAAAAAGCTTGGCTTTAACAGCAATTCCTGATAATTAAATACTAGTCACCTTAGTATATTATGACCATCTTGCGTGAAAATGACCTCATTCACAAATGATGTGTGTCCGCGGAACTCTTTTAAAACTTTACCAGATTTTAAGCCATGTATTCTGGAAGATGTGGATGTTAATCAAATTTTTCATGCAATTTATCATCAACCAACCTAATCACGTGATCAAATGATGCACTAAGGACTTGGCTGTTATCTCTGGAGAATTGCAAGCAAGTAATGCCTTTGGAATGCGCCTTCTCAATTTTCCTCAAACATTGCCCCGAGCTGATCCTCCACACTTTTATACGTCCAGCCTGTGAGCCTGTAACCAACATTTCGCTGTCCCTTGAAAATGACATGCATAAAACTGCATGCTCCATCATCATGAAGTTTTCCTATAAAATTATAATCTCTTTTCTGCCTTACATAGAAATCATGATACTGACCTGTGCTTGATATTTCAAATCTTTGCGAACTTTGCCAGTTGTGAAATTCCATACCTCTACAATTCCATCTACACTTCCAGTGACCAAATATTGACCATCTGGTGAAAACCTTGCACACTCCACATGCGATTTCTGCCCAAACTTGATTTGTTTTGCCATCTGTGTTGGGAACTGTTCGTCTTCTTGCTCCCTAATTGCAGCTTTACCTCTAAACAAATCAATGGTGGTTCCTGTGATTAAAGTAAATGTATATAGAAAGGTAAATTTCAAACTTTTGTGATAAGCACCTGGTGGTAATAATCCTTGATGCTGTTGCCATTTTAGAGCTTGTCCTAACAGAGCTAAAAGACGAGAAGAGGGTACTACAGACACTTCACCAGATAAGGCATGAGAAATCGCTGCTCTTCGTTTCTCTTTGCTACTGCCGTCAGGATAGGCTTCACGAGGGTCGAAGTATGATCTAGCCAGAAGATTTTCTACAAATGCAAATATAAATATTATAAATTCACATTGAATAAGAACCCCCACCTAAATGAATATATCTTTCTGGTTCATTCTGTTTCATCATAATCATTGGATCAGTTTGTCTTAATAATGAGCGAGCTGCCCCAAGTTCTCGCAATTCTATCAGCTCTAAGACTATCTGAAATTACAATTGATCAGAACTTCCCAAAACTCATTTGGTTGTTATTTTAATTTGTCACAGAAGTCCAAGTATAATATTGCAGTGGACTCGATATTATCAAAGTTATTACATAAAAATGACACTGACCTGTTCATATAAATCAATTAATTTTTTATCTGGCAACTTCAACGACTGAATAGCTTTTAAAACGGTATCCCAATGACCATTGTTGATGTCTGCACAAAATCCATCTACACTGTCAACTGTATTTAATGATACTCCAGTTTCCTCCTAAAATTAGACTTTCTTACATTTAGAACTTATTGTTTGGGTTAAATATGTAACCTGGAGGGTTTGAAGAGTCTTCAGAAGGTTTGATTCTTTCAAATATTGTTGAATCAACCGTATAACGCTAAAATTTGTGTATTAGTTAAAGTGAGGTTAGGTAATTTAAGTTACGTACTCTGCAGATTCTATTTCGATGGACATGTTGAAAGTACTTTAAAATCTATTTATATTTATCAAAATTAAGTATATGTAGATATTATATGGCAATTATGTTCAATACTATGATTGTCCTTAACCATAATCATTCGGTAAGCAATAACTCTTAGTCCATTTCTGGAATTCTCAATGTTTTACGAACTCGCTGGATATAATTTTCAAACTATTTAAAACTTTTAGCATTAAGATGAAAATATTTGATTTAAAATGAAAGATGTAATTTTAGAAAATAATCATGAAAGTAGAAAATTAATACATGAGATAAAAGTAGTACTAATAATAATGTTGTAAAAAATGTAGGAGGTCGCATAATAAAGTTAACGCAAATATATGCACTACAAGAGTAGTAGTGAAACTTTTTGCAAATTAATAAACAACATTGTTATTGTTGCTTTTTATAATATTTGGCCTTAAAGTCGATGCATTCATGCTGCAATAAAATTAGTTTTCAAAACAGAAATGCTACTTTTTTTGTCACTTTAAGGATAATGTTTTCGAAGCTTTTCGGGGCATCTTTGGGTATTGCAAATAGTACACTATCTATTTTATCTTCCAACCCCGCAAATAAAGAGCAATTAAGAAGTTCTAGGCCAAGAATGCATAACGGATGATTAACAATTTTAACTCAAAAGGTTCCAAAAATTTATTCATTTGATTTGCGATGTGATTTGTAGGGTGATTTTATTTACAGCTTTTTGAATAACGTTTAGCAGATGCTAGGTGTACAAGTATGAAATGCGGGTTCTTTCAAAAAAACAAACAAAAAAACATTACATTTGGAAAAATGATAAAGTGGTTTCTTCAAAATATGCTTTAATGCTAGTTACACATTATTCCCATCTTTCGGGTAATTTTTCGCCATTAAAAATCTTCCTCTTTTGCCGCAAACCATTTATCGATCCATTTTTTCAGATCTTCAAACGAACAAAGCGCTGCTGCTCAATAAGTGCGTGGCCCATCGATGCAAACAAGTGGTAATCGGAAGTAGCCAAGTCTGGTGAGTAAGCCGCATGGGGTAGCATTTTCCAGTTGAGTGCTTCCAACGTATCACAAATAGATTTTCCATGTGTGATGGAGCATTGTCATGGAGGAAAATGATCTTGTGTTGCCTTTTTCGATATTCTGGTCGTTTGCGAACGGTTTAAATCGATCAATTGTTGTTGGTAGCGTTTGTTATTAACCGTTTCACCAGGCTTTAACAGCTCATAATAGACCACACTTTTCTGGTCCCACCAAACACAAAGCATCGTTTTCCTGCCAAAGCGATTTGGTCTTGCGATTGATGGTAGTGGATGATGTGCCTCGGTTTACCCATGATTTTTTGCGCTTGGGATTCTTGAAATATACCCGCTTTTCATCCCCATTAACGATACGATGCAAAAATGACTTTGTTTTGTATCGTTCGAGCAAAATTTCAGATGAGTTTTTGCTCCTTTCCATATGCTTCTCGTTCAGCTCATGTGGTATCCATCTGCCGATTTTCTGAATCTTTCCCATCTTTCGTAGGCGATTGGAAACAACTTGTTGACTAACGTTCAATTGCTCTGCGAGTTGTTTTTGTGTTTGCAAATCATCTTATTGGTGACCCCGACGATATCTTTCGGATGGTGTTCAGTCTCAACATGTCTGGAAAATTGGAACCACGTTGATCGATATCAAGAAGTTTATTAGTAAACAACTGATTACGTCATGTCTGATCCTGCCGGAGTGGGATTAATCCAGATCAGCGATGTTTTGGTTTTCATTATTTTGAACTTTTAATTAATTTTTGCTATTTGTTGTAATTAATCCAGGATAGACAAAATTAAAAAGGCGAGAGGTCCAGTTCTATCATCAGTAATCAAATTGGTGAATTTCCTGGAATATGAGTTTGCGAAAGCCTCAGTAGATTAGCTTAAAGTGGAAAGAGACCTGTAGATGCTCAAGCAATAATTAGAAAATATACCAATCCTTGACCAGAAGCTGTTAGATGAGATGTTGGACGATACTAAAATTACTGTTGCAGAACTGGAAATTGACAATAGTGGAATCACGGATTACGTTTACAAAGTAACAAAATTCCAGATCAGAGCTAACAAAGTCCTTTGTTTAGTTAGCCCCACTAATTCTTTACAAAGTGCTACTGGTTCATCTCAGAAGCAGAACTTAAAATTGCCAAAAATTGAACTGCAGAGATTTTCTGGGAAATTATATGGCTGGTTGGAGTGGTGGGCTCAGTTCAAGAAAATTGATGAGGATATTAATCTCCACAAAGTTGACAAGCTCCATTATTTGAAGCAGTCTTGGTTCCAGAGCAGCAAAACTTGTAAATAGTTATTCCCACATCAAAGCCCCAAAGTTTCTCAGGCCTTAAAGAAGAGGTTTGGCAATCCCAAAATTCTGAAGCAAGTTTATGTCAAAACTAATTAAGATGGTTATTGTGAACAAGACCAAGGGAAAATTGTCCACACTTTACGATCGTTTGGAATCTCATATTTGTTCTTTGAAGTTCTTGAAAGTTATTATGGACCAGATGATTGTATTTTTATTCCCCATGGTGGAGTCTAGGTTAGCAGAAGACATTTTACTTGCTTGGCAACGTTGTTTCCTTTATGGCAAAAATGGTTTGAGATTGACTTTACCAAAGAGTGAACTATATTTCCTGATGGAGTTCTTAAAGAGCGAAATTGATAATGAAGAGCAGAGGAGTAAGAGTAGGGTTTGGAAGTACTTCAGGAGAGAAGGAGGGCACATCCCATAAATATATATTTAAACCAGAAGAAAATAGTTCAACTGCAGCAGGGTTCAGTCACTGGAGAAGCAAAGTAAAATTAAATCTAAGGTGTATTTTGTGTGGACGGAATTATTTGGCAATCATGTGTCCCTAAATAGTCAAGAATAACAATCCCCGAGTTCAACGCCATTTTAAGTATCCACTTCTCTGTCCAACTTTAACTATACCAGTGAAGTAGTTCTACAGACAATTGTTGTCATGGTACGGAATCATTGTACCAAAAACTACAAAGGCGTTTGTGTTCTTGTTGATTGTGAATCATACATTAAGAAGAGTACTGCAGAAGAGCACTGGTTGGTTCCTGAAGGTAATACTATCTACAACCATGTTATGTTTGGAGGAACTGAAGTGAATGGGAATGTATGCAATGTGTACAATGTTGATTTGGTCAATTCTTCAGAAAATTTATTTAAAGTCGCTTCAATTGTACGATCTGGACATTATTTGTGGAATCATTTCACGTCTCCGAAGTGGTCCATGGATATCAGAATTAAAAATAAAGAAAATATTTGATCGTGATTTGGATCCTAAGAATCCTATTAAAATTAAAGTGCTTATCGGAGCTGTCAATAGAGGATTTATCTTGAATGGGAAAATGGCTTAGTTGGAAAATGGTTTTACTGCTATGGAAACTAAATTTGGGTGGATCTTGATGGAGGAAAATAAATTTAACTGAATCAAATACGATCATGATTTCCAGTACCAATATTACTAATCTTTTGGAATTTAGAATCAATTGGTTTTCGTGATACTATTGAAGTGAAGACCCATGTGGACAAGGATTGATTGCCTAGCAACACTTTATTAATATTCTGAGCCGGATGTCAAACGGACGATATTTAATTAGTCTTCCATGGATCAATGAAATTAAAACCATTCCCAACAATTTTGAAGTAGCTAAATGGAGGTTAGTTTCAGATTCAACTAAACTAAATTCCTTAAATGTAGTTAAGTCAGCATTTAGAAACTTGCAGTGTTTGTCTCATATAAGCACTTTGTTTGTATTTGCTTCTTAGTTATAATACTTTGGCTACGTTCTAAGTATTGCCGTAGGATTCCGGTTTACTAACAATTTATGTATAAGTGCGGCCAACCTTTTGAATAATAGTGAGTAGCAACCGTCTTTAGTAATAATATTAAATGTACAATATCGGCACTTTGTAATTTCGAAATAAAATTTATTTTTAAGAAATTCTTTAAAGTGTCCGACTTAATTATATGCATGAATAATATGATGTAGTGTTTAAGGCCTGGGAAACTGAAGGCATTATTTCAACAGTTGATGATGGAACCAAAATTGGAAGTAACTGTCACTATTTACCACATCGGACAATAATTAAAATTAACAGTAAAACAACTTCCGTTCGACGTTTCCGATGCATCTTCTAAGGTCGGACGTGCCCCATCCACAAATGAATGTTTAGAGAAGGGTCCTAATTTGTTAGAGCTCATCCTTTCTATTTTGTTTTGCTTCCGTATGAATAATATTTTAGTAGTATTGGACATACGGAAAAGGATTTCTTATGATTGAAATCAACGAATCTGATCGACATTACCTACGGTTTATATGGTAGGAGGATTTCAAATCTAAAACATTGAAAGTTTACCGACACAACCATGTAGTTTTCGAAGTGAACTGTGGTCTCTTTTTTGAGTGCCGTGATTATTTACCATTTAAATTTAGTGGCTGGAGATAAAATTATAGCCGAAAAACTACAAAACTATTTAAATGTGTTCTTTCTGTTCGTGATATGACGGAGTACGAAAATGCTAAGAATTCGGCCACCAGAATTATGTCCGAAGCTTAATGGAACTTACAGGTAATGGGTCGGAAAATATGATCACAAGTGTGCTAAGACTTAAATGAAATAAGATGGGGGTTCTAGAGAAAATCACGAAATGAGTAATTTTGTCACAATTGCATCGGATCTTTGACTTTCTTGGTTTTCCTTTTCCAGTACTTGTGGTTCATAAGATGGTACTCCAAAGAGCTTGGAAAGAGGACAAATGTATAGATGAACCTGTCAGTGAAGATATCCAAAAATAAATTCAAAGTTGGTGGTTGTAAGTCTCACGAGTAATTGGGAGTCTCAAAGTTTCTAGAAATTATGAAGCGGATGCTGGGATTTAAGAAGCGAAAAATGTTGTAAATCATAGTTTATTAAGTTATGTAATAAATGATTAGGGTGATTTGATCCCACTCACGCCAGCAATGTTCATGTATGCTGTCCCGAATCTTCAATGATTGAGTTCAATTTTGAAATCAAAAAAAGACTCTTTAACAACTTCTGGTAGAACTCAAAGGAAGATTTAGAAAGGAGTATTTGTCTCAGTTGGTCTAACTAGGAGAAGTTTAGAAGTGCTATGAATTTAGAGTTGGAGATTTCGTCTTGGTCAAAGTTGACAAAAAGAAGAGAATCTTGTGGCCCACGGCGAAGATTTTGGAGCTTAACCCCGGGCACGATTATATTGTTTGTGTAGTTCTAGTGAAGTCTAAATTTGATGAACTAATTCAGCCTCTATGACGTCAATTCCCTTACAAAATTCTTTACGAAGATGATTTTGCACTAATACTGATTCTGATAAGGAAGTTCCAGTTGTTTCGGAATTGACAGAAATTCGAACACAGTCTGGACGTCTAATCAGTGCTCCTTCTCGTTTCAGAAATAATTAATTTGGTGATGTAATTTTATGATTTGTTTTCAGTTTATAGCTGCAATTTATTGATCGCTTGGTTGTAGAATACTTCTACTTTTTTGTTAGTATTTACAATTTCAGTAACGTTAAAGTTTAAAACTAAGCTATCTATTGTTTTCGCTTTTCTTTCATCTCCGACAAAAGAAAGGTGATTAAATGTTAGATATAGATAGAATTAGTTGTTTTAAGTTATGAATTGTTTGGGGTTTTACTCCTTCTGGTAGGGTTTAAACGTTGTGTATTTCCCAAATGGGAACTTATGAATTTTCTTTCCTGTAGTTTTTATTGTGACTTTAATTATTATATTTTCCATTACACTTTCAGTTATTGACAAGAGAAAACATAGTTATTTTAGATTACTGAAATATCAATCGATTAATTATTATTGTATTGATTTTTACTTCTCTAATTGTTGGTTAAAATATACTACTAATCTTATTATTTGTAAACAAGTTGATAGTAGTTCGTCTTGTCAATTTGTCAATCAACTCGTTTAATTATTTAGGGAAAGTAATTTATCTTCGGTTAGTTAAATAGTCAGGCAGTTAGACATTTACATTTAAGGCTCACATTTTCCGAAGGAAAAAAATAAAAAAGGTAAGGAAGGATACTCTCTCAACACCTGCACGTGCTAGGTGCGATCTGAGGTTTGCATCATACAGGTTCACGTTTTGTCATACGGTCGTTATTTGTTTTCTTGTTTTTCCTATCGGCCAAAAAAGAAATTGAATTAACTAATTTTTGTGAGATGATATTTTTACGACCTTCGACGTGGATTATCTCAACAACAGTGCATCGATCAACTCACTTTGGCTTTTTTTTTGGCGATGAATTTAATAGTGGTTGTAGTTTTCTGGCGGATTAATTTAAAGAATGCCATCCAAAATCGACTGTGATGCCAGTAAACATTGATGTTCTGCGCTAACTAATAAAGAAAGATCGTCATACGCCTTATCGTGAAATTGCGGCATCTTTAGGTATTAGTATGACTGGCATACATTTGATATTGCATGAAGATTTACCCGTGAAAATGCTGCGTCTCGCATAAGTTAATGCTCGCTTAAAAAAGCTCATGTCGATTGGTCAAAATAAGTTCTCAAGAAGTACGATCGCGGTGTTGGAAAACTATTTACAATATCGTCATAGATATCGAATCTTGAATTTATGGGGATGAGCCCGAACGTTAATAGCAGCCGACTGTATGGATCTTCCAAGATGAACCAAACCTAACAAAAGTCGTTTGCGTTTGAAACAAATGTTTTTTTTTGAAAATAAACTGTTTAGCAAAGACCTCGCAAATTTAATTGTAACAGTGTGGACAATGTTGTTCTCCATGGTGATATATGAGGTTGGAAAGATTGTTTGTTAAAACTTTAACTAGTTCCCACTGAATTGTCAATAATTGTCAATTTGTTCTCCAATACTTTCCTAGTAGTTTTAACTTCAATGACCAGTCGTTTGTGCTCTTGTTGGTTATCATGATGAACAGATTAATGTGTACATTGTTATACCCAGGGTTTTTCTAAGATACTTTCTTTTAACATTAGATGTAGAAAGTGTCTTTATTTTTTTTTCAATGAAAATAGGGTTGACGGTAAAACGGATAATACCTCTACCAAGTCCTCGTGGAAACAATTGATAGAAATGAGTCACACAGATCTTCTTATCCAAATGGCAATTTTGAACTCATAACACACTGAGGCGTGAGGTCAATACATGTATAGTGATATAAACTTGTGTGATATGTAGCAAACTCTAGGAACATGGTTCTATGTTAACTTTTTTAAGCCAAGTTATATTGACGATCACTAATACTATTTTTATCATAGTTTAAATGTGTTAGGGAACACCAGCCACTTCTTTTAGAAGTTAGCAATCGTTTATTTTTGTTTTGTGTCCCCAGGTGACAATGATAAAGAACTAACGGCCGTGTTAGTGGATTTATGAAGTAGCAGGACATTCCGTTTTTGTTGATAAATGGGTATGGTTGTACTAGTCTTGTGATTTATTGTACGATTCTATTGCTTAAACTATCTTGTCAGCACATTTGTAGCAATTCGCAATTGCGGGATTACGTCTAGATTTTCATTCTTAACCAAAAGAGCACTATCAAATAATGCTAAATCTGTTAGGGATATTATGGGTAAAAATGTTAAATAGAATAGGATTCAAGATACTTTCTTGGAAAAACTTCCGATTTGATAGCCTTATTGATGTTACAGTTGCGTGAATTTTAATTGCAAAAGTTCTGTTATTAAGACATGACAATAAATTAAATTGGTGATTTTGTATTTAAGATCTTTAGCGCCCCCACACGATCAAAAGGTTGAGCGGCATCCATCAAAAGTTAGAAGAAGAATATTCCTTTTAGAATTCGAACTGAAAGACTGACAACAGTTGTAATTGCACAATTTTGTTATTTAGTAAAGACAAACAATTCTTACAAAACGGTTTCAATGTTAATACTAAAAGTTTAAGGGATGGGTATCTGGAAATAACGTTTTGTTTTTTACAAGTTACAGAAACGAAGAATTAGTACATGTTTTTATTCTTTGTGAATAATTAGTTCTTAAGCATGAATTATAAGTGGTTAATATATATACTAATACGTTTTGGGATAGTTTTTAAATATAATGTTAGGTATTTAGCCTTTTGGCGTTTTGTTTAATACATATATCGTATTATTAAAGCTAATTGCTTGGATGAAGTTGGCTTTATTTGATCTCCAGCTAGTACTTGGTGTATTTCTATATGTTTGATTACTATATTTCCAAAGCACGGATCTTGATGATTGCCAAAGAAAAATATTTTTTCCAAATTGTCAGCGCAAGCTGCGCATTGTCTTTGATTAGTGATATGTTATACTTACAGGGTTTTCATTATATGACACAGACGATAAAAAATTTATTATAAAAAATAAGCAAGATAAAATTCCAACTAATTTTCTATTATGATGATGAATAAATGGAGTTTAGTGCATTATGTTTTAAAAATGACTGCCTTCACTAGAGATGCTCATTTCAACACTTTTCTCAAAACTCTCAATTTCGGTTTTTTTGATATTCGCAGAAATGGCCAGAACCTCTTCTGTGATGCGATATCTTTAAGATAACTCCATAAGAAAAAATCGCATGCCTTTAAATCGGGGTAATTTGGGGGACACTCGATATCACCTTCTACCATACGGGGGGGGTTCACACTTATGATTATCTTTCTAAAGACTTCTGCGGGGATGTCAAAGATGCCCTGAGTGCGATGGATGGTAGCTCCATCTTGCTGAAACCAGTATTGGTTGACTTGCATTTTGTCTCGTGAGAAATTTGAATGAATTTTTTGAGAACTGCTATGGATAAATTTCTTTATTCATATATTTTGTGAGAAATAGTGGCCCGACAATTTCGTAGTGGAAAATTGCACATCACACACAAATTTTTGTTGGATGAAATCTACGAACTTCAGTCAAATGTGGGATTTTGGTACCTCAATGTTGATAATTTTGTTTGTTGACATAGCCACCTAAGTCTCATCCGTAAAATGGAGGTGCTTTATGTCCAACTTTTTGGTCCAAACTATCTCCATGATCAGTTTTGCAAAAGTGAATCTTTTTCCAATATTGACCTCGGCTGGAGGCGTTTGTAATTAAATCTTAAACGAAACTAAATTAATTTTCTTGGTGAGAATGGTGTGCATAGAGCCCATACTCACACAGAGTCGAGCTGCGCCTTTAAAGACTGAAGTTATGGGGCCTTGTTCAAAAAGCTCCTTAGCTTGTTCTACGGTTAAAGGAGTGGTCACAGTGACTGGTCTGCCAGTTCTTGACAAATTGTCATCCAGTGCACTTCCTGTCTTTTCAAACTTTTCAATCAGCCTATTATAACATAGTAAAATAGACAATTCATTATAGAGCAAATTTTATCATGGTATTTTTTATCTTGCTATTGTGGAGAGACAAGGTAGTGTGCTTGTCAAACTTGGACTCGAAGGCAGTTAGCGTTCCATTAGCACTTCGGTCTCTCTCGTAAAAAGTGGCCACAATGACGACCCTTTTTTCGGTTGAATAGCTGACGCCATATATCAGTATTGATCTAGAGTATAAACAAAACTCCAAACATTGACCTAGCTATAACTAACACCAAACATAAAGTTGGTTGAAAAGTTTGACCATGGTAATAAAAAACGTTTTTGTGTAGCATAATGAAGGCCCTGTACAAGCGAAAGCCTAATATTTTAATGCTATTGTTTTTGGTCACAAATGTCACAAATTTAACTTATACAGCGATTAGCTAATAAAGTTTCCAGACTTGTGATATCAGTGTAGTCACGGTTCCACACGATTGTTGAACAAAAGCACTTACGTGAAACTTTCAGTGCTCTATCTGCAGCATTATAGTTCTTCATTTTTTTGGAAAAAGACCTCAAGAGTCGGCGATATTACTACTTTTATCTTTTAAACAAACATAATTTTATTTTCGAACTAAAAGAGGCCCATTTCAGCTTCTAGTACAGACATTTATAAACAGATGCCTTAGAATTATATGCATAATTTTTGGCCTAAAACAATTAGCAAAGAAAACTTATGGGAGATGACGTAAAAAGTAAGAATAGAAGAAACAACCAAGAAAACGTAAATGGCAATGGATACACCACACCCTCAGAAAATCAAGAAAAGTTGTAACAAGACAAGCTTCGAATTATAACAAAATAGGGAAAAGAAAGAGGTAGACCTAACGACACGTGGCAAAAACAATTTTAGAAAAACTACACAAATTTAAATTAACTTGAGACGAAGAGAGAGGAATAGTACAAAATAAAGAAGAATGAAAGGTACTAATTAACAAAATTGAATGGTACATGAGACTAGTATGTCGCCACAGACATGTTTACATGCTACAAAACGCCATTCATGGCGTGTTTTGCTCCAGTCTGGAGCTGGAAGATATACCATGAGAAGAGGTTTCAATATTTTAAATGTCACCGGTTTTCTATAAATTTGGGTTTTCTAGAGGAAGAGAATTGTTGTTAATTGCAGTAACATTCTTATTTTGAGAATTAGGGGTGCTGAAGTATCATCTGGTGGCAAGTTAGAGTGTAGCAACTATACAGGTGTGTCTATTAAACATCACCTACAAAGCTTTTACATATGTCTTAAATAAACGTTTAGCACCATTAGCAGATTAAGTAATTGGAGACTACCAAGCAGGTTTTCGGAAGGAATGATCTACAGTAGATCACTTATTCATCCTGAGGCAAATTTTAAAAAAATGTTGGGAGTTTAACATCGATATAGAACAGCTATATGTCGACTACAAAAAAGTATACGATATTATATATCATAGAGAAAGTTGGGCAATATTACGCCAATTTGATATTTCTGACAAATACATACGACTTATAAAAGCGACCATAGAGCATATGAAAGGCAAATGTAAAATTGGCAATGAAATATCAGATAAATTATAAGACAAAGGGACATAATATCGTCACTAATATTCAATCTAGTGCTAGAGAGAACAATAAAAAAATTACAGTCAATCTTGGAGACACGATATGTGCCAGAAGATGTCAAGCCTTAACATTTGCAGATGATGTATGCATATTGGGGAGAAAAACAAAAGATCTAGAAGAAGTGTATAATGAAGTTAAACCAAATACATGAAACCAACACAGAAGAAAACAACACGTAAGATAACAACAAACAGAAACCGAAATAGGCGACAATCAATTTAAGTAGTGCCCGAATTCAAATACCTAGGAGCCATAGTAACAGAAGATAATGATATAAGCAAAGCAATTAGCGCTGGAATTTCCGCCGGAAATCCATGCTTGTACGGGCTAAAAATATCTTAAGATCCAAAGATGTAAATAAAAAGTGTAAATTACAATTATATAAAACACTAGTCAGACCGGTAGTATGCTATGGTTGCGAAACGTGAACGCCGATAAAGCGTAATTAAGAGTTACTAAACAGATTTGAACGGAAAGTACTAAGAAGGATTCTCTGACCCATCTATGATGATATATCAAGCGGCTGAAGACTACTCATAAACGACGAAATACGAAGGAGATACGGTGAACAAGACATAGTAGGGTGGATAAAAAGACAACGAATTAGATGGCTGGGACATGTTTGGAGAATGTCAAAAACGAGAATAGCGAGAAGAGTTTTGGTAAGTGAACCAGAGGTATACCGACCAAGTGGAAGACTGTTGTCAAGGGCCTAAAACAGTTAAAAGTGCAAAATTGGATCATCAAAGCAAGAAGCAGGTAAGAATGGAAAGCTGTCATAGAAAAAGTCCAAGACCATAAGAAACAAGGACCATAGTGCTGTATATGTGTAAGTAGCAATTCGCAGATATGTGTATTTATTGGTCTCTTTTATTAAAAGTGGTGTACACATCCAATAAATGTTCTTATTCGCTCATAGATTTTTTAATTTTGAGGCAATCCACATTTTTACAACTGCTCGTACAAATTATCCACAAAGTTAAAATTTAGTTAAATCTAATACCATTAAAGACAAAAATTATGGAATAAATTATTTCGTTGTTTCGTTACACTTGCACATCTTCTTTATATCACAGAAATTGGACCAATCGGCATATTTCCTATGTAATTATCGTTATGTTAGGTATATGCTTAAGAGATTTCAAAAATATAATAGAAAGTATAATATTGTTTAAGACGATCTGTATTTATAAGGACTGGAGACTATTATTAAAGACTTAAAAAAGTAGGTTTGCATTTTTTTTTCGAACAAACTTTTGCGTCTAACAAAGGAGCTTCTAATAGCAAAGATTTACTAACTGTTTTGAATATATCGATGAATGACTGGTTCAAATTGACAATTAGAAACGTGAAGATGGCGCTTTATGCTGACGACCTCGTTAGTCTGAAATCTGTTCTAGGAGGTCGCCCCAAAGAGTTACGCCTTTGTTTAACGACGATTTTACTTACAAGTGTGTCAATAAAATAATATTGAAAAAGTCGAAAAGGGATACCTTTGTTCAAATTAGCCCACAAGGAAATTCTAAATGTGGAATTTCCGAAGAAGTCCATGGTACATCGAGCGGATTTTATAACTGAGCAGTGTTATCCTCTTCGTCTATACAGTTTTTTTAGTAATGTCTTATTTCTCTGAACTTCAAAATACTTCACTACCTTCACTATAGCTTTCGTTGTCTGTGTTCATTGTTGTCATAATCTAAACACAAAATAATAACAAAATACCAATTTGGAAAAAATACAATAATGTCTTAGGTTGTTATGAAACTGTGAAATTTATTAGTCCCAAATAAGTATCAAAATAATGTTACGACACTCACACTTCAGTAAGACGTGCATAGAACAATAGGTCTTAACTGAACAATCACAACCCCTCCCCCCTTCAAGAAACTCACATGCATTTAACAACAAGTATATGTCTACACAGGTCGTATCTTTATTATACATAATACGCAAGCAAATATATTCGACTTGGGCACAGTGTTATATACTATTTAACTTTATGAGAATATTTTAGGCATTCTGCAATACGTATGTTGATGACGATTATATTAATTATAGTCACTTAAGAGCTTAAATCTCAGACAAACAAAAAAATAGAGCAATTCTGATACGTGTGATGTTACCACAGTTTTTGCACGTTAAACCATGTTTATTCAAATTATGTCTTGTGGGAAGAAATTAGAGACATCGGCATTCAAACACTAACAAAATAACTGTGATTATTATTTTATTGGAGCAATTATACTACTAACATTGCAAGTGTTAAAACATGCAAATATATTGCTGGAGTCTTGTATTATTACACATACAAAACGCAGCAAGACTATAACTTCAGTGGTGCTCTGACGTATGGATTATACATAACTTGTTTATAAAATCATACATAACAAACATGTTTATAATTAAATATTAAAATGATAGACCTAATTAAGACATTTGTCTGCCTTACAACTACTTGTCAATATCTGTTTTGTGTGAATGTGATCTAATGTAATGCAACGTTTAGATGTATATGAGTGGTGAACCAATTAATATCTCCATGGTGGCCTAGGTGTTGGAGGGCGCTTTGTTTTAGCAGATCCACATCGAGAGAGCCTCGAAGATGGTCTGCTGTCCGGCGAAGGAATCTCGCGAACTTGCACCTCTTCCATGATTCTCACTTTCTGCTGCGTGGGAGAAATAATGTTTACTTCCGGAGAGCTAAGTTCAATTTTGTCAGGCCTGGTTTTCTTTCTCTACAACACAAAAGCGGAATTATATGTTTTATAGGGAAGCCTCCTTTGGCAAGTGGAAAAAGTATGAACGCTAGGTCAAAGTTACTTACTTGAAGCTTTTGGACTGAAGCTGTGCAGCAAGTTCTAGGTGAAAGTGATACATTTCACCTAAAGTGCTCCATGTGACTCTAAGCCAAAATATCGTGTAAAGGCATAAACTACAAAATCGGCTAATAATTAAAATATTAGCATTAGTACATTTATTCTGAATCGGTAAATATTAATACATCAATGATAAACTGTCACCACCTACATACATGTACTTTAAACACCTTATCTCAATTTACCTACTGATGCACGTTAACTACGAATGATCCATGAATTAATTCCGCTACATTTTGGTTTTAATGACGGTGGGTTATATTCTGTATACATTTACAGCACACGTGTGTGCAGCATAAAAGTTTATCAAAACAAAACTCTGCAGAGGTAGTGAACACTCACAGGAATGGCAGGAATTACGTATCAAGACGTCTTCAGGTTTGATAAACTTTTTTACATTCTTATTATATATCTAATGAATAGATTAAAAAATATTGTAATTATTGTTTTATGAACAATGGGTTATAATGAAAAATACGATGGAATTTAATAGGTTTGCTACACAAATTTGGCTACTAGAATAAGCATAATAGTAAGTGTAGGCTTTTTTATTAATTCTACTGAACAGTTCCAAACCAGCGTTGCTGTGTGTCAAATGTATAATTACATTTTTCTAGTCAAATTAAAGAAAAGAACGCAAGACTAATAAATTATGAAAAAGGCGCACAACGCTACGGTTGTAACTTAAATTACAATAATCAGCGGTTATTGTGCAGCGTTTAACAGTTTATGCTACGTGAAAATGCTTTAAAAATATGCAGTGTACCATTCTACGCAAAGTGAACTTACAATATATCAAAGTATTGAGAACGACGAAACGCTACACCTTAAAAACTTTACAAATATAACGCTATCTGCTAACTTTATTTGTTGTGTCCATGCATATCTTAACATGCTGCGTGTCCATTAGTAATTTTACGACTCGCTAACAGTAATAAAATACGTGGAATATTTGTTTACACAACTACGTCACAACTCAGTCTCAAGCTTTCACAAATCACATACTAGAAAACTTTAAGTCATGCCTATGCCCGTTGCGTAAACAAACATAGCACAGGTGGTGGAAATCAGTTAGTAACGCGCAATAGGCAACTTAGTGCTGCCTGTTGAGATTTTCGTCGGATACTGGCTCTCGAACATCCGTTTGGGACGAGTTCTAGTAAAAAAACGATCAGTAAGCACAAAATAAAGGCCTAATGTAAAAAAGTCTCCGGCAAGTCGAAAGCTGCTGTAGTTGCTGCTAACGAGGCATGCAAATTAATAACCGGCGCTTGGTTAACGCAAACTGCCATTTAACATAAATTTTTAAGTTGTGAAGAGCAAGGTAATGGCGTTTAAAGGTATTTCGACAATATTATGAGAAATACAACGTTTCACGACAGCGCTTACTGAAAATTGAAGTTTCCCCGGGGGAATCGATTGAGATTTCTGTTACGTCATTATATTGCAAGATATTATAGCTTTAGTCTTTGTTTTAGCAAAGTGAATTTTGCAGCATATACTAGGAAATGTGAATATAGGCAAAAATCTTTATATCCACTGTATTTTTGAACCCTTGATATTTATTTACTTTGATACTATTCGTTTTTTGATATTTGCAATACTGTGGTGAATGGTAGTATTTAGGCATATTTGCTTATCTATAAAAACATGTTTATAGAAAAATAATTATAAGTCAAAAATCCAAAAATGACCATAATACTTTCAGGACAAAATCATTGGAGCATCGATTATTTAATTGTTCCAACCACTCACAGCTGTATTACGTATTATGTTGTAACATGAGAAAAACTGTTGAATTTTTTCCGGTTTCATAAAATCTTTCAAAATTATCGTAAAATGCATTTTAGTTGTTTAGAATTCAGTTGAATGGTTAAGAGTCTACTGAAAGGGCAGTCGAAGTCCCAGGACATTTCAAACTAATCAAATATTCACGAAAAATATCTGTTTGATCTCAGCACCAGCTCTGATGCCCACCCCGTCCCTAGAGTATCGTACAAACTGCGTCCGTAGAATGTATCAATACGAGTTCGGGCAGTTGAAAGTTTTTATGTAATGAATTTATTATTATTAGGATAAGACTGTCGTAATAACAAGATAATGAATGATTTTAATGAAAACGCAAAGCCTTGCTTAATGTTAGTTAAAATCAGTCTAATTTTACATGTTGTAGTCTTTGCAATAAAGTGAATCAAATATTACTGATAATAATGAAGAATAATAAACTCGGATACAAAATATATAAATGTAAAAATTGTTTAATATTTATAATATAAACAAATTAGGCATTTCATTCACCAATGAAGTAGGCGAGGCTATTGCTGAATATGGTAGCAACGCGGCGAAAATTTTCCAAAAAAAAAAAGAAATAAATATACTGGCAGCAGTACGAAAGACACATTTTTAATTTATTAATTTTTACAAGTGTGTTCAAAAAACATATCTCAAAGAGTTATATTAGATATGCCAAATAAACTAATCTAGACTGAAGAGCTATTATTTTTGGACAGACATAACTCCAATGAAATTTACTGAAAATTGTTTGAAAAGATAATTCTTTATGTTTGCCCAGTCATATCTCTTAAGGGGAAGTGGTACGCTCTATCTCCGCAATATTAAATTTGCTATATTTATAATGATTTTTCTATAAAACTATCAACTCTATGGTGTTGAAATTTGGTACACAAATAGATTAATGGTTTCTCTACAAATTGACATTTTTTAAATGTTTTAGGCTACAAAGACATGAAAAAATGTTTTTCTTGAAGTGAATAAAAAAACACTCATTTTACACAAGAGTATATTTAAATATTTTGGAAGTTTTTGAATTAGAAACTTGAAAAAATGTCAATATGTTCTACAGTTACCACAAAACAAATGGTAAAAATTTCATGCTAGTAGCTTATATAGTTCTTGAGAAAAACATGATTGAATCTTTAAAAAACTTAATTGCGGAAAAAGTGAGATGTAGATATGTGCTATGTTAGTGCATCCCTGGTCCATATTCAGGGTCATCTGGATTATTATCTTTATCTCCCTGTGCTTTTCTTTTGCTCCTGGTTAGCACCTTGAAATTTTTGTTGACCACATCAGCTTGCAGATCTACTGCACCAGCTGCCTTCATCCCACTGACCCCAGTACAATTACTTTTGCAATCACCACTGTCTTTATGTTGTTTCAATTTCTGTTCACAATTTTTTACATTCTCACACTGTTGACAGTAGTTACTCAAGGGTTTATCATCTATGATCTTTCCTGTATCAATACTTGCTGCAGAAACTATGCCGTTGGCACTTGAATGTCGTCGCTTCTGCCAAGAATCATCCAGAGCAATAGTCAAATTAGTAGAACCTTTTTGCACTGTACAAAATTATTCAATACACTTGCCAGTATCTGAATATTAATTATATGGTTTACTTGGTTCAATTGTTCATTATCACACTCATTATTAAGTGGCGAAGCGAAGCAGAGTCACTTACTAACTTCATGTCCGTCCGTCGGTCCCAGCAAAAACTCGAGAACGGCTGGGAATTTCCAAATTGTGTTTTCACCAATCGACAGGTGACCAAAAAGGCTTGTTTGCTAGTGATTTTGAAACTGATTGGTCAAAGGTCAGCTAGACTAGAGGGTTCTCAAATTTGGGAGACTGCTTCGCCACTTCGCTATGGGTTGCAAGCTTTGCAGGTTTATTAAGTATTCAGCGGCGGAAATGGATAAATTAAAAACTTGTGCAAAAATGTTAACTATGCCTGTATAATTATTGTTTAAATTTTAACTTAATAGGTACATGAGTATCAATAAGAATGTAAAAAAGTAAAAGTAACGAGAAAGAAGCAAGTGATGTTTTAATGTCCTTTGTCTTTTTGTGAGGCTAAATTGATCTACAGTTTTCTGGGGATGAGTAATAAATCCTTAAATTTGACTACTACATTAAGTACTTTTCCAACAAGGTAGCAGTTGTGGATGATTTTTTAAAACCTAATGATTATGAGAACTTTTTTTGCCAAGGAAGAGGAGAGGAAGCACGTAAAATTACATGTCTCAATAAAGGGTTAGTTAAATTCCCTCTTAAGAAGGAACTTCATATATGTTGCATTTTCCATAAAAAGCACAGTAGCTTGTTATGTAGCAGAAGTGAAAACTAAATTTTGTTATTTCTACGATAGTGCAAGTGACATTAGAAAAATTACCTATGTAACTTATACGCGGCATATTCCTTTTATAAGCTTTTGAATGAAATTATATTAGGATACGTTTATCATAAGAGTGATTAAATATATTCTTCAACTGTATAAACGCTGAACTACATGAACATACGGTAAAACAAACCTAATAGGAAAATTGCGGTTCTAATGGCGTATCAGATCTATTTTTTTAGAATTACCACACGTTAATCAATTGAAGCAGAAATTATAATGATATCCACGAAAGAGAAAGCAAAGTTCCAATTAAGGTTCATAGAACCTCACTTATTGATCTTATTTTAAAAATACATTATCGTGTACTACTTAAAATGATACTGCATCAATATTTCAATAAAATTTTAGTAGGTAGAGGCCTAAAAGTTGTTCACGTTAGTTCAGCTTTAAATACTTAACTTGGGACAACTCAGAAATAAATAGGAGGAAACTCAATGATTTCAGATTTGCTGCTAAAGACTAGATATCGAAAAAACTAACGTAGAGGAAAAGAAGAAGCGGGAAATAAACTTCTAAAACTAAATACGCATTTAACCAAGCTACTGAGGTAGAAAAATATTTTAGTTGATTCTAAATGCATAGCACAGTAAATTATTATTACTATATATAGCTTGCTTAATTGTTTTGTTCCATATTTTCTGCTTTTTCTTTACATCCTTATTCCTAGCTGCGTTATATCCTTTTCGGTCTCTCCTTTCCATCTTTCTTTGGGCCATCCTCTCCGTTTCTCTCTCCAGTTGTGCTTTATAATACCGCTTTTGAAATTCTAGTTTCTGCCATTTTTTCGCATGTCTCAACCACTTCAGTCTTTGGGATTTTATTACTGCTGTTATCTTAGATTTCTTGTATAATTCTTTTAATTTTTCATTTGTTCTTCGGATCCAGATTTCGTTGATTCCTGCCTCTATATATTTTTGAACTATTTTCTTTCCCATACTTCCATGTTCATATATGCTTTGGTCGATGTACAAGTTTCGTTGGCGTATATTACAGTAGATTTTATAATAGCTTATATACTCGTATCTTTGTTCATTTAGAGATGTGTTTGTTCTTTTCATTAAGGCTCTAGGTACATCGATTCGGTCATTATTCTCTTTTGTGTTTCTTCGTTAACAGTAGATTTTTTTGTAAATAATGTGTCTAAATATATGCAGTCCACCACCTCTTCAAACTTGTACACTTTTCCTCTATCCGTTGCTATTCTTAGGTGTTGGCTTCTCTTAAATTGTTGGTCTGTTCACTTCATATAGTTGGATTTTGGCTCGTTAATGTATAGGTCTAGCTTTGTGATCTCTTCTTTAATCTTTTAACTACCTCTTGTTTGCTTCTTGTTAATAATACTAAGTCGTCGGCGAAGGCTAGGCATTGATGTCTTTTTTGATAGTTTTGATCTGTTTACGTTAAAGTCGCGTATAGCCTTCTTTAGAATAAAATTAAATAGTTCTGGCAACAATGGATCTCCTTGTGTAACCGCTTTATTAACTTCAAATTTTTCTGATGTTCTATTACTTACTCTCACCTTATTTTCTGTCATTCGTAGCGTTACCCGTACTATATTTATTAATTTTTTGCTGATTCCCACTTCTAACACTTTGTGGGTTTTGCTTCTTTTACCCTATCGTAAGCTTGTTTGAAATCGAAGAATAAAGCTATTGTCTGTTTTTTATATTCGAAGCTTTCTGCTTGTATTTTCCTTACTACATAAATTTGGTTTGTTGTGCTTCTACTCTTCGTAAATCCGCTCTGATATTCGCCAATAATACCTTCCATTTCATAAGTTAATTTATTTTTAATGAATGTTGCTAGGATTTTATTCTATATTGAAAGGTGCTATGCTCCTATAATTTAATCACTTTTGTGTGTTATATTATCACTGCCTGGACTTTCGTTGTTTTTTAGCCTTTTTATTATATCTTTAATATCATTTCCCGTCGGCGGTTGTTCTCCATTTCTCTGTTCATCTATATCCATATTTATTATGTTGACTTCTTCAATATCTTCAGTCTCATTTACAACATTTAATAGGTGGTCAAAATGTCCCATTTACATACATAATCTATCTGAGATTGGCTTGAAATTTAGGATTTCTGTTTTTAATCTATTACTTATTATAAACCCATGCTTAATATTATGTTTTCCTCTACTGTTAAGAATTAAATAGTTTTCCTTTCTGCTGCATCTTGTCTTAGTTAGTTTATAGTGTTCTTTATCATTACTAGATAGTATTTATATTTTTTTATTTTACTTATTAGATGTTTCAACTTTCCTTCTTCGAATAAACTTCTTATGTTCCATGTATTTATTTAAGTTGTTTCTTCGCTTTAACTACTTTCTTTTTTTTGGCCTTTTTATTGGCCTGCCTGGTATCGCACTTTTCCTGTATTTTGATATTTGCTATACTACTGATGGCCTGTTTTTCTACATGTCTATTTTGGTACGGCTATCTTCATGCTGTTTTCTTTATTGTTATGTTATTATAGCGAATGTTTATTACTTTTCCTTCCAATTTCCTCCCTTATTTGTCTCTCTTTTTCTTTTTCTGGTTTTGTTAAATCATTGTTAATATATTTTTTTAGATTTAAATTTCTCCAAGCTTTGACCTATTTTTCATGACTTTTAATTCATCGTTCACGTTTTCCAGCTCTATTAAACACATTTTCGGCCTGTTTTCGTTGGTTATTTCACATTTACTTCTAGGTATTTTTCAAAAACTTATTATAGCTTCTTTTAACGCAGCTGCATTACTCGTGTTTATTTCGCCCCTTTCATGTAAACCTTTTAGTTTCATTTTTCTACCTATTCTAAGATACTTCTTATTTAATTCAATTCGTTTTTTTAAATTTTATTTCCTAATTTTTTCATTCGGCCCTGTATTTTTATTCGACTGCAATCAGCTTTACGCAATAAAACCTTTGCCCGCATCGACTGCTCGGAACCTTGAAGTTTGTTGAGCTGATTACCGTTATTTAGAAATCTCTTATCTTTATCTTTGTTATACTTGCAGGTTCTAATTTACTGTACCTCACACTCACTATTTTCAATTTTTCTAAGCTCGATACAGCTTAATTTTAGATTAGATGTCGGAGTGTAATTTTACACTCGTACAGTAAATTAAAACCTGTCATAACCACGAATATCCCTATGTCAATAAATCCAAATTTCCAACACGTAAAACAGAGAGTTGAGAGCTCATAGGTAATTTTATGCATAAGGTGCAAAAAATGAATGTAGCAGTGAATCCAGAAAGGCAATAAGCAAAAAAGACAAGAAATAGAAATGAAACTAACTGAATGCCAAGGTCAAAACTAAAATGAAATAGAAAAACATGTAATGGATATGAAACCTTAATGTGGCTAACACAAGACGGTTGATAGCGGAAAGAAACAATAAACGATGATATGTAAACATCGAGAGACAAGAATTTAAAAAGAGATATTTTTGTATTAAGATAAATTTATTATAGTAAAATATGTTTTAAAGCTTTATTGTAGAAGTGAAATTAATATCGCAGAATTAAAAAGGGAACGAAAGAAAACTAAAATTTCTATGTACAGTTTTGTTCTTATTTTCTTTTCTTTATTAAACAAAAATTTAATGCTTTTGTTACAAATTTTATAATCTTAAACGAGACATTTGTAATGTGTGAATATATATTTGTATTTTAATTCTCTTGATATTGTACTTTTTATTTCCTACTGAACTACATATTTCATTTTATTTAAATTAACAGTAAGAATCTATTAACATTAAACGAGTTTCACCATTACCTTATCTTCTTCAGCATATATTAGTTATAAAAATAAATTCTGAACATTACATAATTATTTGTTAAATCATTCCGTTACCCATGCACGAAAAATTAAAATATTAAAGTTATTTAAAATTGTATCAATAGAATAATAAAATATAATCATAACCCGTTGAAATCTGTATATAGGTTATATCTGTAGTAAGACAATCAAACATATAAAAGACACAAACTGCTGTTTAAACGAGCCTTGATTAGTTCGAAAAGCAAAATTTCAAGTATAAGGACAGTCTCTGATAGTATTCAGGAATGTAAATCATTTTATAACGGAACGTACACGGTTTTACCTCCCCCGAATGATTAATGGTATGAAAGACTTAATAGAATGTGTACAAATAATCTGAAGCCTGAAAACCAAAACACAGCAAAATATAAAATCAGTTAACATGAAAAGTAAATTAAGGCGGCAATTTGAATTGAAATCAGTTTTACTCTAAGGTGATTTAAATCAACTTTAAGAATAAGCAAGAGTAATGCCTCACCTGGGAGCCATCGAGGGACGCATTAGATTGGGCCGACGATTGCCGGAGATAATCCTTGTCGTCGAAAATCTTCTTGTCCCCGCCTCCGGGCTTGTGTTTTATGTTGTCCAAGGAGCCCACTTTGCTTTGAACCTTGATGTCCAGCTTCTTGGTTTCAATCTGTCAAGCACGTATAGGGATGGTACAGTTAGCTGCACTACAATCAATGGCCAATAGTACAGGTCGTGCAACAATATGCAAATACATCTTGCCGTACGATATATTTGAACAAAGCTAATACATAGGCGGCTTTATGTCTTCGGTTCCTTTCAAGCTACGTGTACCTACCTCTAAGCGATGTGAATGTGAAAAGTGATACGTTTGTAATGGTGAGGGTGATAGATATACGCATTTTGCTATAAACACGCTTAATGCAGTAACAAATCTTTACTCACGTCTGGCTTGATTTCATCCTGTTCTGGTTCGAACTAAACAAAGCGATTAGCATAAATAATATGTATATCAGACAAATATTTTAGCTTAATTTATGTTTTCTGACAAGGTCACCATAGGTATCGCAATTTTTAATAATATTTAATTTAAATTAATGTGAATTGCGTAAACAAAAATATATTAAAATATCATTTTGACAAACGCACAGAAAGATATAAGTATTAATAACATTGTACAAATTCAAATTTGTTTTATAACAACACTATATTGTTTGCAAGGGTTGAATAAATTAAAAAAAAGCTTTTTGATTACTAACGTTAAATGTGTATGTTAGTATAGGAAAGGAGAATAGATAAGAACAAAAATAAAAAAATATATGTAGGTTATAAGAAGGAATATTATAACATTTTTGGAAATAATACTTTCTTATGTATAAAAAAGTAGAAAAAATAAAATATTATCGTATTTAAATTATTCCATCTATTTTTTAATTGGAACTAAAGAGAATGAGAGCACTGAAATGAAACCTAAGCTACTTGCAACAAGTAATAGTATTTACAAAGAAATCTAAAAACAGCTATTGAAAACTAACAGAAATCATATGGAGCCTGCACAGCGGCTTACACTTTCGGTCTTCTGGACATTTGCAGCTAAAACTCGATCAAAATGGCAATCGGTGAGAGGTCAAATTATGTTTGTGACCTGGTGCGTGTGTAGAAATTAATATAATATAAATATTGCAATTATTTACTGGTACAATTGCAAATTTAAGTAATCGCAACCTCGAACGACGGGATAAAAATCTTACTGTAGAGAGCCGTTACAAGGTGGTTCAAATATGACAAGGACTGATTTGTGTGTAAACAAGCTGCACTACGTAGCAGCTATGCGAACTTGAGAGAGTGGAACCACAATCTCCACCTTCCCTTCTGTTCGGGTTAGAACTTGTTTAGTTCTGTTTGGGATTTAGAGTGATGAGCGAACAAAAGGTACCATGGAACTTAAAACAACGCATCTTACTCAAATTCTTTGTTGGACAAAACATTCCGTCCGCTAAAATTTACCACAGACTTCAACAACAGTATATGGAAGAGTGTCTCTCACGGACCCGTGTGTGGTGTAAGTGCTTTAGTGAGGGTAGAGTGCGAATGGAGAATGAACCGCATGATCGTCGAACATCTATCGCCGGTCTAAACATTGATTGTGCAGACGCGCTTATTCGTGAGGATAGGCAAAGCACTATCAAGAAACTTGGAGCAATGTTGCCCATCAGTGTTAGTGGTATACAAGCTGCCAGTCGTCTTCTACAGCAGTTTGAAGACGAAAGTGATGTCTATAGTGACCACCGATGAAACGTGGGTGCACTACTTCATTCCTGAGTCTCAGTAGACATCACGTTAGTGACGGCCAAAACAACAATGGAAACTCCCCGGAAATTGAAATGGAATATTCTACTACATCCGTCGTACAGTCCGGACTTGGCTTCAAGTTATTTCTACCTGTTCGGAAGACTCAAATCATACTTCCAAGGTATGCGGTTTTTGGACAACGATGCCGTCATTCAGACTGTTTTGGAGTGAATACGCCGCCAACCAAAAGCATTTTTTGAAAAGGACATCAGGATGTTTTTAGAACGTTGGAAAACATGTGTTGCTTCCGGAGGGGAGTACGTTGAAGACTGACATGTGCAAATAGGTGCTTGACAATTTGTTTTTTTTTGTAAAAAAATCAGTCGCGGTCATATTTGAATCACTTTGTACTTTTGTTGCAGTATTCTCAAAAATGTATGAAATTTTCAAAAGATTCTAATTATGTTGAAGAAGAATAAACTAGTAACACAATTTTTTGAACGATTTTAAAAGAGTATAATGTTATCGAATAGAGTAATTATTTGTCAGTTACAAAATATAATTTAAAAATGGCGGCTGACAACAAAGTTTTACATCAAATAGCTTGATAGACAAAAAATGGAAGAATAAATAAGGAATTGACTGGTAAGCCAGAAAATAAAATTAGTGACGCAGCAAGAAAACTGAAATTATAAGGAATTCACGTTTTAGAGAGAAATCAATCTGAAAAAATTGTAACAACAACCGATAGCCTTCTGAGAATTGGTGAACATGGCAAAAGAATATGAACTATTAAAACGATGTTGAAAATAATTATCATATAAATAATTGGGAGCAATGACTTAGAACGAAAGTTGAAACAAAATAAATGTTGAATGTCAATTTTTAAATAGTAAAGTGTATAAAGGGGTTTAAAAAGCACTGTAATACTATCCACTTACAAAGAAAATACTTCGGGAGGTTTTAACTTCTTTAAAACCGTTAACACGGTTATTATACAATTTTATGTAGTGAAAATGATAGAACTAAGAAGTTTACATATATACAAAATCAACAGAACACAAAAAGAAAAATAGGGCTCCTTTAATTTAGTTTTTTGTACTATGTTTGGACAATCGATATTTTAAAAAAAGAAGTGTAAAGGTAGAAACGCAAATGTAAATGTAAATGTTAAAAGTTTAGATAAAAAGATTGCAAAATATCATGTCAAAATTATCACTTTGTGATTAAGACTTGCAAATATTAGATAAGATTCTAATACACATATACGTAATATCGAAAAAAAATTAAAAACTTGAAAATGTAGAGCATGAATAAGTTTGGCTAGAAAATTGAAATTATAAATAATCTGAGCATTATAAATATAAAAAATATGCAAGCATATATAACGAAAACGAGATATTAGACTAAGTGCAGAAATTTATAGTTCCTGTTTACGACATATTGCGCCATGAAAAGCATTAAATGTCTTTTCAATCAATATATTATCAAAATATTTTGAAATGTGTGTAGAATAAAAACAGACATTTTGATATTTTATAGATAATTAAATAAACCATTTTGTTCCACTAAAATGTATTTGTACAACTTCTGTAGAATATTCTATTAATTTTTGTATTTAATTATAAAAGCTGGTAGGTGAATAAAAATAAATTAAATTTTTAATAAGATGTACGGTAATTTGAGATTTATACACTAGATTGTCAGAGTAACAGACACCAAGTGGTAAAATAAATTTTGCGAAAAAGGGTAAACTAACTACACTAGACATTTTTAAACGCCTGGAAACAGTTTGGGACGTAGACGTATCACAGGGTAGCTGGATTGCGGTGCTTGTTTAAAATACCTTTGCCAAAAGCGAATCACGTTAGTTATTACCGAATTTTAAAAAGCGATAGATTAGTATTGTTACAATACGAACTTCTATGATCATTAGAAGAAATATTACGAGCAATGGAACGCGAGATTTTTAAGAAACTTCAAAAAACAGTGATCGAACAGGTGTTAGAAAAAAGCAAAAGCACCATATAACCTTGTTTGCATAGTAAAGGGGCTCATGAAGGCTTCGCCAAGAAAGAACCTTTGCTGACATCCTTAAAGAAAATGGTTAACATAATTAAACAATGAATATGCATTATCGATTTGGTTATCCGTCACATAAAGTAACAAGGGGCAACACTGTTAATTTAGCGATACTAGTGGAACCTGGTTATGAAAATGCTTATCCAATCAACTGGATGAAAAATTATTTCACAAAATTGTAAAATATAATATTGGTGTGTGGTGCCATTTGGTATGATGGTAGGTTAGGTTTAAAGTTGTGTGAAGACGCTGTAAATGCTGTCAGATAGAAAATGTTTTATGAAAGGTGGTGCGGTCATTTTTTGAAAAGGATGTCAAATAAAATTTACTAAATGAATCAACGCTCAGAAAATATTATCCGGACAGAGCTTATGAATCCACAATGGATGACATTTGAAGAAACATGAAAGACAAAAAGATTTGGATATTAATAGATAAGACAACGGATGCTACAGGAAGCTAAGTTGGAAATTACAAACTTTAGCTTCTCTGTATTAATACAACCTGATTTTGGATCTTTGGAACCAAATCAAGCATCTAAAATTTATTTGTTAAATACTGAATCTCTTGAGAGGGCAAATAGTACTACATTCACACAATTATTCACGACTTTTCTGTCACTACTTTGGCCAGAGAAAATTCTTCATGACAACGTCTTTATGTTCGTAAGCGATGCTGCCCCATATATGAAAAAAGCAGGAAATGCTCTGAAAGTATTATTTCCACGTATGTTGCATTTGACATGCCTTGTCCATGGAATACATTGTGTAACAGAGGAAATACGTGAACAATTCTCCGACGTGGATATGTTCATATCTTCAGTAAAAAAGATTTTTTTAAAAACACCATCTAGGATAAGTCTTTTTAAAGAAATGGCACCTGAATTTGCTCTACCACCTCAACCAACATTAACCAGATGGGGTAGGTGGATTTCAGCTGCATGTTATTACGCTACCAATTTTACAAAAATTAAGAAAATAGAAGTTTCGACGAAGATTCGGCAGCAGCAATCAAAATAGCCAAGAAACTTTTTGAGAAAAACGTTCACAAAATGATCTGACATTTATTTCAACTAATTATGCTGTGATTGCTAGTGCAATAGAAAGTTTAGAAAACAGAGACTTAATTTTAGTTGATTCCATCAATATTGTAAATAATACCATATGAGACATATATAGTGTCTCAAGCAATAATGGACCCATTATTAAGGAATAATGTGAAACTGTACTTACTACAAATCAAGATTTTAAAGTAATAAAAAATCTAGCTTGTAATTCTTTCTGAAGACGCAAGTGTAAACAATGTAAATTACGATGTCCCAGAAATCACGTGTTTTATAATTTGCTCCAATAACATTAGTAGATGTAGAGAGCTCTTTTTCTCAGTTAAAACATTTATTGTCCGATAGAATACAATCCTTAACTATAGAGAATTTAAGACAACATTTTATTATTAGCTGTAATTCTTGTAAATAATGCTTTTTTTACTATCGTATAATTAAAAATGCAGTCTACATGATAAATTGTATAATAAAATCACTGAAACTATAATGCCTATTCAGTTTTTTAAAAAGTCGTCTATTTGCCTGCCTATTTTAATAACTTTTAGTGCCTAAATATTCGAGCTTTAGTTATTATGTTCACTTTGAGTCATTTGATGAGGCTCTTGTCTGTGTTGTGTTAGTAAGAAATTAGAATGTGGCTCTGTTCTTATATCAATTTTCCACTATACATAGCTTGACTATTATTCTCTTAGTTTATTTAATTTCTTTACCAACTGAAAATCTAATCTAAAACTAATAGTCACAGAGTTTTTGTGTTTCCTTTATATCAAGATAGCAACAAATTTTTTGAGTATTTTAACTTTTTAGTCACTGATGCGTATTTCTAGAATGCACAGTTGTCAAATACCACGAAATTTGACCAACATTTTATTTTTACCATATTTTAAATGTTTTGTGGCATGTGGTAGTTAATGATGACAAAATAAATAACTCAAAAATATTTCTTTCAAGTTCTAAGACGTTTCATGATATTTCTTTAGCTTCAAATTTATACTATATATAGCTAAGAAAAGCTTTTAGCGTTGTAATTTTGAGAAGTAGTCTCCGAAGATAAATCGTTTATTTAGATTAAAAAATAACATTCTCGTGTAGGGTTGGCAGTTCCCCATCGGGCGCCTAGTGGTACATAGGGGAATGCCTATTAGATACGATGGGTACTGGGAAAATCAAATATCTGGGGTGGATCAAAATTAGCATAGTAGCGTTTAACTTTAGTGAGGCGGCTGCAAACAGCGTCTGTTCTCCAGGTTAGGAGCGGCTGAGTTACCCAGATAAGGCAACGGGAAACCACTTTGGATAATTATTATAGGTAATTACTTCCCCAGCATATCACTATGGAGAAAAATCAATATATATGGGCTCCTAGTTCCGGACAGCCCTTAGGTGAGCAAGTGCAAAAAAACTCCCGGCTAAAAGTAGTGAAATTCAATCTGAAAATTACGACATGAAAGTGCGAAGTACGAGGCGCATTCATAAAGTAAGGGCCGTTTGCATGTATATAAATAGTGGCGCTTCGAAGCACAGTTTTACCACTGCAGCGCCATCTACTGACTCATTGCGAAGCTACAGCGTCATTTGTTTTGATTCTGAAATTGTATTGTTGTCAGTGAATGCAAAGAACAATGGCCGCGAAAATCGTTGATCCCGCCAAGTGTGAAGTGCGTTCTGTGATTCGTTTCTTATGTGCAAAAGGATCGTCGGCTGCTGAAATTCATCGGGAGTTATGCCTGGTTTACGGACCTACAGTTATGAGTGAAGGAAAGGTTAGACAATGGTGCCGTTATTTTACAAATGGCCGAACAAATGTCCATGACGAAGAGCGGAGTGGCAGGCCCAGTATCCAGACTGATGAAATCGTTTCACAAGTGGACCAAGCACTGCGATCTGATCGTCGATTGACGATTAGTGGCCTGGCTGACAAATTTCCTCAACTTGGACGCACTACTGTTTACAATATTGTCACAGAAAACCTCGCATACAGCAAATTGTGTGCAAGGTGGGTACCAAAATGCTCACCGACCACCACAAAGAGCAAAGAATGTCTAGTGGACGAAAGTTTTGGCCCGTTATCAACAAAATGGAGATGATTTGTTTTCTCACATTGTTACTGGGGACGAGACGTGGGTATCCTACGCCAACCCAGAAACAAAACTGCAATCGATGCAGTGGCGACACTCATCCTCACCAAAACCGAAAAGTTTAAACAAACTCAGTACACAAGTCGAAAATTGATGGCTACAGTTTTTGGGACAAAGACGGTGTTCTTTTGGTTGATTTCATGGAACGTGGGACAACAATTACAGCTGACGTGTACTGCGAAACGCTCAAACACTTGAGACGTGCGATCAAAAACAAACGCCGCGGAAAACTGTCATCTGGCATAATCCTCCTCCACGATAACGCGCGTCCTCACACTGCTGCCAAAACCATTGAGAAAATTCAAGATTTTCGTTGGGAACTTTTTGACCACCCACCGTACAGTCCCGACCTTGCACCTAGCGACTACTTCCTCTTCTTGCATTTTAAACGGTGGCTGGGTGGACAACGTTTTGAAACCGAAGACGGACTCAAAAACGCCGTTGTCAACTGGTTCAACTCTCAGGCGGCAAGCTTCTATGCAGAGGGGTTAAAGAAGCTGGTGCAGCGGTACGAAAAATGCTTAGAAGTGAACGGCGATTATGTAGAGAAGTAAAGTAAGATTGTACCTAACTAAATATGACAATAAAATTTGTTTCTTATGAGTACATTTTTTTCTGTGACCAAACGGCCCTTACTTTATGAATGCGCCTCGTATATTCATAACAGGAAAACTAAATAACACAATGCAGGAAATAGAGAGACTTAATATCACCATACTAGGAATAAGCGAATTAAGATGGCCAGACACAGGTATATGTGATAATCATAATGGAAAGCTATATTACCCAGGAAGCAACAGAAATGATCAATATTATCAAAATGGTGTAACAGTATTTTTGGAATCGGAATATAGCAAATATGTTGAAAATTTTATCCCAACTTCAGATAGACTTATGTTATTACAGCTATGAGGTCACCGCTTTAATATAAACATTTTACAAGTGTACGCTCCGACGGCAGATAAGAGATATGATGGGGAAGTAGAACAGTTGCACGACTATATAGGGAAGGCGTTAAAAGCGACGAAAAGTCATGATGGATGATTTCAATATCTAAATGGGACAAGGACGACGAGAAGATTTATTTGGAAATTATGGTTTGAGAGAGGGGGAAAGGCTTTATCAGTTTTGCCAGGAACAACAGATGGTAATTGCAAATACTTAGTATACACTTTATAAGAGGAAATTATACATGTGGATATCCCCGTAAAATAAAGGAAAAACGGATAATCCATAAGAAATGAGAGCGACTATATTCCCATAAATAAACGCTGCAGGAACTGCATCAAACGAATATCGACATACCCAAGTGGAGACATAATATCGGATTATAATCCTTTTGCAGCAAATGTAAGCAAGCTGAAAAATAATAAGGTTAAAAGAAAAAATTATAAGTGAGATCAACGAAGAACTAGACAAGTTGGACGAACGAGCATATTCTGAAATTGATGGATGAACACAGGAAACTTAAACGCAATGATATTGATTATAAAAGGAAACTGGAAGAAAAAGAGAGAGAAATAAGGATAAAAAAAGGAAAAATGGATGTGAGAAACTTGTGAAGAGATGGAAGAACTCGAAAAAAAGCACAACATAAGCGGAATACCTAAAAAGTTGAAAAAATAGCAGAATTGCACAAGAAACGCACACAATTCCGGTTAACAAACCGTGATAAAAACAAAAAGACGCGTTCGCTTGTTTCATTGATTATGAAAAAGTGTTCAAGAAAATGAGACATATAGACCGGATAGAATTACTAAAAACAGTTGGAGTAGACGAAAAAGATCTTACAATTATCAAAAACCTATATTGGGAACAAAGAGCATCAATACGACTAGAATAAGGATTGACAAACGAAGTGGAAATTGGTTGATGCTATATTTAAGGCAGCATTATGGGATGATGAATTGGGGGAGAAGATTAAAAGTGTGCCGATTAACAACATTAGATATGCGGATGATACTAGCAAATACCATTGAAGACATACAAAGACTCCCAAGGGTTATACACACAGTACTGACATAGAATTAAGCATTAATATTGACAAAACTAAATTGAGTACGCAACGGATTTGCACAATTTTTTATGTAGATTCGAACAATCATTGCAAATGAGACAATCATACACCTCATGTGCTGGCTTACCAATGCCTAACTTTTAATTAATTTGGACAGTGAAGCCTCATCGGCGGTTAAGCTATATGGCGGCTGCGACAGTTGTTTTTATTCAATATTGGCTTGATATTCTCGGGACAGACCATTTATATAAGGTGTTAAAAAGATAGAAAACTACCAGAGTAATGATTCTACCACAGAACTGTTCTGAACGCTTTAAACAGTAGAAATAATGGTGAAAAAAGCGTGAGCGATATCAAGGTGTTTACTTAGAAGAGAATTGAGGCTACATACAATTTTTATACTAAACCTATAGATTTTTCTGTCAATGTAATTATAATTTTTTATATTAAATAGATTGGCACTTTCGGAACAAATTATATAAGTGTGCTTCGAAACAAAACAGTACCCTTCAGTACATCAGTAGAAACTGTTGACTAATGTATTTGTTGTATACAATGGATATGAAAATGAACTCTACACTCTAATTTTAATTAAAAGAAAGTAATTAGTTAATTTTTTGTCATGCTTTCGTAACTATTATCATGCAAAATTCAAATTAAAGAAAACATTAATTAGAAAATACCATGCGTATATAGTAGCATGTTTGTCACTGGGCCTGTAAGAGTTAAAACCCATTGTGATAGATTATAATTGATTTGTTAATTGATTATTATATCAATTAAAAATAGTTAAGAACAGAGTAATTTCTCAACATACACTGATACACTCAAAGACTATATACAAAGAGAAGTTTATGATATTTGGTAGTAGTTTAAACTAATTAAATAATAAATTAGGTAATCCCAGCATAACTTTAAAGTTGTCGAAGTACTCTCTACAAATAAACCTATTCTACTTTAAGACAGATATTACATGGTTTCTTTTGTAGTTTTAAATAATAAATTAAATGTATCATACGTTAGATTTTCTTTTTACTACTTCAATTTTCATTCATCTAAATAATACAAATTTCTTTGTTGGATGATCACGTGATAAATTTACATCAAATTTCGTGCAGCATGCTAACTTACTCTGCTCTTAATTTGTGTACTGTCACATGCATTTTAACAGAAAATTTTGTGTTTGAATAAAGATTTTTTATGTAAATTCACAGGAAACCAAACAAAGTATTGCTAAAAATACCTTAACATCGCCTCCTCCCGGCGTGTGCTTTATGTTATCCTTGGAGCCCACCTTTGGCTTTGCCTTGTCCTTAAAGTCCAGTTTCACGGTCTCAATTTTCTTATCTCCCCCTTTAGGTTTATGGGTGGCGTTCTCCAGAGAGCCTATTTTTGACTTCGCATTCCATGCTAACTTCTGCTGCTGGATCTACAATTTAAAGTTAATTAAATGGTACGTTGCTAGTTGGAGCGCCCGTACGGCGACCTTCTTGTCGCCCCCGCCTGGTGTGTACTTTTCGTTTTTGGCGGATATCCGCGACGAAGCGCTGGAGAAGTCGATTTTGCGGCTTTCTATCTTCACGTGCCCTCCTCCAGGCTTATACGACGCATTGTCTAGCGAGCCGATCTTGGATTTCACCACTTTCAAGTTTGGTGATGGAGCGGAGCCTACCTGAACCTTGTTCATAGGAACTTCTGAAACGTGCAAGTTAGTTCGTGGATAACAAGGACAACACCAGTAGCCTACTCTTTTTTTCTGCTGGGCCGGGAGTAGTCGGCGTCGGGGTTTCCGGGCTTTTCGGGTTCGGGGACTTGGAACCCCTAGAGAAAGATTTATTTTTCGTTGGTGTTGTGGCCGATCGGGGAGTTGAACTCTTCGTGGACTTTTTTGGAGAACTTTGGTCTCCGTTACTTAATGGATCCTACAATGGGAATCCGTAACAATAATACATGTACATATATTGTAATAGTTTTGGTAAAACTGAAGCTAAAATATCTGATATTTTAAAATCATTTAACTCTGAACTTAACAACTGGTTTTTGATTATGCGATTTGTGTAACTCCGTATTTATCTTTTATTTTAGAAGTATATTGATTAATATAAAAACTTCAGTACTTTGTAACATAAAAAAGAAATTCGTTTGTTACTTCTATTTGTAATACAAAGACAATATGGAAAGAAATCTTCATTTTTGCATGCACGAGAGTTAAGTAGGAATAGCAATGTCCATGCTAAACGCTGTAAGCAGTAGCTCAGTAGGCAGTGGAGAGTGGAAGAAGAAGATAGTGTTGCAGTTTTTTCATCCGTTAGACCAATTGGAAAATTCCACCAAATGCAAAGTACGTGCAGTAATACTATTTCTGTGTGCGAAAAATTGTGGCAGCTGTGATTCATCGAGAACGGAACAAACGTGATTAGTGAAGGTGTCGTACATGAATCGTATCACATGTCTGAAGATTGATGAACTAAAGTGTACGTTAAGGCAAAAATTTTTGTAGAAAATTGACAAAAAGATTTGTTACGCACATAAAATAGTAGCATGTCTCCATCGCTTTGACAATAACACTGCTCTTCAAGATGCGATTACTTGGTCGTTTCATTTATTGTGAAAGGTTATGAGAAGTGACTCAATTTGGATGGCGATTACGTTGAAAAGTAATGTACTGTTGTAGTTTTTAATGTGTATAATAAAGGTTCTGTATGTACACGTGTCTGTCATTGATAACCAAAGAGAGAATTCTTTCCAAATTACCCTCGTATTATTAGTAGTATGGTGAAGTGGCACAAAATTTAAGAATTTTATTTTTTCTATTCGATTCTGCAATGCAAACTGTTCCCGTATAAAATCATGACTTATCCATACTTTTAGAAATTCCTTTCTTTATAAAGGGTGACTCATCGAGTACGCCGGATTTAAATTTCCCAGCATTTTTTTTTTATATTTAAGTTTACAACCCTAATGTTTGACATTTGTCATCTGCAATCGTTGAGGTTATTAAAAATGGATCGCTACAACGTATTGTTAAAACACATTACTTCGAAAAGTACGTGGAATTCTTGAAATCCATAATTCACTTAATGGCAGTTGTCAGCGAGAGTATCGATAAGAATTCAGGAACATCAACACGGCATCGTTCTCAACAATTTAATATTAGCAGAATCAGTTTGCAACGAATTCTCACTGAAGGCTTTTACCTTCACCCTTATAAGATTTAATTGACTCACGAGTTCAAACTACGAGACAATTTGCTAATTGGGTGATGGAAAACCAAATAGTGAATGACACTTTTTTAAAAAACATCATCTTTAGCGATGAATCTTATTTCCGTTTGAATGATTTTCTTAATAAGCAGAATTGTCGGGTTTGAGCCGATGAAAATCGTCATGCTATTTATGAAAAACCGATGAACTCACAAACAGTTACTGTTTGGTGCGGATTATGGTCTGTAGATGTAATTGGACCGTTCCTTTTTGAGAATGAATTTGGCTAAACATTAAGTGAATGGAGTACGATATCGTGACATGATGTCTACCTTTTTATAGGATCAATTACACGATATGCACCTCAAAGAAATGTGGTTGCAACAGGATGGTGCCACAGGCTATACAGCAACAGAAATCATCAATTTGTCAAGACAACGTTTTCCTGGTTGTGTGATTTTAAAAATGCTAACCTTAATTGGCCGCTCACATCTTGCGACTTGGGTTGTTGCCTCTAAGGTTTTATAAAGACAAAGATCTATACTAACAAATCACAAACAATCTCTGAACTGAAAACAGAAATCCAACGCGTTATTGTTGCAATTGAGCTAATTCAGTTGGAAAAAGTCATCGAAAATTTGATCAAAAGGTTCGGAATATGTCAGTACAGCCGCGGCCATTTGGCTGACATCATATTACATCATTAACCTCAACATGTCTATAAATCAATAAAAATTGCTCAGTTAAATAATAATTCCAAAATTAAATTCATTCGGCTTACTCGATGGGCCACCCTTTACATATATCGAATCAACTTGTAAAAAAATTATCTTTTTTGCAAATATTATACAGATAAATAATAACAAAGTTATGAAAGAGGTTACATTGTTTTATAACATGTTGCTTTAAAAATATTGATGTTCTAAACGCTGATGTCATAAGAGGCATGTATGCATTCATTTCTATTTTCTCCCATAAAACTTGTCTTCTTTTATCGATTTAACTATAAACAAAGATTCTTATGTGCAGGAAAAACCTACTTAACTTGTTATAAATAATGCTGACATTGCAAATGGATCACATGCATAATTAAAATAATATCTGTTTTATTACTTACGTTTCCTTGAGTGGACTCGTCAACCCCGCTATCGTTATCTCCCTCTGCAATAAAAATATTATTAGTAATCTATGTTACTTCTGAAGGTATTTTAATAATAATAGTTAAACAAAAATTAGATAGACCTGCTTTGGAAGCTTTCGATTTGGCGATCTCGGAAGCTTTCGAATCTGGAGTCCTTCTTCCAGGTTTGTCGACATTCGCGTGTTCTTTTTTAACCGATTGTTTTGCCTGGACAGGGGATTTTTCTGCTTCTAAACTGCTGTTGTAACTTTTTTGTTGAGGTATTGGAGATGTTGCATCAGAGGGCGTAGAAGACCGATTCGGTGTTGGCGTCGGTGATCGGTTAGCTGTGGGAGTAGGCGCGCGATTTTTAGCTTGAGAACTTGCCGGAGTAGATGGTTGGCTTGGAGGTGCATTAAAAGTAACTTTCTCTGATAAATCTTCAGCTGATTTGTTGGTGGGAGTGGGAGGTTTTTCAGCCGGAATTTTTTTGGACGCAGCCGCATCGTTGTCGTCTTCCTCTATTTTTTTCATATGCATTTCTGTTCTAGATTCTGGGCGAGTATAGACTTCTGCTTGTGCTTTTCCGTTGACAGCATCTGCAGGTGTTCGTTTTTCTTCCTCGTTGCTCCCAATAGAACTTACCGATCGCCTTCGGTCTTCAATAACAGCTTTGGGTTCTACATTTGACGTGATTACGCTGAAACTCCGATTCTTCATTGCAGCCAAGGCGGGCTTCTCAACTTCACCTTTACCCTCCGCTGCTGTCGAATCATTGTTGTCGACATTTTGAGGAGAGTTTACCTCTGTTGAATCCAGGGCTTGACCTCTCTTTTCTGGATAACTGTTGAAGGGTGGCCTTTGCGGGCTAGCTGCAGGGACGGGTCGCTGCTGAAACTGGGCTTGCGGTCTAACTCCGAACCCTTGAGGTCTTTGATAGGGCGTGGGCGGTCTTACAACATTCTGCACTGGGGCAGCTTGTCTGATTACATTTGGTGCAGTGCCGTTCAGTGGGGCTGTAGTTCCAAGGATGTTTTGCTGGAATACGTTTTGACCGGGTCCAGGAGGTCTCGACGGTAGCGGAGGTCGCTGAATGAAAGGGGTTGGAGTGCCTCCTGGTGGTGGGGGTCTTGGTTGGCCCGGTCTGAGAAGAGGGTTTGGAAAGCCTGGGCGATATAAAGCAGACCTGCTATCTATTCTCAATAGTTGGGGTCTGGGGGCACCATCAATTTGCTGCGGTGTGTAGATGGGATGAACTGGGCTCTCGTTGATAGTTGAAGATGCTTTAACCTATTTTGAAATATTTAGGTTATAGAAATGTTTCATTATAGAAATAAAGAACTAGTTTAGAACTAAAAATGTTTTTATTTATTTATAATGTAACTTAAAAAACTATTTAAAATACAGAATGTAGAGATAATCTTTTTAGTGGTTAAAATATCATAGTTAACGTTCGTTAATGTTTAACATTGTTTAAAATATACAACCATAAACAGGATTTATCGAACAAACCCAGGAAACTTCTCTTCAAGTGGTTGAATTGAGACAAAGTGTAAGTTTGATTTTACTATGTATTAATTTTTGTATTTTGTAACAATTAGTAAGTAAAACTTATGTAAAGTGCAAATAAAAAGAAAATCAACCAAAAAACATTCGGTTTCTCCTACACAAATGTTATAGTTGCAATTTAAGAATATTTATTAGGTATAATGAGCAATGCAATTAAAAAGAAATAGACAAATAGTCACTTCATTGAGAAATAAAAAAATAGAGAATACTGTTTTTAAAAACTTTTGATGTTTATACGTTGCTTCTTGCCACTATTATATGAAAATGTCTAATATTAACACAAATTGTCTAACATTAATTTGAAATCCCTGAAAGCTGTTGGAAAGTATGAATTAGAAAATACCTAAAAATAAAAATTCTAAAATAAACAAATTCAACGACCTTTGCTAGTACGTTTAAAGTTTCCTGTATTATTTTTGGGGGGCTATTTTTGCATCAGCGGAAACTTCGGCGGTTATCGTGCAATAAGATGTCCAAAATGTAGGCGCAGTTCCTAAGAAGGTAAGGATTTTAGTGTGGCATGTCACACAACGGAATCTGTTTTGGTGGCAGTGCCTGGCTCGAAGGGCTCGAGTGATGGATGCGAGCCCTCTAGCCCCGTTTTCATCTTTTGCGTTTTCGATATTTGACGTTTGTGGTAACTTAATTATGAAGTACGCCTCGTGTCGCTTTTTAATTCCACTACAACTACGGAATTCTACGGGTCTCTACAGCTTACCGGATCGAAAGAGCTTTTAGCGTCCGTGACGTCGCCAGAGGGGCCATTTGGGAGTGACATTGCTGACAAATATGTCTTCGACTGCTATATTTTGCGACTGTAATTTGTATCATAATAAGTACAGCTACCTCTAAGCTTCGTGATGGCTTTACATTTTGCAAAATTGTCACAATTTGTCAGTACACATTTTGTTTCGGAGTGAAGTATAAGATGCTGGTGAATTTGTTCTATTTTGGCATTATTTACTTTGTGTCTATCTACGCTATTGTGCAGGTGAGCTAAGTAACGTCGTGTCTACGGTGGGGAGTAAGCAATATCCATCTACAAACTCGTATCGGATTTCGTTATTGCTCAGTTACTGCCTTTGAAGCTGCCGAATGCGCATTTGAATTTAATGGGGTAGGCTTGAAACGAAATTTGATAGCATCGATTGCTGAAATAGGTGGTATTGACATTCATCGGCAGACAGAAATAACTCCGCCCATTAGCTTCATTAATGTTATCGCACAAAGGCTGGAATTTAGGCACGGATTTCTGGAGATTATCAGACACGCACGCTTATGGTGGAATCCTGTTACTGCCATAGTTGTGAACTAGCCGTTTACAAATGCACTGAACTACTTACTTTAATTAAATGCGGTTAATTTTTGTTTCATGGCAATTCGTTAAAAGTAACAGCAATAAACTTTAATGTTTTTAATTTTAGTAAAGATTGAAAATCTTTTATTTAGTTTGTTTAGAAACAGAAATAAAAGAAAATATTGAGTATCAGATAAGCATATAATAAACTACAAAAGAATATAATGTGGTGCAAAAATGTGGAACAAGCAAACAGTGAAAAAATTAATAAAAATGTAGGTTATCGAAAATATTAAAAACAATACAATATTAATTCTTTTGTGGATATACATACAAGCACATATATAAACACTCATATATAAACACCTTAAGATAATTTTAACTTGCCTTCCTTTTTGAATATGAGCTGAGGTTTAAGGTGTCGAAATCTTTGCGACAAATTTAAGCTAATTAAAATAATAAAATAGTAAATAAGAAGATTTTAAAGAATGATAAGATAGTGTGTCTTTTTAAAACATATGAAAATAGAATTCTAAATGTCTGAAGTAAAAAAGAGGAGGTTTTGTATATATATATATGCGAATAATGCTTTGACAAATTTTGTCAAGGAAAAATAAATTCTAAGAAGTTCTTTATCATATATGACTATAGAGTTGATTGTACATTAGACTGACAATGACTTTGTCGCTTATTTTCTTTGCTGTTTTTATCTCTTGAGACAAATCCATTTATTTATTTGAAATCTTAGATGTTAATAATTTTATATATGTATATATACTGTTTATTGAACTTGTAGCAGCATTAAAATTAAAGTATATTATATTAAAAAATTTTACACTTTGAGAACCATACGTTTATGTCTGTCTCCAATTTGGTCGTATAGTTTCTTACTGATGCCACGTGTAAAATAAATAAAAAGTGTTCGCAGACATTTAGACTTGGAACTGTAACTTTTACTCTGTAGGGATGCCTCGTCGTCGATATAATAACACCAATTACCGGTATTACGTTACAGAGAGCTATTAGCAGATTATTTTTAATTAGAGTGAGAGGCAATATTACCCGTCACATCTACTTAGGCGCAGTATTACTACTTATGGTACTTTCTTTCTTTCAAAGGACGCTGCAAGCAATCTTTTAGCAAGATAACGCTCGTAACACATTAAACTATTAGCCTACACGAAGGGAATATTTTTGAATAAGAAATAGTCCGAAGAATTGATTGCCGTAGCAATACTGTGGTGAAAATATGAAACCAGTGGATCGAAAAATAAGAACTGGTTCTGAAATAGTACGAAAGATAAACCTATTCAGAGGCTTGGGCGATATAAACTGCACTTGTGCAACAATGGTGTACCACTACACAGTACCGATTATCTGACTTTCTCTGTTCAACGTAAATAACTTAACATTATGATGTACATTCTTACGCTTATCACTTACTTCTCTGCACCTGCAACGAGGGTTACAATGAGCAACGGAAAGTTGCTTCTGCATAAAATCGTATTTTCTGATGAATCCACATTTTCTTTAAAACAAAGCAATGCTCGAATATTAATACGCTGTAGATGCGGAGAAAAGCAAGAAGACCGTATTTGTACGAAGCGAATAACGCCAACTATGAGCATTACGCTATGGGGAGTAGGTCATCTGTAGTCAGAGTTGGAAGAGATTACCAGTCAGACTAACCAAAGAAGGGCCATTTTATGATGATGTTTTAATCATTTAAAAACAAGATATTTATTTTGTTGTACCAGGTAAGGTAACTTGCAAAATTATATATAAAGTGTGAGACGGGGGCTTCCTTACTTTGATTTATTGGGAAATTTTTAAATATAGTAACTTGTATTCTTAGTAAAAAAGCCTACAATGATTAAATTAAAAATAAAACTATGTGATTTTTAACATAAGACCGATTACTGTTATATGAACAAAGTAAAAAAAAATTGAAAAATAGAAATGAAATCTTTCTTGTAATTTGAAAAACATCCTTAATTCATGGGGTAATCATGATGTTAGTAAATTTTTACCGATTATAATAATTGGTTATGAGACATCGTTAAATGGAAAAAAATATTAAGGCTGTTTATCATCACCTGCGTTATCATTATGATTATTTTTAATTATTGTAGTTCAACATAAATAGTCCACATTTCATCAAAAAGTCTGTAGAATAATTTACAAGACGCTTGATAAAGTCGATTGGATTATCTGGCGTGACCAAAATTAATCGTTATGATGGCTTATGAGTTTGGGCATCGTTTTTGCATAAAATGCATTTTGGTGAAAATCTCTAACAAATTTGCGCCAAAGCTTTTGCAAGAACTGTACTTAAATCTACCGCTTTATCTTAACTGAATTCAAGTATCTTATTATATCGAATTATAATTGGATAAGTAATGAAAGAGCAAGCTAACTCTTTTACGTTGCACTAAAGTTTCCCGGTTGGAAATGGTTTTCTCATTTTCAATCAGACTGGTACTGGCGTGGTCACATAAAGGGTTTCCTAGTTAAATTTAGGTCAAGCTAAATCTACATCCTGCGGAATTTTTGCAGTATCTTTTACCGAGTTGGTTGGAAAAATTCAGTAAACATCACATTATAAGCTCTCAATAATTTACATACCGTTATCTTCGATGTTTTGATTTTACAACTAACGTCGCAGTTCTAATTTAATGTACACTTAAATAAGACAGTTAAATATCACATATCTAAATATCTATTAAAATGCTAAACTTGATTTAAATTTTTGATTTAGATGCTAAATGACGATAAAAGTTATATTATTATGTCTTAACAGATATTTTAAAAATATTTTACTTCTATTTTTCCAAGATTGCGTTTCTAGATTTCGATTTCACAAACCGGTGCCACGTTTCAATTGCATTTTGTTACAAATATTAGAGGGCGTTACGATTTCACTGTATTTATTACCAGCCTTATCAAAGTTCCCCTGTAAAGTGTACACACAAATATTAGAAAATATACATACAAAAACTAGACAGGGATTTGATTAAAAAGAGAAAAATTATTCCCCGTGCCGTTTTCCTTATATCGCTTAATGTAATTTAATGGGTATCGTTTTTTTTAAATAAAACAAAAAGTACTTTAAGTAACTATATAAAATAAATTTTTCTTGTTAGTCCTTTTGTTTTTATAATTTAATGTTTTGTAATCGAAGTCTTAAATGTTGGACTTTAAAGTCACCAACATTTTAACCAAGTTACGTTAACTATAATAGTCAAAGCAATTTATATACTGCGCAATTTGTAATAATAAATTAATGAAAAAGAATTGCGCAATTTTATTAGTAAATTACTACATTATATAGATAGATATGGAAATGGATGTAGACGAGGTAAGAAGAATCGGTGGATATAACGCAAAGACTACAAGGCCAATAATACGTAAACTGATAAGATTCACAAAGAAAATCGAAATTCTGAATCAGACGAATAGACTAAAAGGAACGAACATTTGGATGTATGAGGACTACACTAAAAAAACACAGAATGAACGGAAAATATTAGTACCGATATTAAAAGATGCAAGACAGAAAGGACATAGAGCCGAGCTAAAATATGATTTATTAATTATATATTTTAATATAATTATATATATAAAAAAAATTATGAGTGCTGTGCTGCTGCTGCTGCTGTCAACAGGTCAAAGGTCAAATCGTTCGTGCCTTTCCGTGCCGACCCGAGCGCCTCCAAGTACAAATTTCGGCCCGGCGACACGCGCGAGCTAATATATTTCCGGAACCGCTAGCGATAAAAATTTTCGTTTGAACGTAAAAAGCACTTATATAAAAAATTATGAGTGCTGTCACACAGGTCAAAGGTCAAAGGTCAAAGTTCAACTCTAACTGGGTATACGTAAATGCGTTGTCATGGAAACGTCAATTATGTCAAACAGAGCTTTTTAATCGTGTTTTATTTATTTTTAAAAACTACTATGCGAAGGGGCTCAAGCATGTCGGAGTTGGACAAGCTCTCCGGGGGGTCGCTGCCAGACCTCGTATATTATAAATGGAATAATGTATGGAACAAACGAAACTCCGATGGTAACAAAAGAGACAACATCCTAGGGTGGCTACTTAAATAAACGAACCATAAACGACAGATCGCCTGATCAGCAAAGTCTGGAACAACAACTACGAAAGATAAAGAGAACGTCAAAAAACTCAAAAGACTAAAAACACTAAGAAGTGGCGAGAAAAAGGGCTACGGACGAGGACATGAGAGAAAAAATAATAAAGAAAAAATATGGAATATAGGAACCTGGAATATCAGAAGCATATATGGCAAAGAAAATAAAGTAATTGAAGAGTTTGAAAAGTTTGACAAATTAGATATATTAGGTATTACAGAAATGAAAAAGAAAGGAATAGGTGAAGTAGAAGTAGAAAGAGAACATATAATGTTATACAGTGGAATACAACAAAAATATAGAGTAATGGAGGGAGTAGGTTGTATTATAAGAAAAGAATCTGCTAAATTTATAAAAGAAAGGGCAGGAATATCCGAAAGAATAATAAAGATTGAAATGGACATAGGGAAAGTGGAAGAAACGAAAGGACAAAAAGGAACAACTTATAACAGCAGAGGAAAACCACAAAGGAAGACTAATAATTGTTGGAGATATAAATGGAAGGGTAGGCAAAAGAGACGACGAAACAGGTGAATCTATAGAGTACCGGGGTAAAACATAAGAAATAATGATAAATGATTGATAGATTTCTGTATTATCAATGATTTAAAAATAATGAACACATTTTTGCCCACAAGGAACTACACAAACACACAAGAGTAGTAAAAAGTAGAAGCGAAAAATCGATTATTGATTATGTAATTATCAACAGTAATTATGAGAAAGAAGTGAAAGATACGAGAATCAAAAGAGGGGCAGAAATTTATCAGATCATTACCTGCTAATAACGAAAATAAGAATAAATGAAAGAAGGGAAGATAATAAAAGTCCAAGTGGGCACAAAAAATACAAATATAAAATAACAAAAAAAGTGATAACCTATAAACTACAACGAGTCGAAATAGCCGCAGAATATAAGGAAAAAATAAAAGAAGAAATGGAGCAGTTATATGCAAAAGCAAACATACTAACTATGGAGGAACTATGGAATGAAATAAAGGAATACTACTTGAAACTGCCAAGAAACATGTGGAATTATCAGAATAAACAACAATAAAAAATATACAAAATGGTGGAGCCAAGGAATCAAAGAATAAGTCAGAATTAAGAAAGATAAATGGAACAAGTACCTGCAAGTTAGAACAACTGAGAATTACAATGATTGTAAAGCACAACGACGTAAAGTAAAAGAAATGGTGAAAGAGGAAAAGCAGAAATCATGGGTGGAATTTGGAGAGAAACTAGAAACCGATGGACATGGAAATCAAAAGCTGTTCTATAAAGTACTCAAAGCCATGAGGGAAGGAAAGAAGATCACAGCCAAACATATGAAATATAAAAACGGGTAAAATAATACCAGAAGAAGATAATATTATAAAGAGATGGAAGGAGTACTTTGAAGAAGTCCTAAATACAGACCAAATATGTCAAGTTGAAGTAAATGATGAGGATGAGCAATTAAGTCAAAACCAAATTCAAAACAGACAAGCAATAACCCCAAAAGAATTTAATGAAACAATCAGTACACTAAAGAGAGGCAAATCAACAAGGCATGCCAACATAACCGCGGAAATAGTGTAAACTTGGGTGATAAACGGAAAAATGCCGACGGACTGCTTTAATTACTGCGGAATTACATTACTCAGTACAATAGCTAAAATGTATGAGCAAATCCTACAAAAGAGGTTGCAAAAAATGATAAAACCACAGCTGGAGGAATCCCAAAGTGCTTTTAGGAGAGGCAGGGGGGTACAGAATCACGCCTTTACGATTACACAATTAATAGAGAAAAGTAGAAAACCAAGATATGTTTTGCCTTTCTAGAAATCTAGAAGGCATATGACAGTATACCGAGACATCTTATATGGAACAGCCTAACAGCAAGAGATAAATACATACTTATGTAAAGGTATTAAAAGTCTGTACCAAGTTACAAGTAACTGTGTAAGAACAGGAACCCTGATATTTGAGGAGTTCATAACAAGAGGGACTTAGACAAGGAGGGGTCCTAAGCCCGACCGTGTTCAATATTATAATGGATGATGTAATTAAGGATGTAAAGGAAAAGGTAAAGAAATATATAGTTGGATATGTTGCTCACAGAAATATCGGAAAGTGCCTATGCAGATGACCTTGCGATTTACCAAGAATGAGGGAGAGTTGCAATACAATATTGAATTATGGAAAACAGCACTAAAGAAAAGAAATCTAAAACTAAACAGAGAGAAGACCAAGACAATGACAATAGGTAAAGATGAAAACATAATAATAAAAATAGATGATAGAAAAATAGAGCAAGTAGAATCTTTTAAATATTTTGGAACGAAAATACATGAGTCAGGAAGGAATGATGCGGAAATAAATGAAAGGATAGAGAATGCTCTAAATGTGTTCTACAGTCTGAATAAATTATTAATACGCAAAAGAAAGTCTCTCAAAATACAAAAATGACGGTGTATAAAATCATTTTTAGACCGATACTACTATATGGTAGTGATAGTTGGGTGCTTAATGAGAGAACAAGCAGTAAACTTTAAGCAATTAAAATGAAGTACCTTAGGGCGGTAATTGGCATTACAAAAAGGGACAGAATTAGAAATTTCAAGATAAGAAACCAACTGCAGGTAGAACCACTAACGACGACCATAAAAAGAAACCAGCTCAGATGGTTCGGACATTTAATAAAAATGAAGGAAAGCCGACAATCTAAAGTAATATAGGAAACAAGACCAACACGGAAAAGACAAAGAGACAGACCGACGAAAACTTGGAAAGATGCAGTAAAAGAAAATTTGAGGGAATGGGAATTAGACTGGATGGAAGCAAAGAAAATAGCAAAGAACAAGAAAAAATGGGCAAAGTTTATATATAAAAAAAATGTTAACATAACACGTACTTGTTTCTTTAATGTACACCTTAACACCTAACGGTATATCAAGGTTTTCAATAAATAAATAACTAAATAAATAAATATAAATTACTACATTGGAGAGCAAAAAATTGAGGTCACATTGAAATTATGATATATTTAAATGCTTATGTTTGTAAATTGTGTACATATGTGTAAATTGGGCTAAATTTAATATTCAGTATCAAAACAGAATTTTTTTGGTTTTTACACTTTGTTTAAAAAAAAACAACAAATTTACATTTTAAGCGAAGCTCGACTTTTTGTTATTAGGACCAATACGAAAGTAAAAGATTGAAACAACTTATCACTAATAACGTGTATTTTCCCTCTTGCGTTAATGACTGCTTGAAGTCGGTATACTTGTAATTAAGTTGAGGATTACATTCTGGTCGATGTTATTCCACTTCTGCAATAGCAACTCTTTCAGCTCCTGGGCAGTTCTTCAAGCTAGTGTATGCTTTCGGTTACGTTATCCCAGCTCATCCCAGACATGTTCAATGGGATTCATGTCTGGATTGAGGGCTGGCCACTTGAACCGCCTAATTCCCACATCATCAGGATACTCTCTAGCATTATTTTGCATGAAAATACCATGCTCACTCATAGTGGCCATGAAAGACATACCATAATCTTGTAGAACCTCCTAATGTACCTGAGAGCTGCCAAGGAGTCATTTTGCGTGCTTGTAAATAGATTCCAGCACAAACAATAACCGACCCACAGCCAAATGGAAGTCGCTCGTCAGTACAAACTGTAGCGTATCTTTTTCCGGGTATTCTCCATACTCGCCGACGTCCGCCTGATCCAGTGAGGCAAAAACGCGACGGATCTGAAAACAGTACCTCCTCCAGTCTTCATTCCATGCCAGACGATTTCGAGCAAATTACAATCTTGTAGTTCGATGCCGGCGTTGTAATTGTAGACCCGTAGCCATCCTTCTAGAAGATAATCCTGCAACACGAAGTCTTCTTTATGCACTAACATTTATATCTCTAACTTCTTAGAGTTGGTTTCTCAGCCAAACCGCACAGCTGTTCTATTCCGCAAACTTGCGGACACCAAAAAAGGACCATCTCTTTGGATGGGGATTCTTTTCGACCAGATCCTGGTTTTCTGATTATCAGTCCAATCTCCTCAAAGCACTGGTGCATCTTTTGTACAGCACAAAGACTCTTACCAACAATTCTTGCAATTTCACGTTGCCCTCGAGCATCTTGTACCAAGTTATAATTCTTTTCACAACGACAAGATCTAAAGGCATTATGACCTGTTAAATAAACCCTACAAACAATTTACCTTGCGATTAAAAGGTTTTACACAAAGAAATTAACGTTAAACACCAACACACAGACACTGAACTGGGAATTTTTAAGTAGAACGAATGCGTTTAATAAAATCCTTCACTACGGTGACAATACACGACAGATAACAATATGACGGATAAGATATCTTGAAAAACAAATGATTAAACACGTGCTAGTGCAAATATAAGCGTTTAACTGAAAAGTCAAATAATATATCACAATTTCAATGTGACCTCAATATTTTGCTCGCCAGTGTATATAAAGTAAAAATAACTACTAATTTTCAAAAACAAAAGTAGGTTGTTTACAACAATTCTGGGCCGAAGTAATGGTGCTGAAAGGGAATTGTGTACTAGGAGCGAATAACCAATGTATGTATTCAGATAAGAACTATTCGCAAATGAACCAATTAAAAGCAGAAATTGGCAGGAAGCGTCCGTTATTAGTCAATCTGGAAAGCGTCATTTTCCAGCTAAAATTATTGGAGTTTGATGCTCATCCATCGTATTTATTCAACATAGCTGCTACCTTATTCTGATCGTTGGCAAGTTTCCTTAACTATATAAGCAACTCCATTAAAATGATTATCTTTGTCTATAGAGGATATACGTAATTACCCGAATATGAAACTGGACAGTGAATTGAAGAAATGTTTAAAATGTGGTTTAAAATTTAGACTTCCTTCTCTTCATTGAAGAAAAAATACGCATAAATCATTATATTGTAACTCAAAACGTTGATTCAAAAAATAATTTCTGGGTTATTAAAACGATATTAGAAGCAAATTCAAAATACTCTGCAATAAGTCGAATCACAGCTAAAAAAAAACACGCACACTAAATGATAACATGTTACATTAACTTTAATTTTAAAAAAGTAAGTGTAACCTAGCAATGGGAAAAGCTTAAATAGGCCACAATAGCTTTAGTTATTTAATGGAATGACAGGCAATCGAGCAACTGACTCATAAAAATTTAAACTAGGACGATTGGGAGACGATTGGTATTCCACTTTTAGGACGATGGTCCCGACCATTGACCTTATCTTATACTTTAAAACAAAAACACTTGTTAGTTGAGCAAATCCATGGTTCCATTATCTATTTATAGAATTAGTATCTTTACATTTAGGTCACCACGCGGTCTCACGCACTCCCTTTCGATTTCTATTAGTCAGGTTGATTTTCAAACGAAACGCAATAGATTTCGTTAACGGCAAAACGACCCTTAACGAAAGGGAAATGTGCAAGGCATTTCAGTATATCAAACAGTGTGACGCAAGTATATGACTAAAAAGTTTCTTGTACATGTAGGTATGTTTCAGTACGTACCATTTTGTACTTAGTTATTAAGTATTCAAGCGCCGGCAAAGGATTTTAAGCATTTTGTCTGCATGCAAAAGTTCAGCAAATTTCCTACACGCGATATGGTACAAGCTTGCTGGTGTTCGCAGGTATGTACACAGTTTTAGAAAGCGGACTTATATAGATGGTAATACTATTTTAAAATTTGATTTATGAAAAAAGTTTATTTTGTATTATATCACCGCCTGATACAGCGTTCAAATATTCAGATTACCATCAAGAATATTATTTCTATCTGTGAAACAGGGCGCTAACGGAGTTTAATAAAACATACAGGCATTTTTTTTATGTCGTTTCGGGCAGATGGTAGCGTGCTGCGGCTTTTAAAATTGAATGTGGAAAAAACACGCGTTTATTAGTATTCTGCAAGCTTTTACTTGGGATATCGACAAGCGCTACCGTTAACTTCAGCTTTATTCGGTTGTTTTTCATTTATCTCGATAATTGCTCATAAATGCCGCAAAGCAATCAAAACTAGCACTGCTGTCGAAATCGCAACACGCTCCGTAAATAATTGCCGACTTTATTCTAAAGTTAGTCAGGCAATTCCCGTGCCATCGAGCCTATTCCGATGCGAACACACGGCCTCTTTCGTGACAAATCTAGTTTATTTTATATAGTATCTCGTAACAATCTATTATCTGGAATTAAACAATTTGAACACCGACGTTTTAAGTGCACGGCGCAAGGTCCGGAATTGAATCGTTACGCTTCTGGCACGGAGCTACGAATTACTTTATTGCAAATTCCGGGAGGAAACGGCAGCGGAAACGGGCCTCTAATTTTTTGAAACATGCAACGTTCCGACAAATAGCACAGGGAATATTAATTTTTATGATTATCTGTTATCTCCGCGTTACAATATGAAGTTCGAAAAGAAAATACTTTTTATTTCTTTTTACTCTTTGATAGAAATTTTCTTGTTAATTCTTCGAATTTGTGTTTGTTCGCTTTTGAAGATTTTCGTAGAATTTTAATTCTTATTTTATTCTTTTCCTTTGCCTCTTTGTCACATTCAGAGTTACACCATTTTTATTTTTATGCTGATGATGCATGTTCACAATAACCAAAGTTAACTATGGGTAAAGACTTTAGGGAAATCTAGTTAGAGATAAAAAAAGGAATAGTAAAAAAATGGGCAAAGTTTTTTGAACAAATGTTAAATAAACAGAATAGGGATGTAATATCGGATCATATAGTAAATACAATGCCAGATACGGAACATAATGATAATGAGTTGGACAAAGTACTACTTGGATATAAAGAAGTAACAGAGAAAGTAAAACGATTGAAGAATAATAGAAGCACAGGTACTGACGAAATACAAGCTAAGATGATAAAATATGGATGACGAAAATTACAAGAGAAAGTATATGAACTAATACAGGAAATTTGAAAGCAGGTTTATATATTAGAGGCTAATATATAAAAAGGACGAAAGAGAAAATTTTAGAGGTATAGCAGTACAAATTTTTATCTGCTTTCTTTATGAGTGTACGCGAAAAGCACACTAGGGGAATATTAGAGCAAATTTGTGAGGGAAAGCTCGGTGGTGGGCCAAATATATATACTAGGGGAAATATCATATAAGCTATTAGAGAAAATAAAAATGATTTGTTATTTATAGACTTTAAACAAGCATACGACAGCATCGATAGGAAACAACTGTGTCATAAAATAATAAAATTATAAATACCAACCAGATTAATTAGATTAGTAAAAGTAACACTATGGAACACGACAAACATGATAAGGTGTAAATAAATAGACATAAAAAAAGTTCAAGCTAGCGAACGAACTAAGACAAGAAGGTCTTCTATTAGCATTATTGTACAATATTTTCACAGAAAGAAACATAAAGTAATAAGACATTATGTCAACATCTAAATCAGTGTATCCGAAGAAAAACTAGAAATTATCACAAGAGCTAAAAAAGAGTTAAAAGAAGCCTCAAAGAAATCTATAGTAGCTTCTCAATATGTAGGACTCGAAATAAACAAAAATAAAACCAAGTTTATGACCTTAAATAAAGACCCATACAATAATAACAATCACTTAAAAGTTAAAGTGGGCAGGAATATGGAATACAAGTTTATATAAATGGAGATTCGCTTTGCGACCGTGCTAGTGAGTAGATGTGTACGCTAACCTTGAAGGAAAACGGACGGGTCTACAAACCAGCCCGTGCCTGCGCTATTAACGGCAGTGACCGCAGCCTTGCTTAAGGTCCGCCGTATTTCGCCTGTTCCAATTTATATTTTCTTGTATCGCTCTTGGAAATTTTACTTTTCATTATAAATTTTAATTTTAATTTGATTCCTCTCTCCGTATAATGACTTTGTGTTTGAGCTTCGTAGCGTAAACACGTACCGAGAATGGCTCTGTGAGTGCGATATCAAGTGTTATCACGGACCCGCAAATAAAAATCACAATCGCGGTCAACAAACTTAAAACTAGTTTGATAGAGTACTTTATTCAATCAATTATAAACAGATACGCAAAACAATGTAATTATTCTATAAACTGTGGTTCCATCCGGGACAGGTTTAGGAAATATTAACGCCATGAATAGTCCTCAATATTATCAACAAACCAGTATGCAATGGCAACCAACAACAAACGTTCCCATCGCACCTAATCTAATACCTCAAACATCATCATTCCAACAAACACCTACCAATTACTTTCTCCCGCCAGCCCAATCACTAATGCAATTTAATTATACAAATACTCCAAACCCAAATCAGCAATTGCAAATAATGTCATCTACAAGCGAAGACGAAGAAGAAATCCTAACAACCAACAAGAATGACTGGCAACTCATACGTAGTTGTAAAGGAAAAAGGTCACGAAAAAACTTAATAATACGAATATAACCGAAACCAATAATCGTTATCAAGTACTAACTAATGCAACAGACACGCCTAATACGGAAAACACTGCTACTACAAATTTACAAAAACCTCCACCAATCTTTATACACGGAGTACAAGACTACAACAAAATGATACAGCGAATTCAGGAGATAGTAGAGGATGAACAATACTGTACAAAATGTTTAGCTAACAATGTTGTGTAAATCAGCAGTGGAACACCAGAAACATACAGGAAACTCGTCAGAAACTTTAAAGAAAACAACATATACCACCACACGTACCAACTGAAAGAGGAACGAGCGTATAGAGTTGTAATAAAATATCTCCATTATTCAACTGATATAGAAAACATAAAAAGAGCCACGAAGTTCAAAATATAATAAATGTACGGCACAGAACGACCAAGGAGCCACTTAATCTATTCTTCGTGGACTTGGAACCAGCAGCAAACAATAAAGAAGTCTACAAAATAAAAGGACTTCAAAACAAAATTATAGAAATAGAACCTCCGCGAACAAACAAAAACAATATAATTCAATGTACAAGGTGCCAACAATATGGGCACTCCAAAACATATTGTAACAAACCTTTTGTCTGCGTCAAATGCGGCGGAACCCACAATATCACAACATGCACTAAAACCAAGGCCACTCCGGCAAAATGTGCGTTATGCGGCGGGGATCGCCCAGCCAATTATAAAAGCTGCGAGCACTATCATAGATTAATAAGAGGAAATAATAGAAACAACGTTCATGGATCATCTATTCCACCAATTGCCGCGAGAGCATATACTCAAAATTTACAACTTACACCACACTCACAACACAAAACTTACGCCGAAATGGCAGCCAACAATACAAACAATGCAGACAGTACAACTAGCGTACTAACAAAATTCCTAGAGGAATTCAAAAACCTATTCACTAATACAACAGATCAGCATGGTACTCAATATGATTACTATGCTTGTAAATAAAATGAAATAAAAAAAAATGACTAAGTTTCTTAATATTGCCCATTGGAATGCCAACGGCCTTCCGAGCCACAACTTGGAAACAAAACTATTTTTGGAACATAATTTAATCGACATCTTCGTAATCAGCGAAACGCACTTCACTACTAGAAGCTATTTCAACATTCCTAAATACAAACTATATCACATAAACTATCCAGATGGTACTGCCCATGGGGGTTCGGCAATACTCGTGAAAAAAAATATAGACCACTATGAACTTCCAAAATACGAAGAAAATCACATACAAGCAACATCTATAAAAATACAAACCCTTCCATACGAAATAACGATTACTGCAGTTTATTGCCCACCCAGACATCAACTAAAAAAAGAACATTTCGAAACATTCTTCAAAACGCTTGGAAAAAAATTTATAGCTGGTGGCGACTATAATTGTAAAAACACTCTATGGGGTTCAAGGCTTACAACTACTAAAGGTCACGAATTAGCTAAGGTCATTCAGAAATAAAACTATTCATTTTTATCTACTGGGACACCAACTTACTGGCCGTCTGACCCAAGCAAAACACCAGATCTGCTAGACTCCTTTGTAACCAATGGAATTTCCAAGCATATACAGAAGTAATTCCGAGCTACGATCTCACCTTAGACCATAGTCCTATAATAGTAACTATAAGCACATTGGTGATAACCAGAAAAACAACCCCCAGACTTCACAATTCCAAAACAAACTGGGATATGTATAGTCAAATAATACACGACAACATAAGCCTAACTGGACGACTACAAACACTAAAAGATATTGATAATGAGACGGAGAATTTCATCCACCTACTTCAGGACGCTGCCAAACTTTCTACTCCACGAAACGAACCCCACCGAATAGTAAATAATATACCATGCGAAATTAAAAAACTAGTAGCAGAGAAACGCAGAGCTAGATCTACCTGGTAACGAAATCACACGCCGGATAGCCGAAGAAAATACAATCAGATAAGTAGCAAATTGAAAACGAAGCTTCAGGAAATAAAAAATAATTCATTCGAAAAATTTGTGTCAAATCTGTACAGGCAAGACAATTCGATCTGGAAACCTATTAAAAATAGGAGTAAACCCAAACTAGCGATACCACCTATACGTGAAAATTCCACTCCACCGGGTCCGTGGGCCAAAAGCGATAAAGAGAAAGCTGCCTTATTTGCGAAGCACTTGTCAAAAGTATTTACTCCTCAGAAGAACGATCAAGTTTTAGAGGTAGAGCAAGAACTAGCCTTACCTATTCCTACACATGAACACCTAAGACTCTTTACTCCAAAAGAAATTAAGAACGAAATTCTAAAACTAAACGAAAAAAAGGCACCGGGATTTAATCATAGCCAAGATGATTAAAGAACTTCCTCGGAAAAGACTAATTAAACTTATGTATATATTCAACTCTATATTAAGACTAGACTACTGGCCCAAATATTTGAAAACTGCCCCGATAATAATGATACCGAAACCCGGAAAAAATCCGACGGACGTTACATCATGCCGTCCTATTAGCCTATTGCCAATTCTATCAAAGCTACTTGAAAACCTTATACTTAAGAGAATCGAACAAGACATAAATCCAGATGACTGGATTCCAGACCACCAATTCGGGTTTAGACATGCCCACTCCACAGTACGTCATCGGTTAGTGCACAAAATCAATCAGGCCATGGAAAACAAACAATACTGCACAGCCGCTTTCCTAGACGTAAGTCAAGCCTTCGATAAGGTTTGGCACAGAGGTCTACTCTACAAAATCAAAAACACCCTTCCAATTCAGTACTTTTCTATACTTAAATCGTATTTACAGCAACGAGACTTTGAAACTAAAATAAATGGGGAAACCTCCGACCGATATTATGTACAATCAGGAGTACCTCAAGACAGTATCCTCGGCCCCCTTCTCTATGTAATTTATACAACTGACATACCTCTTTCTCGAAATACAACTATGGGCACTTTTGCAGACGATACTGCAATATTGGCAACTGAGAATGATCCAATAACTGCTGCATCAAAACTTCAGCAGCACTTGAACCTCATAGAGGATTGGCTGTTAAAATGGAAAATAAAAGTCAATGCATCAAAATCGGCACACATAACCTTTACGCTCAGGAAAGGGAATTGTCCAAACGTGAACCTTAATCACGTCAACATACTACAACAGCAAGTAGTGAAATACTTGGGGCTCCATCTGGATTTGAAATAAAACTGGAAATAACACATAACAAAGAAAAAGAAACAAATTGAATTGAAAATGAAGGACCTTAATTGGCTAATAGGTCGTAATTCACACCTATCAACTGACAATAAATTACTTATATATAAAACCGTCATAAAACCCATATGGACTTATGGAATCGAACTTTGCTGATGCGCGAGTAAGTCCAGCACAGTTATAATCCAACGAATTCAGTCCAAAATCCTTCGTACCATAGTAGATGCACCCTGGTATGTCACCAACCACACATTACACACAGACCTCAATATTCCATACATAAACACAGTCATCCAAAAAAGAGCCACCTCACACCACGGAAAGCTTGAAGCTCATCCCAATGAACTACTACGACATCTTCTACAACCCATAGGAAACAGACGATTAGGAAGATTTTGGCCACAGGACCTTCTGTGAATCCGAGGCGAAGTCGCTGGATGATGAACCTCTTCATGCTATTCTCTTGTACAATATAAATAACATTGTACATAACATCAAATTAGCTTATAGAATGTATTTCCTGATTGCTAATAAAGTTTAATATATATATATATATATATATATATATATATATATATATATATATATATATAAATGGAAACATTGATATACTTAGAAACATCCATGGAAAGATAATCTACATGTAATGAAGAAATTATGAATACCAATGTACACAAGGTGGTTCGAATGTGATCGGGACTGGCTTGTGTGTAAATAAGCCGCACTGCGCAGTAACTGTGTGACCTTGAGAAATGGAGCCACAACGTGTGGTTGGTTCTCGGGTTATAAGGCCGTGGTCGGAGTTCAGAAACTCTTGACGTTTCGTCCACAACTGCGGCGGACATCTTCAGAAGAAAATCTTTTAAAAATTAAGAGACTGTCCCGTGCGTTTTCGCTTTTATACTCGTGCGAGTGTGGTAGGGATGGCGTTGGGAGAGAGTTGTTGACGTCATCGGGATGGTAGATAACGTGATCGGGCTAGCTGCTGACGTCAATCGGGTCGTTCAGGTAATATTTGCGGTCTGTTTTTTTGCTCCTTGAGAGCGGTAAACCAAGACCTAGGTAGATTGAATCCGTTGTCCCTGTTAAAATTATTTTTATATTTATAAATCTCCACCGCCTCTCTGTATAATCTCGGGTAGTAATTTTCAGAACGTTGGAAAAATGTGTTTAAACCACTTTGTATAATAAAAAGAGTTCTCACGTACTATAAAATTTCGTGTTTACAAAACTATAATTAGAGCGACGGTGATATATGTTTGAGAAAAACAGTAAATATTAAGTATATGGATCAAGAAGTTATAGAAGATATATGACAAAAGAAAAATAAAAGAATGACGAGAAAGAGAACTTTACGATAAAGCAAACATAAAAGGGATCATTAAATCACAACGGATTAATTGGTTGGGTAATTTGATATGGATAAAAGAGGAGAAAGCCGAGGTGGCTTAGTGGATAGATCGCTAGACTACGAAACCAAGAGTTGCGGGTTCGAATCCCGCTCTCGCCAATTCCATCGCTGGAATTTTTACGGCCCAGCTCGACTCAGGCTGCAATAAAATGAGTACCTGGAGGTCAAACTCTGGGGTAATAATAGGCGGTCGGTACGTAGCGCTAGCCACGTTACTACCCTTGTGTATCGTAGGCTCTAGATTGTAGCAGATCTATCCTGTTACGACCCCCATAGGCCTTCGGGCCTGCTACGGGGAACTATTAAAAAGAGGAGAAAATACCGAGCTCACAAGTGGAAGGCAGACAGCGAAGAAGAAGATCGAAAACACAATGGAAAAATAAAAAAAGATGTACTACTTTGTTAAAAAAATAAGGTGACTTTTTATTTGAAACTCGCATAATAGTCGTAGTTAAAAAACTTATTTTCTTTGTTGTCACAACCTTCGGTGATATTCGTTCCTAATTTTAATTTGATTTGTTAAATAGTTCATAAGTTGCAACATGTTGTTTACTCTACCTGATTGCTTTATTTTGATTTTCAAAACATTTGATATTGTTGAAAAAAGAAGTTGCATTAAATTTTGTGTTAAAAATGAAACTCATGTAAACTGAAACGTTTGAAATGGCGCAGAAATTATTCGGTGACCAATCTTTATTGAGAAAAACTGTATTTTAGTAGCAAAAGCTGTTTAGGGAAGAACGTGATTCTGTAGTAGGCAAACCTCGTTTAGGTTGTCTAAGAAAATATTGAAGAAATTAGAAACAAAATAATGGTAAGTCGTCACTTGACTTTAAGGAAGCTTGATGAAGATGTTGACATATCAATATGTTCAGTAGGCGCAATTTTAAGTGATGTTTTGGGTTTGAAACATTTTCTAGCAAAGCTCAGTAATTGTTATTCGTAAGTTTTTCATAAAAATTTTAACAGTAATTGCTTCACGAGCACCATATTCTACAGGTATATCACTATGCGACTTTTTCCTATACAGTCGATTAAAGGAGGAACGCGATTTGAGTCAGTTGAATTGATAAAACAACATCAAAAGTATTTCTAAGATTGAATTAAACGTTGGTGTATGTGTATCAAAACGAGAAGGGGTTAGTTTAAAGGAGACAAGATAAATTTGAGTAAATAAATAGTATGTGTTTTTTTAAACAGAGTTTATACACTATATATATATATATATATATATATATATATATATATATAATGTATATATATGTATTATCCCTTTACAAACAATTTATAGAAATATACTTTGACGAGGCCGGAAGGCCTTACGTTATAATTTTTTATTAAATTAATTAATTATAGAAGGAAAAACAGGGCATATATATATATATATATATATATATATATATATATATATATATATATATATATATATATATATATAATACTAGAGAAAACGAAATGAATAAATAGAATCGAAAATGCTAAAAATTGAAACAAATTTCTATGCATTTATGCTAGTTATATTAGGAAAATGAATTTGTAAGTAACTGCAGACATAATTTAGCTATTGGGGGGCCGTTAGTCTTTAATATAAAATATTTTTAAGAACTTTATTTATTACATTTTTATTTATACAATTAATCCTTCCTATTTTTTGTGACTAGCACTTATTTTCAAAATATTTGCGAAATATTTAGTTTTTATCACTTTCTATTTTTAACTTCTAATTCCTTTATTTTTATTATCTTTCTTTTTTCATCTTTTTATATCACGTGTTCAAAACTGTGTCTGTATTTAAATATCTTGTTTTTATAGTTTATATACTTTAAGTATTTTTTTTAGTTCTATTAGTTTTATTTTTTGAAGAGCTCCCAAGTTTCTGCTAATTATGGTATTAATAATGGTGTTTCAAAATACATTGTAATTGAAATTTTAAATCTTTCTGTACAATTTGTTCTTCATACATCTTATATGATGTTATTATTGTTTTTATTTGGGTTCTTCTTGATTGCATTTACTATAAATAAATAGTATTCGCTACTTATTTTAGACTATCTTTATGCCACACGTCTTTAATTCCTTTTTCGGTAATGTTCTTAACTATCACGTAATCTATAACAAATGTTTCATTTCCACTTTGTACCTTTATTATATATTTTTGTTAGATGTTTATTATTATTAAGTTATTTTTTAATTTCATTTATTAACTTTCTACAGCGGAGCTTGTAGAAAGTTAATGAGATTATCATCCTGTCTGTCTGTCAGTCTGGAGACATTATAACTTCCGTTCTATTCAACGGATTCACTTCAAGCTTGGCATACACACATCTTAGGTCAGTACCTTTCATGTGATTGATTTTCAGCAAAATCGGTTAACGGTAACCGGAAGTGACCGTTACGATTTCAAAAATTCATTATACTCACATATGTCATGCAGCATGTCATTCGACAGCATTTTTGACGCTGATCATTAGGGAGACATTAATCAACATCTTAATTCTTTTTAAAAGTTTTTATCCTAATTTGATCGCACCGCTGTAGAAAGTTTCCTTTACACCGTTCTTGTTTAATTATGTATATATATAAGTTAATAATACGTTTTTGTTTCTTTTTCTCTTTATCCACTCTCGTATTTAAATGTCTTATTATTGTTATTTACTATGTTTGCAATTTTTTGCCAAAAAATATCTATAGTTGGTTTTGCGTATCTTTATTTAACCAATACAACGCTATAACTTACATTAGATTTGACCTTTTTTAACCGTAGTTGAATTTTTAAAAATTGTTTTTAAAGTGCAGTTCCGTGGTTTGAGATAAGTTAATAAATAGTTTATCACTTACTATTAATGCGACCCCTTATTTGAACTTTTTTTATTTTCCGCTCCATTAAATATTATGCAAGTCTGTTCTCTATTTCTATTTTGTCTCTTATTTTAAAATTTTAGAAATAAAGCTTTTTTTTTGAAATATCTATCGATTTATATGGATTAAACTTTGATCAAGGTGTAGCCAGTCCTAATTAGCTACTGTACGAGCAAACTTAGCTTTCATTCCATCTATCAGATCGTCTTGTCATTAAACACAATTATTGTCTGGTGGGCGTCTTACTCAGTATTTTTTTTTATTTTTTGTTTTATTTCGTTTATTTCCTTTTTATTGGATTTATCTTGTACTGTTAATCCCTTAATCATATTAAATACTAAGTTTAGTTTTTATTTGCCTTCTTTATTTTCTTTTAAAGTTATTATTCTTTTTATTTTATTACTTCTTTTTATCTTCATTTATTAATTATTCTTTTTCTAAAATTGGTACATAACTGTTATTTTTCAAGTGTTATTTTTTAAATTCTTAGCAATAGGAGCTTTTGCCCGAATCAATTACATGGAGATTTAATTTCTCTTAAAGCACTGTATTATGACGTGTATCCTACTTAAGTCTGTTTGTTATAAATTAATTGTAGCTACTGAATTTTTATGTATACAACTATAATCTACAAAAATGCTGCATTACTGTATGTAATTCTTAAGGTATATGCTTTGCTGTTTAATCTAAATTGTTCTTATGAAAATTATTTTGTAAACGACTGTATGTAAAAATACGGCGATAATTTTTCCGGGTCACTGTTTTACTTAAATTTTTGTGTAAGAAATTTTTTTATAGTTTAAATACTTTTGTATTGCACAAAATTTAGTAGTACACTACATTTATAGGACATTAAATAATACGTTTTTTACCATTCAATGCTTTGCTCTGAGATGAAGTTGAGTAGTTACAACTTATTCTGTTCCATAGCAGCTAACACTGATGCATAACAGTATGAATTGTGTAAATTCACGTTTCTCTATTTATGTTAAATGTTCTATTGTCTTTAAATGTAATTCTGATCATTTACAAATTTGTTCTACCCATTCATTTTTAAATGGTTTATTTTTATAGTCTTCTCACTTCCACTTGGGCCAACACTACGTTTATATCTTTATAATAAAATAACATATCTCTATATGCTGCGTTCCACTCCTTTTCTCAAATTTTTGGCAGGTATTTGCATCGACGTGACAAGTGTGAGAATACGTTTTTCGAGGTTTTCTGGATCTAGATTAATAGGATTTTCTATATTACCGCATTACTAGCAAATATTTAAATTTATAAATACTGCAAAAGAGCATCCAGTTTTTCTTTTTTTTTATATCATATTTATATAATTTATATTTTTAATTTTTGTCACTGTGCATCTATAACGTAATAGTAAAATTATTTTATAGGTTATTTTTTAAATTTTAAGCACCACAGTGTCATATAAAATTCAAATTCCATTTCTAGAGCTAAAAAATAAAATATTAATTGAGATAGGTCCTGATTTTGAGAAGAAATAGGCTGAATTTTCTTCTAAAAATTTCCAGATGACTACACTTTAACTGGATTAAGATCTGCTGAAAACACTATTTGTGTCAATTGCCTCATATTCCATTTTTATTGCCTTGAATGATATTCTAAAATACCTTGGGCATGCTTCTGTCAAATTTTCTACGCTGTTTCACCAGCTACTGTTTTGAGGCCTAGTTAAGTTGCTATATTTTTAAATTGGTTTTGATGTTTAATAAGGTATTTAAATATTAAATGATAGTTATTCATCTTACTGATAAGGTGACATTTATTGATAGCCAAATAAATTAGTTTTTATGTAGAATCGATATTTAAATTGCTGAATTATAGTAATTTTGCTTTTATTGTAAAGAACGCCTTGATAATAGTAAGTTAATAATGTAAGCATTTAGTTTCAGCATTGATAACATGATACAAAATTATAATAATATTAAAATTTGCATAAAGAAACTTAATTTGTTTTATATATTAAATTATTTATTTTTTACATGTTTTTTTAAATCAATAACAGTAAAACACAACAGAGTTTAAAGATATGTTAAAAATGTGATGAATTAAAGAAAAAAGCAATAAATTAGTTGCAAAAAAATCAGTTAAAAGCAATAGCAAAAATTGGAGTAAAATAGATACAACAAAACTAAATATCTAGTCTATATATACGCGACACACACGCTTAGATTAAATTGGCACCTAATGTTCTTTAGATATATACAATTTAAAAATGTAGGGGGTGGAATTTTTTATGTTACACCTTCCAGGTCAATTTTTTTCGAGCCGTAGCGTATAGTGTTTAATCAATAACTTTTTAATTTATATTTTGATCGATTTAAAACTGGCTTATTACTAAGAATTTTCCATGTGTGCTCGATTTTGGTTATACGTTTTACGCAACATTTTATTTAGATTTGGTCTTATTGAAATACTGGAAAAAGATTTTTAAGGGCGTGGTTCAACAGCAAGCCAACCGGGTTATAAGACTGAGAACAATAAAAATGTCAAGAGTGTTCGAAACGGTATCTAATCAATGTTAAAACAGGCTGCAGCTTTGTGTTCATATCGATTATCTGTCCGATAAATTTAAAAAAAGGAATTTTATGAAGCACCAAGCATTAAGACCGATTTTTACGACAACATTTTGCAAGAATTTAATAACTTTAACGATGTAATCATAATAATATAGTTTATTTTTATTTAAATGCTTATGTCAATAAATTAATTTGTAATTAGTGGATAGAAAATAGTTTTCTATGAAGATATCGAAAAAAATATTAGTTTTAAATTACTACTTGAATCAATCTATCTAGGCGTCAGGATATGATTAAGACGTATATTACTGAAGATTACAATAACGACATAAATATTATTCCTATTGATTGATATTTTTAGTTTCTTACAAACTTTTGGTTCTGGAGCTCCAGTTGCTTGACTAATATAAAGAAATAAGGTGTTTTTGGGGTGAAATGTTAAGCCATTCGACAGTCTTTCAATTGAATTAACTTTTTATGCAGACGCTTTAAGCAAATCTTTGATAAAAAATTAGGAATTTGAAAAAGAAACATGAGTATAGGTGTTTAGAAATTTAAGGGATTATTTTGAAAAGCGATACAAATTTTATGAATACTAAAACACGGATGTCTATATTTTTATATTAAAATGTCTTAGAAATGACACACAATTGATTTCGTAGTAGTTTTTTATGCTCCTTCTACCTTAAAGTCATCGGATAATTTAGTTCTCTCCTTTTACAACAACAAATCCTTCAAGCGACAGATTTTATTACATTATAAGAAAACCTAACCATATTAATCGTTATATAAGTGCCTGATCCCATCATCAGTTTGCCGAATATATTTAGTTGCAAAATCTCTCATCAAAGTTATGGGACTTTTTGACGTATAATACCAACAAAAAAACTTAAGATTATTGCTGTCATCTAACTACAAAATGAATAATTTAACACATTCTTATTCCATATAATTACAAATATTGATAAAATACCAAGATTTTCCAAACCATCAAAAATGCTTCGTATTAGAGCCATTATCAATAAAATATGCTGCATATTAATGAGGCAAGATATGTACACTGGCTTTATAATCACCAATAAAGCAGTTGACTTTATTCATTCTAACGTTTTAACAGATTTTAAGAAGCCTATGAAATATCTTGTGTGAATTTTCAAAGAATCTGCATAGGTCAAACAATTTGGCAAATATTTAGTAGAATATATGAGCACCATTTGGCCTTATTGAAAGGCGATAGCTGTTACGCACTTGTTAAACACTATACAGAAGTAGGCCACAAACTTAATATTTCCCAAGAAAAACCATTGCTTCTATTTCTTATGCTACCAGCACCAATTAGCAAGGCGATTGAAATCAAAAAAACCCCTTAATTCCTGAATAAAGGAGACGATAGTTAACATTTACTTGTTATATGGAAACCTTTCATTATCCCACGTTATTAGTTACACGACATCAACAAACTTTCCCCAACATAAATGCATTTCCCTCCAAACTTTCACTTCCAATTCAATAAATAGTGAAGTAGAACATACAAAAGATTAATCTTTTCTAAAGACTTATAACTCTCCTTGGAGGGAAGGTAGATCGAGAGCCTGAGTAAAGAGCTAAAAGGAACAATTCACATATATATGTATATTAATTGGATTAATATTTCGGTTAAATTTGCAAATGGGTAAAGAGTGGGGAAAAGGTTTTTGCATTTTTGTAACTTACACAGTTCTTGCTAATTTTAAACCAAATTTGAAACATATATATACCTTAGACATACATACACTCAAGTGGTGCAAAGATAGATTGTAGCAGACTTATCCTACGACCCCAAAGAGCCTATTACGGGGAACTATTATTATTATTATATAGTTAAAAATATATATATTGTACTCCTATTACCTAAACTATTTGAACTATCTAAACTCTCAAAATATCAGTTTACATTTTTGACGATTTCAGTATTCGGAAGGAATTTCTTTCTGGTATTATTTTGGTAGCCTATATTTGCCTCTTTGCTGAAAAAATAATTTAGGTTTAAATTTTCCTTACCCTAATAAATATATTCGCCCGTTATAGTTTTTTCCATTTTAAACAGCTAATAGAAGTTATTCCCCGGCAATATTAAAAGACGGTACCATTATCCTTTTAACTAATGGAACTGTCTTGGCATCTTCAGAAATATTTTCACAGCTTGTTGTTTATTCTATTATCTTCTTTCCACCAGAGTATACCGATCTATTTACGTTTTATTTGCAGTTTTAAAACGCTAATTTTTAAAAATTATAGTTGAATGTGTCTGGACATGGCTACAAAATAATAATTTCAACTTGTTTTTAATGGGTTGCCAACAAGCGCAGCATCCATATCCAAATATTGAAGAAAAATCAGTGTGCGCGATTTTATTAAATACCCACAGTCTTTGTTATTTCTTTTCAATATTAGTTTCAAGAATTTTTAACTTTTCGATCGGTAGTTGTTTTTGAGAGAATATAACGTATAATAAATGTTCAGGTCACATTTTAATTCATCACTTGCATGCGCAAACGAAGAAACTATAAACTTTGTGTAATTACGTTTTTATTTCTTTAGCATTTAATTCTTCTTCTACATGAACATATTTTTGTTTATATTATTACAACTGTATTACTAATTGTACCGGTTTTAATTCATGCAGGATCGGTCTGAAAGTTTGACAGAGGTTACACGAAACTTACAAGTAGCACGCATAAACAGAAATTCCTCATAAGCTATAAGGAATAACTTTCACTAAAATTAATTATACATTTTATATAAGTTAGTGGAAAATAAATAAATATCTTTAGAAACAGATATCAGAAAGTTATAGCATAAATCTTTAAATAACCATACGGAGTCGATTATAACGCATTTCCAATTGTATTTTTCTTATTCAGCTTGGAATGTAGTAATACCCCAAAAATAGAATCGTGTACATGAAGTTATTTTTTAATCACACAAGTGGCGCTATTAAGACGCTATGGTTATCTTTATTTGTTCTCAGATATCTAATGTAAATACGTTATTGATAAACAATAATGGTCGTCGGGTTTCGAATAAATTTGCAGTTAACATACAAATAAGCTTTGATAATGTTTAACAGGCTCGTTCTACATTTACGTGAATATTAAAATAACCTAATTAATCTTAAGGGAAACTAGACGGATTTAAGACAGGAAAGTAAAAAAAGCAGGATAACTGTTTATGATGAAAAAGTAACTACAATAAATTCAAGGCCATAATTAATTAAAGGAACTGTATACAAACATTTAAAAAATTTAATAAAGAGAAATAAAGAACATATAGGTTAAATACGTTACGAAACGGAGAAAAATAATACGAATATGAAAGGAGTAAGGAGTAGTATTCAATATTTAAAAAAGACGTAATGTAAAATGTATGTGTAAAGGAAAATAAATTATGAATAAAATAAATACAAAAAATAAATTATATGATAAAATATATTATTTAAATAAACAAAAAAATTAATATGAACTATGCATGGCTGCGAGAAAGAAATCCAGAATTATTCAATATTCATGCTGAATTAGATGATTAGAAGAATTTGGGAAACGTTATATTAAGTTTAATCGAATAAAAATTTTAAATTGAGTAGAAATAATTATAAAAATTGCAGTTTTAAGACAATAACGGTAGAAATAAACGAAAATGATTTCCAACACTTCCTTGATCACAATTGTTAGTAATTTAGATGATATAGTCAGGATGAACTTGGGAATTTTCTACTAACTAACCATTCAAACACCGATAGGCTTCTAAATATTATTGCAGTTTCATATTTATAGAATTACTGGACTATGTGTTCTCATACGTGGTAGGTGCAAGTTTTAGATCATTTGCAGAAAACCATCGACATAGACAATGATCTAGGCGGTAAATACAAATTCACATTAACTTAATATAGTAACCGTTGGTTGGAGTTGACAGAGGAAGAGCATAGTTAGAGAATTTTACATTTTAAAACTAATGTAGACGCAAGGTTTGGTAATCGTCATGAGACGAAATAAAAATGTCAAATATAATGTATAATATAATTGCAATAAATTATAATAGACAAAAATATAAAAAAAGCGAATCCAACAAAAGAAAAATAAGAATGCAGCTAATAATGATAAAATCTGTAGTAAAATTACTTATTAAAAATAATTAAGAGAATCATTTTTTTTAAAAAACGGTATGAGTAAATTTAAAAAATCAAATACAAAATTAAATTTGGCGAAAAAATTCTCCTGATGTTTAAACTTGGTAAACCGCCAAACGAAGTGCAATATTATCGTTCAATTAGACTATTATCAATAGCATCTAAACTTGTAGAAAAGCTAATATTAAATCGGTTATAAAGGTACGCCACTAGATGATAATTGGATTCCAAAACAACGGTTCGATTTCAGACATTCCACCATTCAACAGTGTCATCCTATGCTTGACATAATTTAGAGTTTCTTTGTAAGTAAAAAATACTAATGGCAATCTTCCTAGACAATCGACGAAGTGTGGCATAGAGGGTTGCTGGCTAAAATAGAAGTGTCAATTTTATACCAATATTATCTTCTTTCCAAATCTACACTTCTAATCGCTATTTTTAAATAAAATTTGGTAGCAAGGCTTTGACACTAGAATCAATTGCTGCAAGGATCTCCCAAGGCAGCGTTTTGGGTCCAGTTCTATACTGCTGACATACCAACCACATCATTTATATAGAAACGGTAATATTCGCAGATGATACTGCTGCCCTTGCGTACAATATAATACATACAATGCAATACATTAAGAACCCCACCCTACATATAAGATTAAACACAGCATTAGTACGTGCTGCATTTATAAAATGAGCAACCAGATGTCGTAGAGCTATAACGTTTTGAGACCTACAAACTAACGTGAATTCTCTAGAATTAATTCTTCATCTTCAAGCAATGGGGGGAAGTAATATCGAGGTAGCACTTCAAGTCAACTAATTTTGTCAAATTAGCTTATAGAATCCTTTGTAATGTTGACTGCTATTGTATTATTTTCAATACAAAAAAATAAGTAACCCTTATTGTAATATTAAAGAAGGAACAAAAGAAGAAAGTATATTAATAGAATTACTTAGAATAAACAGTGAAAACAGAAAAATGTTATTGACAAAACCTGACAATAAATCAAACATAAGTAGATAGATTATACTAGAAAATAGGAAATAACAAGTACTTTAAGAAATTTAAGGAGAAAATATGGACGCAGCAATATTAGGCATAAAAATTAGTATGACAGTTAAACATACTGTAATTAATAAGGTGGTTGTAAAAGACAGCAATCACGGGGCGTTTTGTACGGCGTTTACATAGACGATAAATGTTTAGTGATTATTTCCATCCCAGTCGCATTACTATGAAAAATGGTCTTCCAACATTGTGGTGCGTATTTATAAATGAAAATGTGGGTTACTAAGCAAACAAGTAGAACAACTCTGAATATAGCGCACCTAAGAAATAACTAAATAATCATTTCGTGTTGTTCCTTCTTATTAACAAAACGCAATTGCCTAAAAATATTCCTATTTTGTGATTCACACATTTATAATTAGGTATTCGTCATGCTTGGTGACGTCAGCAAGATGTCCAACATTAGCGCATAAAAAGGAAACACCCCGAATGACAAGTGAAATATAAACACCGTACCTTTTACATCAGAGTTCTGCTTTAAGTATTTATTCAATTTCCCTTGGAAAATGGTATGTTCCTCTGTAGTGAAGTTAATTTAGAACGCGGCGCGCGAGCCGGGGCTCCAATTATCGTGCGAGACTACTTTGCAACAATGTATGTAATTCAAAATTCTTACAAGCCAGCTAGTTGTGTGACATACCTCAGTAAATAATGTGCATCGCGGTATTGAGCAAACTAACGTACAGGTGGACCTAGAACCTAGAGAAGATTAATTGCACTTAAGCGTTTGGGCAAGCAAATGCTGCACCTAATCGCCCCGAACTGCAATCGATCGCTTTACGTGGGCCTTTTTGGTATGTTTGATAATTTCATTACTCGAAAAATGCGTGCATGCTAATGCGATAGCTCGATGAAATAAATCAAATTACCAAAAATTAATCTTGCTCACGCAACGTATCGTTTAGCGAGCCTGGTCGGAATTAACGAACAAACTTGGTTATTATATGCATGGGTACCTAATTTATATATATATATATATATATATATATATATATATATATATATATACATATTAAGACATATATACACCTTAAAAAATTTAAAAATGACACAAAGATGCACCTTAATAACGCTACATATTATGAGCGACAGCTGGGGGTGTGAAGCAAAGGCTAGTGCAGGTGAAAGTTACCTGTTACCCTGCGAGGGTGAGTTCACTGCGCTCTTAGGGCGATTGCCACTCTGAACTGACCCAACCTGAGGTTGCCGCCAAGGTTTGCGCGGACGCAACTACATCGACCCGTTTTGTTGACTATTTGAACTATCAGTGGCGCAACATTCTGCCTACTGCCTCAAGGGCGAACGCTGAATTTATTCCCAGGTTATATTTATGTTCGTGGAAGCTGGACAAGCCCGGGGATTTGTAACATTGGTCTAATTAGACGCGCAAGAGACATATTTGCTTATTAACAGGATGTTACATTGTCCTACAGTACTTTGCAGTGATAGGTCTAGTTGACAAGACGCACCTCATAAACTATACTAATTTTTTAAAGACACATTTGACGTTAGTATTAGATCATATAAATTAGATAGTATATAATAAAGTTGAAAGAATATTGCACACAAATATACATTTTAGCAATAATTATTTTACATGTTACGTTTTCTTGATGTTTATCATCATTGTATAATAATCAAATTTTGAAGTTGCTTCATTTAAGAGATGTATTTTGAAGTTTAGAAGGGTTGTGGCGGCTCTTTGGCTGGTATCCACTACGCCCCTGTCGGTTACATCATCCATTTTATGCTCTTTTCCTTTTATGTAATTTCTGTTTAACATATTATGCACTTCACTGCATTTTTCGCGTCTATCTCCAATACCTCAAATTTTATAACGGCATTCATTGAGTCCCCCGCCACTGTGAGCATATAGTAGGTGTAGCACTTCTAATCTCCTAATTGTAACCTTTAAAGCGACTGCCTTTTAAATTCGAAGATGAAGGGTGCGCATGTAACGAAGCCTCTTCTTAGGAACAGTTATAATGCGTTTCCGGAGTGCGGTTCATTGATAGCGAACTATAGGAACATGGCGCAAATGAGGGTACATTGCATTTAAGATAAGGCGGTTATAAGCTGTGCTACTGCGATTAGTCCCTCTTACGTAACCCCTGGGATGTCAACGATTCCGCCAAAATAAACAAATTGCCGGTTATTGTTTTTCCGCAGATCCATATTAAGCCCATTTCCATAGAGTTCGCCGATGGATAAATCAACTTTGACGGTTCGCTCGTCTGCTGAGCACGCAAAGACCGAAGCCGGTCTAATTTTAAAATTACATATGTCGTAATTTACCGCTGCGGTTCGGATATCGACATTTGTCTGTAAATGGGTTAATATTGCTCGCGACACGTTAGGGTGATGAACTTTACAAATTATCGAATCTATTTTTTATTCATGGGCGGCTGTGCCTCCCCCGCTTATTTCTTTGAGGAAAGTTAAACGACTCCAAACTTACTCTTCTCGGTGAGATTTCCTAAGTAGAAGCTACAGCACCTCAGGCAGTGCGTTGTTTAAGTACCAACCTGAAAATAAGAAGTCACAATTAGTTGATAACAAAAATTAGTTTAGCATCCAAGTAAAACTAATAAAAGAAATTAATTTTGGCTAAATTTTTTCCTAAATAAAATATCGAGGTTATATCTTTCCTGGTACTCTGGATATTTATAAATTTCTTTTAGAACTAGGGTTTAAAATGGCTTCTTTAGATTCTTGACGTATTTGTAGTAGCTTCTGTTGGTCGTTTAGTACTCGTAATGATATTTATATATAAGTTAAAAACTTTATACACTAAAAAAATTGTACAATTTTTTGTATAACTCATTAATTTAATTGTAAGAAATTTTATAATTAACCCCCATTGTTTTCGTTAGTAGTATAGCCTCTATTATTTCTAGTCGATTTAGCACGGGCTATTTTTTCACAATTTTACTGACTGAATTGTACAATTTATCTGAGATTTTAATTTTCTAAAGGATTATGAATATTCTCCTCATTACATTTTCTAATGTCACACCTGATTTATAATGGGTCAGTTTACTTCTCTGTGTAGAGAATGATACTTGACTATTTCTTTCTTTCAAAGAGAAGTTATTGATTTTATTAAACGGATCTAAAACTAATATTACAAGTTGCAGCAGCGTTACGCTAAAATTGCTTAAGCTGTTATATTGACCTATTTGCGTCTCTCGTTTTCAATTAAGGACTAGTAAAATTGATTTAGGTTGGAGGTACAAAACTATCTCATTTCATTTATCGCTTAAAGTTAACTATATTTTATGTAGTCAGTTGTAAATGTTTGTTACAGAACATTCCTATCTTTTGATGTGTATGTCAATTAAGAATGAACTAAAATTTAACCGATAATGAAACATATTTTTTCTAATATCAATTAGATGGCTACTGCTTTAAACTTAGTATTGAAACAAGTCGTTGTTTATCATACAGGCTATGCATGTATGTTTTTAAAATAAAATAATTTGTAATGTATTGTTCAGGGCCTGATTAAGGTTTTTTGCTCCCTTGCCTAACAATTTTTCACCTACTTCCTCTCAAATTTTTGTGTATGGGACATTATCAAGAATTTACAAGAAAGCTGATTGTTTAGACAAAATATTTATTTGATCTTTTCCATTTTTGTTACATACATTTACACTTTAAAATAATCTCTATTTCATCTAAGAACTGTTCTTTAAAAATCATCTGTTTTTCTGAATTTAGAATTAGCAAAACTCTGGACTATGTCATCAAAAGAAAGACACTGTAGAAACTCACTCTTCATAAATATAAGTGTAAGGTTTGTTATTTGTTGTGTCTGCACTTTCTCCTTGAGGCCTTCCATTTACTCTCGAGTCTTTACAAGAAAATTATTATAGAAACATACTAAATACTGTGATATTATTATTCTGACTCTGATTATTAATCTTGGGTAATGTGTATCAGAGCATTAAGAATTTTTTGGTAGAATTTGTATAATGCATCAGTACAGACAATTCACCGGGTTGTTGGTAAAGGTTTTTGATAAAGAAGTTCTTTGTAAGGTGTTACTGTAAGATATTCCATTTTTTGGCTGAAGAATTAGAAAAGTAATAAATTTGTTATTCTAAAGAACAAAGTCCAACATAGTACTTGCTACATTCCGCAGCTGCAGAAACAGTTAGTTGCAAAGAGTGTCTCGCGCAAGGGATGCATGTGGTTAGAGGATTTACTTCTTTTATTCTAGCCTGAAGGCCTTTGCAGCACCCAGACATGTTGCTGGCGTTGTTGTAGCTTTGTCTTCCACAATTATTTAGATCAAAACCTACAAAGTATACGGTCGATATTACAGCATTTTAGATCTCTTTATATTTCTGGCCATGGTTAGAAGCAAACGTTAAAAATTGTTTAACAAGAGTTTCCGTAGGTAACACAAAAGCTAGTTGGTTTGTGTACAACACATCTGGCATTGAGTCTGCAATTATGGAATAATACTTAGCATTTACAATCATATGGACAATATCTGTCCTAATTTGGTTCGCCAACCGTATAACAAATTCACTGCTAGTTATACCCAGTAAGTATGAAGGAACACCTTTCCTTTATTTCCAAATGTTGCTACATGATCGAATTTTTAAATCAATTCTACACAGCTAAGTAAGTTACCATTTCTTATAGAGTTTAATACGTAATTCATTATCGCCATGAATTGGCAGTCCACAGGAAGCTAAAAACTTTATTACTTTAACATATTTTAAGAGAACATTTTGACAATGCAAAGCTTCTTTATTGTACTTGTATCTTGTGTTATTTTACAATCCACTCTTTGTGAAACTTGACTTGTACTAATAAATTATGAAATGCATTTTCTATGTTCAGGGTTGCTTATTTATATTTTTCCAATCATCAAAGCACGTAGTTGCTGGGAACGTCGTTCCTCCCTACATTTTGCACGACACACAAAATGCTCGTATAGTTGATTTTGAATAAACCAAATAACTTCGCTTAGTGCGTTCTTCGTTGATTAACTTTCCATAAAACAACTGATTGCTGCAAAATATTTTCGATTAGTACACTGTCATTTAGATTTTTTTAGTCAGTCATCGTTTTGTTGAATGTCTTTATAGTCCACCAACTTAGAAAGTTCATTATTTACGCATCGCCATGTCGGGTTATTGAGTGATATAATTGGGTCTACCTCTTTAAGAGAATTTTTCGAGGTCCATGAGCTCGAAGCCACTTGTACATTACAATTTGGGCTTGAAGTCACTGAAATCAAAGAAGAACAAATCAGACGGTTCTGGAATTTGAAACTCAATGTCGCCGCTATAAATGCAGTAGACGGTGATCGATCATCCTGGAAAGTTCCTGAATAATTTCTTTGTCACATGTTATTCCTGTTACAGTATGATTTAGAAATTTATTATACGTCGATGAATGTACGATTTGAAACTTTGATAGTTATAACCTATTCAAACTTCAAACGCGCCCCCAAATCCCACGGCCCTAGATTTTAATTGGGCCATTTAAATGAAATCTACAGACACAAACCATTGGCAGTACCGCACCAGGAGTCATATTATACACACTAAGGTTTTCTTCTATTTGTGTATTATTACTGTTGCTTATCTTCTAAGGTGAAAGTAAGAAGGTTGATGTATATTTCATTTAAGGAAAAAATAAACTATTTATTCAAAACAATTTTACATAAAATTGCGTAACACACAAAAATAACAAAAATCTTGTACACAAAAATTTAAATTGTTCTATATTTACTTGTAAGTGCATATCGCACGGGTGAGATGTCCGGGTTGTCACTAAAATTTTTCAATTTTAAATGATTCTTCGTGCATGAATTACAAGTGTTCCTATACGTGGTACATGATTTGTACAACAATTAACAATTAAATAAGTGCGTCTATCCACTTTTTTAGTAAAGGAGATTTCTTATTGAGGGCTTTATGTCGCGTGTTTTTTGCTTGTTTTTTCTTTCTTGGATATTTTCTCTTATATATAGAAATTCGCGAAATTGGACGGATATCCTGCAAAACTTGTTTGGTGAAGTGTATTCGTTTCTCATTTGGGGTTTCTATTCTTATTTGGTATTCTAGCTTGAAGATTTCATTTTTGCAGGGGCTCTGCTCACAGGAGCTGAAAATAAAGGTTGTAATTTATAACGATAATTTGCTTGTTTAGTTATGCTAAAGTTATCAGCTCTAGCAAAAAGTAATCAGAGATCGCATTTTGCTTAAATGGGCAAATCTGAAATAACATTTGGTGATAGAGATGGGAGAAAGATTTTTATTTGAATGATTAGTCATTTACGTTTGAACTTCTTGTGTATAAAAATACTTTAAAGCGCTACGTGTATATGTACGGTGGCTGGTCAAACATAACAAGATTATGTTGTTTTGATATGCGTTTTCTAAGTTTCGACGTGTGCCTACTGAAGAAGTTCCTTTCCTAATACGAGGGTGAATCAAATAAAAAGGGAATTATTTTTATAATTTACTAAAGCATAAATAATTGTTAGGGTCGACCACATCGTGTTTCTGTATACAAGAGGAATGAAACCCTTAGACATTCCTTTAAACAATTGTCATTGTCATTTGTAATTAAGGGTACTTTAGCAGGGCCAACTAATATTGCATGAAACGCTACCGAGTGTCTTGGTAGTCGATGAGTTAAGTAATATTACGATAATTATTTTTTGTGCCTTGAAAGAATATTAGCAAACACATGGAGTTTTCAAAATATCTTTATATGATTACTCTGGAAAAGGCAAAATTAAAAGCAATAAAATAAACCATAATTTCAAAATGACCATATTAATTATAGAAAGTTGAATCAGCATTTAAAAAATCAGAGGATAGAAAATGAGCAAAAGGTTGGATTGAAACAGCTAAATTAAATATAATTATGTTTTAACATTATACTCCCTAAATTTATTATCTTTGTCTAATACGCAGTCGTGTAACTTTTAAGTAGTATTTAATTGTTGTTTGTATCTACTCTTTTTTATTTTTATTTGTATTTCTTCCGTCTTGGTTTTCCTACATGTTAAATTTTTTATTTTTATTTTATACAAGCTCATGTCGGTTGGCTAGTGTTCTTTATTTTATGATGTTTTTAGCATCTCTTTACCCTATTATATATTTTATTCTTTTTGTTTCAGTGTGCTCCTCTTTAGTATTTTCGTTCCGTTTCCTGTAATAGTTTTGTTTCCTCTCCTAATTATTCCACATATATTACATTTGAAATCCTAATTTATCTTGCATTTATTTAATTTATTATTATACATTTCTGTTTTGATCTGCGAATATATAGTATGGTACACTTATTCTTTTGCTACTGCCATTCTTATTTATATAATGAATATGTTCATATTATATGCAAATTTGTAGTTCTCATTTTTATATGTTTACAAATATTATTAATTAATTTTTTATAGACAATAAACATAATTATAGTTTATAATTTTTTGTAATTCGTATGTAATCAGAACTGTCTGATAGAAATTGACAATAAATTAATTTTCAATTATGTATTCAATTATTCATCCAAAGTTAATCAGAAAGCTTTAACAATAAACCGCGTTTGGACTTTTCTACTTGCATTTTTTATTTAACCTTAAAAACTAAGCATTTACAATAACTTGAAAGATATTTCTTTAGTCGATCAAAGTTATTCACTTTTCAGCCTCTGTAGCAACTTTTGGTCTTAAAAGTGTCAAATTTCTTCTATGGATAACTGAGGTACATTTGATCAATATTTTTTTAATATATATCTCATGTCGTGGTTTTTAAGGCATTCGATCATTGTCTGTGTATGACACGATATATTGTTTAGCAAAAAAAATTTTTTCATTACGTTCTTCCTATATGTCGGCTTAGAATATTCTCTCTTTGTTATTACAATTCACATGCATAATTATTTTTAAAGCTTCTGTATCATCTTTAATTGTGCGTTCTCACCAACCTAACATAGATTTGATGCATAATACACTCCAATATATTTGCTCGACAGAGGAAAATATCATTGGTTTTCGTAAATTATCTCTTTCTTAGAGTACATTGGAACAACACCATTTGCTAGTTTTTAAGGTCATCCTCAGTTTGCCCACCTATCTAATTCGGGGGAAACCACTTTTTTCTATATAGTTCTGATCATAATTGTTTCTGGATTATTTTCCATCTTTTGTTTGATTTTTAGATTATTTTTCTCTTTTTCATTCCTTTTGCTTTCGACCATATTATCTTTTTCTATTTATTAGGGCATACTTAGCAGCGTCGTAGGCTTATTGTACTTACTAACATACAACATTACATACTATTTACAAACTAAGACATTAATACAACAATTGGTTTCTAGCGAGACTCAAACTCGCCTATGCCGGGTTAAAGGACAGGAGAGCAAAGCTCGTAACGACGATGTCACGGTAGTAGATCTATTTACATAGTAATTTGTAAACTGTGTTCGGCAGTATTTAAAAGTATTTAAGGACAGTTGCACACTTATGTAAAAGCACATTTAAATACTTGGATAGATTTTTGACGGTGAAGCTTATTTACGGCGATAACTATTCAAATTTGTAATGTGATAATAAATAAAAAGTGGCTACAATCGATCGTGCCGTTTTAGCGCCGTCTCGTTTTTTATTGAAAGCTTTTCTATTCACTTTATATTTATAAAATACATATTATATTAGCGGGAATTAATTTTTCTGTTTCAATTTCTCGAATTTTATTCTATTAGTAGAACCATCCCTTATATGTTATATACTTTATACTTTGTGAATTGATTTTCTGGCAATTATTTTGTTAGCTTTTACAATTATTATTGTTCTTTTTCCTTGTTTATTGATGTTTTATTGATGTTCTTGTGTTATATTTATTTCATTTCTAGTTTAGTTTTATATTTAGATAAACTAAACTGTAAAAAAATATATGAGTTTTAATCTTAAATATTACTATTTTAATATTCTTTTAGTTACATCTTGAACTTATTTATGTAATTTTTAAATACATAATTCTTGTAAAGTTAATGCTATTATCCGTCTTTAGTTATTAGATAAATTCCTTGATGTATATTTTTCTTTTTTTATAGTGGTATTTTATGTTGACAAGTAATAAACTAAACTTAATTTCTATTTTTAGTTAAACTAAACATTTTTTAATACCTAATTTTGCCTAATTTGTTAGGTTTTTAAGATACGGCAACTTTTTTCTTTTAGTACAACTATTTTCGTCTATTTTGTTATAAACATTAGTTGTATATAATTTCCTTTTAATATATCTGAAAGAATTTAATTTACGTGTTTTAATAGTTACAGATTATTTTTGTTGTTTTCCCACGCTTTTTAAAACCTTTTTACTGTCCAAAGAAAATGACGTATACTTTAATATATCTACATATCAAACGCTTCCAATTTATTAACTATTTTAATTTGATAAGTTCATGTTTTGCTACATAGGAAAAAAGTGATAATAAATAACATTGAAACATTTTCAACGAATGTTAGCATCAAGTTTTTTGATACACATTTGATACAATTTTTTTATTTTAACTAAAACGTTACTGGCTATACAAATTTTTGGTTTAACCTCTTAGTTGAAGTTATAAATTTAAGTTAACAAGCACCATATATACTTATACACATACCGTCTAAAAAAAGTTGCTTATTTTTTACATAAATTTTGTTAACAATTATAATTTTTTTGTTAGTATTAATTTTTAAACCTACCATACATTCTTGCTTTCTTCGTTTGGCTGGTTTAATTAATATTGTAAATCTTCAAGATTATCTGCAAATGTTGCTGTCGTCACCAATATGAATGCGATTGATATATTCTCCATTTTTTATTTATTTGTGATGGTTGGATAATTTTTTTATACCTCTTTTTGGACAAATATTAAACAAAGACAGAACAAGAATACAAACTTACCTAACTGTGATGTTTATTTTATGAGTCTGTATGTAGATCATCTATTTTTATGCCAGCTATTCAATTCTAATAGAATTTTAATGTATGAATAAGTTAATTAATAATAATTAATTTACCAAAAGTACTTTCGGGAGACACAAAAAGAATATACACAAACTTTTAATGATTTACACATTTGTCTCTAAGAACTTGCATGCAATAAAGAGCTTTTTAAGTGACTAATGGTTTTTGAAATATATACTGTGATCCAGTGAGACAAATTTTACATTTATATATTTGAAAAAGTATTATTCTTAAAAAATTTATAGAAATTATAGAAAAACAATTCACAATAATGTGGTGATTATTCACTATACGATTTTGGGTTGTTTTTATTTTTTACCTTTACGAAAACATCTAATCAATTGGTAATTCTCTTGGATTATATATTTTATTAAATAACTTTGTTAACACATTTAAAGGGTGGTCGGATTTAACAATTTTAAACAAAACTACCTTTGAATTGATTAAATGGTTGAATTTTTATTAATTATTAAAGTACAGAATTTCCTATTAAATATGAAAAATTATGCTTGACAAATCGCCACTTAGACTTGGCTGCAAATCTTTTGCGAAAATTTTTTAAACACCAAAGGCGGTAATTTTATTTATAAATTTGTCGAGTTGAAAATGTGCCTTATCTCTAAAGATGATTTATCTATTAAACTAAGAATCTACTTAATGGTAATTTAAAAAACCAATTGACAAATTGTCAACGGTGAGAATAGCCGGCAAGCTTAAGCTCTTGCAGGTCTTTAGCTAGTATTCGCTGAATTTATTGAAATGTCCAGTTGTTATGCTGGTTACTATTTGTTTCAATTCCCTTCGGCCACATTTGCGTTTTCTTTATTTTTGATAACTTTAAAATAATATTGTCTTTTAGTTGTATTTATGTTACGGTCTTCTAGTTCCACAAATTTATTTTTTTTTCTGAATTTTTCTACTAACTTATGAAAAATAGTAAAATATATAAGAATAAAGAATAGTCACAATTTCTTGAAAAATCTTGAAATAAATGAAACACAGCTTTAAAGAAAGTTGAAAATTTAATGAAGAAATAGGCCCTTTTTTATTGCTTATAAACAATATTAAAAGTTTGCTTAATAACTCACACTTGAACAAGATTTTTGACTTTGGAATTTTAGATCAATTAAACGAAAGAAAAACAATTCTTTATTCCTCCAGAATGCAACAGATGGTCTCAAGTTTAGATAAAAGAAAGGGGCAGAGAATAGCTATGACAATCTTACACCCATATAAATAAACTTCACTACAAAGCTTTAAAAAAACCTCTGACATAATTGGTTTTTATATAACAAAAAGACAACTAAGAGAAAATGACCTCAATTAGCAACATAAAATGTATAATGGGCATATCAGATAAGAATACCATAAAATACAATAGAATCTAGTTAATTCAAAGTCGAATGGAGTTACAGAAACCTGCAGTTGAGTTGTGCTGTTGCATATTGTGCTCTATTGTTACTGCGACCTCTTTATGGAAGTACCACGGCTCATTCGTTGCCTTTCCCCTAAGTAGCATTATTAAGGAGATATTCTCAATTATCCTGAATATTATAAGACCCCATATTCAACAAATTCAAACCTACCTACGTACAAATTGAAATAAAATCAAACTTTTCTTATTAATTAGCTTTTTAGCTAGACACCAAATAAACATAGATTTTATTACAGAAACTCACTTGTTATTAAACAAACAATTATTAGCACCAGTATATAAAACATAGCAGATAAAAATGCAACTTTTTCAGCTAGAGATGTGATAATTTTGGTTAAAAAATGAATGAGATATAATAAACTACTAACACTTGATTGCAAAAATTGTGCAAATTCATATTAACTTTCAAACTGGTAACCCACTTAATCTTAAAATTACGATACGATATAATAAAATTCTAATACACTAGTTGTCCCACTACTACTCTGAGATAATGAGAAAGAAAATCGAAAATCATGCAATCACAAATCAACCTGTAGACATCTTTCGAAAAATAAAATTTTTAAGGCAGGATTTTAAACCCATAACCTGGGCGATCGAAGATTAAAAGGGGCAAACAAAAATAGACATACACGGCATAACAGAAACATGGAAACAATACTGCGAACAATTATACTCTGGAAATCTAAGCCAGCAAGAAATCACATACACAACTACAATGAAGAACCCGATATAGCATCTGCTATAAACAAACTGAGACCAGGGAAAGCCCCTGGCTTAGATGCAATAACAGCTGAGATAATCAAAACAGCGGACCAAATAGGAATTGAAGAGCTATACCCCTTATGCAATAAGGTATGGCACACTCAACAATGGTCTAAGGAATGAACTGAAGCTATGTTTATATCGATCCACGAAAAAAGGTAGCATCACTAAATGCAAAAACTACCGAACAAACACATTAATATCACACACCCGCAAGATCCTCCTTCACATAATTAACGAAACCTATTTAAATTCCCAAATACCAGCGAAACAAGCATGTTTCATGGCAGGAAGAGGCAGTAGAGGTCATATAATAAAACTGAGACAACTAATAGAAAAGTTAGGGTATTTGATTATCATAAGGCATTTGACATACATAACAACAGACCCGAAATGCAACAAACAAACAATTACGTAGTAGTACAACGTTACACATACCTGGAGTCACTAATAATAAATAACGTTTCAACAGAAAAAAAAATCAGAAAGAGATGTGAAATGATTAGAACGGTTATAAAAAAATTAACAAGAATATGGAAAGACAACAACATACCAAAGAAAATAAAATGTAGACTGATACAATGTTTAATCTTCTCTATACTAACATACGGCAGCAAATCCTGGACTCTCAGACAGAAAGAGAGGAAGAACATTGATGCCGCAGAAATGTTATGTTGGCGAAGAATGCTAAACATCTCATGGACAGAACATCGATACATACACATCAATACTCCAAGAGCTTAACATTAAGAGACGACTGTCTAGCAAAATGCAACTCAAGACACTAAGATACTTTAGACATATTATGAGGAAAGAAACTGACAACATGGAAAAATTAGTAATACAGGGGAAGGTAGAAAGAAAAAGATCCAGATGTCGATCACCTACCAGATAGATGGATCAAATCACAAACCTAACTGGAAAATCTAAGCTTACACTCACAATCGAAGCACAAGACCGAGCAAAATGGACATAAGCAATTCAAGTGGCCACTACATTCCCTACTGGAAATTAAGACTGAGTAGGAGTTGTCCCCCAAAAACGAAAAAATAAACTTGATATAATTTGAATAAACTTATACTAGTATTTTATTAGTACTTTCTAAAATGTAAAATGTAGAAGGCAACCTGAAAAAATACTTCACGTAGCATCAGGACTCCCAACAATAGTAAGGAGCATAACATCATACATGGCTATCAAAGCTAGTTTTGCTTGTAAATGATTTTATTTTTCTACGTTATAATATACTGACATTTATTTTTAGAAATTCATATGCCAGTTCCAACATTAACATCAAATTTACTACTCCAAAAGAAGTTTCAATAAAGCTCTTTAGAAATTAAAAATTATCTGGGCTTTATTAAATTTTCAATGTAATGCTTAAAGGACTTATCTTCAGCAAATATAGCTTATCCTCCAAATCTGTGTAATGCGTGGAAACATACCCACCTACTAATGTTTCACAGATGTGTAAAATGTGAACACAATTTCTTTAGCTACAGGCCGATCAGTTTTCTGTCAATGTTAGCCAAGCTTCTAAAAAATGGTATAGTTTAGATTGAATAAACAAACTACTCTCCTGAACCGGACAACGGCATCTTATTTTGGTTTTTTCATCAACTTTATAGGTTGGCTAAAGCCATTAATATTTCTATATCTGGACATTTCTCAGGTATTTGGCTGTGTCTAACACATAGCTTTTAAATACAAGATCATACACTCAAAGTTCTAAAATACCTTAAACAGAACTCCTTTCCTTTCTTGACAATTACTCATTTATCGTAAAAGTTTATGATTATCGTTCTGAATACAAACAAACACAAGCCGAAACACCTCAAGGCAACGTTCTTGGTTTTATCTTATTCAATATTTTGTGCATTATACACAACTTATTTGGAATAACATATCTATGCTTGCTGATGACATAGCTCTCTTATTGCTAGACGAAGACGAGAACCTGCACTAACCTGTAGTATAGAGAATGCCATTGACTTTCTAAATGGAACCTTAAACTAAATTAATGTAGTCAATGTAGTAAATTTATTTACTCTAACGAAAACAAAACAATATTTTGCTGAAAATTTCAACAAAACTACCATATGGTGGAATTTTAAAGATTAACTAGTAAAATATTTCGGCGTCTACTTTGATACAAAATTAACTTGAAAATTAATATTATAAAGAAATTTAATGAAGGGTATATTAGAATAAAGCAGTCGTAGCTTATTATAAACACAAAATTTGTAAAAAATTTATAAGCTGCTTCTATATAAATTATCCGATCCATGGTTTGGAACAGCTCTACGAAAATTAACCTCAATAAATTGCATGCTCTTCGGGATTAAGTATTAAGCCTAGTAACAGACTCCCCCTTATTTGTATGAAACAATAAATTTCTCTAAGAACTTGGAATTGACACAATCCAACAATACATTTCGAAAATTACAGTCAGTTTATGGCAATCCCCAAAATTATCCAGTTGGCATTCACTACCATTTGGGTCAAAAGAACATTCATACAAGGCTACAGCGATAGCTATTCTAGGATATACCTTACAGCGACAGTACAAATACCTGATCTTACTAATCCCAGAAGCATCTGATACAGGAGATGAGGCACTCTCTACGTTATGTTTATTTCTATATTGTAAATTTTTTAAGGCTGCTATATATAACATGGTATTTTGTTGAGTTAGCTTTCTAAATAAAGAAAGAATATTAAAATTTAAATTAATAAATTTTGTAACAATAAATAAATGACATTTAATATATCAGTTAAAAAACATACTTTTTACTTGATTTTTTTTACTTGATTTTTTTATGTATTAGTGTATATTTAAAAAAATAGTAATTTTTAGTTTGTTTTGATTTTGTATTTAAAATAGGTTTGATATATTTGCCAAAAAAATGTATATATAATTCTATATAGAAATATACTAAACTAAATAATTTTCTTTAACAATAAATAAATTAAGCGCTGTCGATAAACAAAAAATTTACCTTTCTAAAAATTTTAAAAATTTACTTTATTGGATTTTAAACTGGGTGAGCAACAAAAAGGATTTGAAATAAATCATTCCTAAATCCCTTCTTCTGAAACGGGTGTTCGATGTATGTATGTAAATAAGATAACTTACTGAAATCGTCCAATTTTGTAATTTTTTACTTGTTATAGTTTAGAGTATAGTAAAAAAAGGCAGTGTCCAAATAAATGAATGATTAAAATTTTTCTGTAGAAACTATAGAAATATTTTACATTGTAATACAATGTTCATTTGATGAGATTCAATGAAAATTTTAAATTAATGAAAACTTTGAATTATTCGAATCCGAATTTGCAAATTCAAATCATTGCCTCCCGAAAAACAAATTAGTCAAGAATTAAAAAAGAGAACTGAAATAAAAAAAAATTACTTCACAATTTTTAAAAGTGTAAATTGCAATGATAAACAACCTGGAATAAACTTTTTTAAATGATGAATGAAGCACCGACGGACTTTCAATTGGTCAATGAAAGAATTAGTAATATACGAATAGGGACAAAGAAATTTTATTTGTCAGTATAAGACATCCACGCTTCTGAGAAAGAGAAAATGAAGATAAAAAAAACGATCTTGTAGAAAAGCTCCCTCATATATAATGGAAGACTGCTAATACAAGGCCGAACTTGATATTTAGAACAATAGAGAGATCGGTGAATTTTGAAAATAGTAGAAGGGTCAAATGACGTGTGTCTTGCAAAATTAAAACATGCAAAAAGTCAAATAGACCATGTACTTATTATTACAATATAATTTAAATATTCAGATATTAAAAGCTATATACTAAAATAAAGATGAAGATAAAGATTAAATTGAAAAAGATACTAGCAAACTTAAAAAAAACTGGCAAAAGAAAAATAAAGAACTAGAAAATTTTAAAATTACTAAGTGAGGGGATAGTAGAAACTGAAATATTAGTAAATATATAATAATGGTAAAGCTTTAGGCCCATCGGACCATAGCCTGCAAAATGAGAGGTGAAGGCTCTTATATGTTCGCTTTCTTTTGCCCGGGCGCCGCCTACCACCTCTGATACGGGGTAACATGGTAAGTACCACGCCTTAGATGACCGCTATTATCACCCTTTGTTCGAGTGAACGCAGGTACTCAATTATTTTCAGTGATTGATCGACCACCCGCCAGGCATCAAAGAGCTCCGGGAATGGAACCTGGTCCGCCCGCTTCGCAGCCCGCACCTCAACCGCTTGAACCTCTTTGGCGGTCGTAAATATATATAATAACACTAAGAAGAAATAATAAGAATCGATACTGGAATAAATTTCTAAAACAAATTTTTTAAAAAACTTAGAGAGGAAGAAAAGGAAACAAACAGGTAGTTTAATATAAAAACAGAAAGAAAAACAAAAATAAAAATAAACAACAAAATAATATAATCATATCTTCTAATCTCTACATCTGACCTCATTTATTTTTTTGAACAGCGTTTTGGTATATACTTCAGTAACATATGTCACCTACAATTTTAGTACCGTTCTGATGGGAACTGTAGAAGTTATATAAAATTCATATATATTTGAAAGTTGTTTCCTCATTCTCCTTTGAATGATTTTGCGCACTAAAGAACTTAGCCAAGACGTTGCTCCAATAAATGTGTATGCAAAATTTCATAATTTTGAATGTAAAATAAAAAGTTACAGTGAAATTTTTTAGAAGTCATAACATAAGGGCATCTACTTAGAAATGCTAAGTCAGAATTAAAAGAGCTGTATACTGGAATAGTTCATGTAAGTAAAAATTATAGCATATATAGTATAGCGTATAGCACACAAAGTCTAATTGTAAGTGGAAAAAGTAGAAAGAGAATGAGAGAGAAACTAGATTAGAAGGCACGATAAATTAAATAAATTAAATTTAAAAACCGAAAAAGAAAATGCTTTAATAATAAGTATATAAGTATACACGATGCAAATAGATAAATAATAAAAATTAAGGAATAAAAGTACACAAAAGGCTATACGCGCTTTTAAGGACAATACTAATAGAAAAACAAGTAAAATAGGCACGAAACTAGCGATGTATAAAACTCTGATTAGACTAATACTAATCTACGGTTGCAAAACGTATTCAAAGGCAACGATAAATTAAGGAAAAGACTAAACTGCGAACTATATTAAGAAATATAATAAGATCAAAAAAATTGAGCTGGATAGAGACCGTGTAAAAATGAATTTAAGCAAAACGAGTGGATGGGTAATACTTAGAAAAAAGTAATAGCTAATGACCAGGAAAAAGGTGCAGCTTAACTACATATAATAGAAGATGCAAGAAAATTGGCTATCAGCAAACGACAGAAATAATCATCTTTAGCTTCCTATCCAATCAATCAACTTAGGAAGCTAAAGAAAGTCAAGGTTTGCTACGGGCTATAGCCCTACTGTGTAAGTAAGGAAATTTTTCAAAAGTAACTGTGTATTTAACAAACTAATCAGAGCTTTTTTGCGAAAGATAATCATAGTTAAAGACTTTTTTCTTAAAAAAATGCATGTCGTAATGTTGATATGGTTGTTTTTGAAACATCGAAAACGTCGGTGTAAGAAAACAAATTGGAATGTAAAAATATTGCCTTACAAAAAATGCGGAGTAGATACTACATACATATTTAAAACTGTGACAACCTTGTGGCTCGGTTTTAGCGTATTGCATTTTTTTAGTTAAAAATAAAAACTGTAACGAGATTTTCTATGGATGATCCACTGATAAATGCTATGGATAAACATTTAAAGCCTTGTCAAAAGAATTGTTTCTAGGAGGATGCAGCAACTGAAGGAATATTAAAACGAATTTATAAATATAGAAAGCTATACTGTACAGAATAGGCAGATTATAAACATTGATTTATTGTAGTATAAATCAGAATTGATGTAATTTTTAATACAACAAAAAACAAAATATTATTTTTAATAACTTGTCCTTCTAGTGAACTACATGTTGTAGTTGACAACTAAGCACATATGACCTTACCCGATATTAAAAGAAAGGCAACATAAACATTGATCAGCATTAGCATAATCTTGTTAGAGTTTTAGATTATAAAAATAAGATTTAATTTAATAATCTGCTTGAAGACCTGAATGCTAAAATGTGTAGGTAACAAAAGAAATTGTCACTAACAAATAGCTAAATCTTCTTATTTGGTGTTAAAATAGAGCTTTGCTAAACTTCCTATCAATGCTGCGCCCCCTGTGCGAGAGCTTTCGAACTACGCTAGCTCAAAGCAGGAAGCCTTACAGCGGCTGCTGTAAAAACCTGCGGCATGCTTTGCAGCAAAAATTGAACCAGGTAGTGTAGGATTACGCACGAATGTTATTTTCATTATCCCGGCCTGTTTATCTCGGCTGAAAGGACAGCGATGTATTTCGGTAGGATATGTATTTATAGAGCGCCAGGCTCGGTTCTGACTCATGTTTAGCATAAACTTTTTGAAAGCAATGAATTTGTTCATGACCACCGATAAAAATAGAAGCACCTTAGCCTCTTGTTAGTAATACTTTATGCTATTGATCTTATAATTTAGGATAAATAAGAAAGATGTGAGTACAACGAATGATTCGGTGAAGAAGTAATGAAGATAATGACGCAAAAATTCCTACGGAATAAATGTATAAAATAATTTATCTATTCCATGTTTAAATTTTCTATTAGTAAAAATAACTTATAGATGTTGGTTTACTATTATTTCTTTAAATTATTTGATTCACTTCTGTTTATTATTAAAATAGAATTGCTTTTCATAGGTCACAAATTCGAAATAATTTTTTTGGTAGTGATTCTCAAAGACGAAAAAACCGATTTATGTAAAAATCGGCGTTTGTTTCGTCCTGAAAAATATATTTACAAACTCAAGATTTTCTAAACCATTTTGATCATACATAAAATAGTTTAATATAAAGTGTTATATATACACTAGCGTTCGTGGAAGTATGTACAAAAACAAATTATTATATAATATATAATTATAAACAAACAAAAATTATTATCAATACTAGAAAAAATTAACTTGAATGTTAAACATTTGTTTCATCAAAAAACTGCCCTTTGCTTTTACGATTCTAGGAATTCTTTTGATTATTATTTTTTTTAATTTCTCGAGTGGTAAATATATTCAAGCACCTTGAAGAAGACTAAAGATGAATTTTGGACATGGGACGCTCCTTTCTTACTGCTCTGTCCGGCTCATCCCATATCAACTCTATGGGGTTAAGGTCTGGACTCTATGGTGGCCATATCATTATTTTGAGCATTTTTGTGTTTCGTGGTTTGCTAGATGGTCCTTATATAGCTTTAAGTATGTTTAGGATCGTTGTCTTGCATCATCACAAATTTCTTCTCGATTAATCGCAACTCAGATGGTATGCGTTTTGTTAATTTTTTTTTAATGTTCTTTCCTCATGTCATCAACTTTTACTAAGTCCTCTACAACAGCCAAAGAAAAGCACCCCCCATACTAAATAGACCCACCTCCTTGTTTCGCAGTCGGAACATTACAATCCCGGATCATCTTTTCAGTCTTAGACCGACGCACGAAAACTCTCAATTTCTGACTGAAAATTTCAAATTTGGATTCGTCTGTCCATAATACGTTTATCCACTGTTTACTTGACAGGAAACGATGCTTTTTAGCCCACTGAAGCCGTTTAGCCTTTTTACCACACCGTAGTAACGAAATATAATCATGAAGATTACTCTTCTAAAGACGTCCCTTTATTGTGCTGACTGTAATTGTTTTATCACGTCCCTGGTTAAACTCTGTAGCAATATTTGGGGCAGTTTATTTTCTATTTAGCTTACTCATCCGTCTGATGAATTTATCCTTTGGATCGAATATTATTCGTGATGGCCCAGGGTTATGGCAATCTTTAAGACTTTCTATTTTTCTGTAGCGTTGTAAGCGTTCACCGTCGAAGCACAAACCCTTAAGTTTTTCGCAATATTATTCACTGATAGCCTTTCCTAATATAAAGTGAAAATGGCTGAACAAGTTTCTATGGAAAAAGGCTTACCACAAGCCATTTAATGCAAAAATTAAAAACAAAACGTAAAAAAATAAGTAAGGAGCACATTATTCGATGATAAACTGGCAAGCTCGGAATGAAGGATTCTAAATGTTGAGTGGAAGTTCAAGTACGTAAAAGCATTATGATCTTTTGCGGAACGAATACTGAATGTCATTTCCAAATTATGAGTAACACCAAAACGGGCGAGTTTGAAACTACTAATACTCCAAGACTACTGGACCGAGGACAACGGGGAGGACAGCGTTCGATAAGGAAAGGTTGAAAGCGATTAGCAAACCAGCCAAAATTTTCCCGTCCCCCGTACGACGCAGGGGATTGGGGGACTTTGTCGGGTAACAAAGCGATGTTTCACGGAAACCTTATGTTAGTATCTACGACTACTACCCATCCATTTTTTATGCTAGTTTTTGGCCCAACAAATGATTATAAAAAAATCTAGAATACTGCCTAAGGAAATGGTAGAGAGTTAAACACAACAAAATTTATTACGAAAAGTATAGTTATTTACTGCATAACTGAATTTTAATAAGATGTCCATACCTCCAATAGCTAAAGAAATTTTACATTTTATAGTCAGTTGTAAAATATTCCTAACAGAGAAGGAGTTTTATTATTGACAAGTGCGGATTGCAAATGAGGAAAAAGAAAATTGTGATCTAATTTAGACTACATACCGATGCATATAGAAGGTAGTTGTATAGTTTGAAACTGCAAGAACTCAACTTTGACATTAAGGTCATTTAAGCTAATATGAAGTAACGTTAATAACTTATTAAAATAATAATGGAAGACAAAAAAAAAGACAAATCCACATAAAACAAAGTGTAACGATGTATGTTTGCACGTCACATCAAAACGGCCGAACTAAATGATTTTTGCTATAATTACTGGCCTTGGTTCTTTCAAGGTTTTTTTATTTTACTCTGGTGGTCGAATGTTTGTGTGATGAGATAATTGACCATCAAGATGTCCATTTAATTGCAATGGGAGCGGCCAATTACATTGTTGCAAGCTCGCGCTAGCCAAGTTACCTATTGTTAAGCATCCAGATTAGGAGTGACAAAATAAAAACAAAAATAAAATGTAGAAGAATTTTATTGTTTGCTTAGTAAACGTTTAGAAGTTTGGATTGAATATGTAATTTTAAATTTGCTGTGCAATTTTTGACACAAAAATGCAGGTCACAAACTTTTAATGGTTTGGAAAGACTAATCAAGATAATTAAGAAAATGAACTCTTTCATCATGTAGAAGAAGCCTTGAAAATAAAATTGATGACTGTCTTTTGCTTGTTGACTTTTTAATATTGGGATAATTTGAAGAATGTCTAAAAATCCATTTTATTCTGCAGATAGTGGTGGCATTTTTATATTTTCGTCATTTTTTTAGTTAAAATGAGAATGTACCAATAACGTGGAAATAATTATTCTTCTTAAAATGCCATAATTTAGTTATGTTAGCGATAACTTCACCCTATCTTTCTTGTCTTGGGATACGTTAAATAATTTTTGTACTTCTAAACTAGTCCAATTTTTCAAATTTTATTCTTCTTTCCTTCTATTTCACCCATCGTGGTAAGTTGGAGCATGCAGTATTAAGAGATTAGAGCCACGTATCTCAGAATAAGGTACAATAAAAGTTTCCTTTGGGAGTATCGACCTTACTGCTATATCTGCTTGATTTCCACTTCTGTGTATTTTGAAAAGCAGATTATTATCTATGATCACTTTGAAACTGTAGTTCTTCAAAGCTAGTTTGAGCTTTGTAATCTGCTTATGCAGTTTCAATTCATTAATTTTGATGTCTCAGATAAGTTCTTAATGTAAATATTATAATATGTTGGAACCTTAAATGATGCTTACTCGAAGATACTTTTCTGATGAACTTAAAAGAATATATCGAAAAATCTAAGAAACGTCTTTAATCGTAATTTTCCTATAATATTCAAATGTTTTTGAGTTTTTCTTTAATTCATTGTAAAGAACTGTTTACTATAGTCTTTTATTAATTTTCTAATAAGGTTAATGTTGCTTCAGAATAGTGCTTCCTGAGACTACCACACCGATGCCTAAATATTAACGTTGGATACTGCTCACACACCCAAAAAATGAAGTTTAGGGGAAAGATGTAAAAATCTCTCAAAAGATAAAATGTTATTAAGAGTATCGCTCCTCAAAACCTTGTTTGATAACTGCAACGGTTTGTTGGTAATATATTGTGCAAACAAATCAACTTAATTGTCAGTCTAACTGGGGAGCTGAGGACGTGAAATGCAAAAGTCAATAGACCATTAAGAAAAATTATATTTTTGTAAACAACCATATTGTATATGCCAAGCTGTAATTAAAAACATTAAACCATGATTCTTTTAATTGACCGATGAATCAAGTCTAAAGGAAAATCGCAGGAAAAATGTGGTCATACGTCTATTGGAGGGATACCAGAATATCGACATTCAATTCTTACTACATAAAAAGGAAGGAGTGGGAGAGTACTCGGAGTTAAAGAATGAGGAACATAAATAAAAAAGAAGATGAGGATTACAATAAATCTGATAGGGGAGCAGTAGCACCAATAGTAAGCAGAGCATTAGAGGTCACCGTCTATGGTGACTATTCACTCCAAAAGTAAGTTTGCGTATGATTCTCCTGCCGTGTGAATGTTATAAACAATCAGTCCGTAGGTGATAAGGTGATAAGATTCAACTGTTTACTAATAATTCAACGTTAGTGAAAACCTAGCACATTCAATTTGTCAATTTAAAAATAAACACTTAACAAACTTAAAATTAAATTATAAAAAAAGAAGATGGGATAAGCCGTAATGGTGAGTGATTTTAATTATAACTATAGTCTAGTACAATAAATACAATAAACAAATACCAGAATGAAAATACCATCCTTAATAAATTGTAACATATCCACACCACAACTAAACTGTAACCTCAATCAATTAAGGGGTTACATGGGTTTCAAGATTTTCAAAAGCAGGTAGCTCGACGCTGCTGTCGCAGCTGTTTCTTTTCGTTTGTATCTCTTTCTCTCTTTTTTATTTGACTTTGTGAAGGAGCACATATTGTAGTACAGTATTAGTAGCCAAACTACGAGGTATTTTTGAGTTATAGGTGTGAAAAATAGCTTGTACACAAGTATTTTAATTTTTTTTTGCTATATGATAAAATCTAAAATTAAGTGATCAAAAAAATCACTTTCGAAAAGATAGGCCAAAAAAAGGAAGCAATCCTACAATCCCAAAACAGCAGAGAAGGATGATACTTCTTTCTCCTTTACATCAGCAAAGAAGCTGAAATCACAAAAAGAAATCCACGTGCCAGAGGATGTTACGTTACAGTATTGCATAATCGACTTTCTTCTTGTATTTTCCACGTTATCTACTTTTGTTAGGTGCTCTAATATTATAAGTACAAATGGAGAGGACGAAGTGTGTAACGGTAATGTCGTATTTAAGCAATGTGGAAAAGTTGGCCTCGGTTTCAAGATTGCACTTCAGTACGAAAATTGCAATCCCCGGTATATTGATTCTTGTTGTAAAATCGACCGGTCGTATGAAATAAATCGGAGATCTATTTTCGTAATGCGAATTTTAGGCTTAGCTGTAAGCAATGGTAGCGCCTATTCAAACATTAGATGAGAATTGGTTCCAGTCAGAGACGAAAATAGCAAATGTATTCGCTAAGTATCAATCGGAAATTTTATGCTCTGCAAACCAGATGCAAATAATAATGGTAACAAGTTTGAAGCTTTTCTAAACATATCCTATTGAATGTACTTGAATATAAAGCCATATTTCTGCAAAAGAAGTCTACCAACAAATTAGGCTAGCTAATTAACACAAAGCACCTGGATGTGGCTTAACCAGAGGACAAATGTTAAAGGAATAACCAAAAAAGCAAATGTGTGCCTGACAACAATCCATGATTATATGCTGAAACTGGCATATTAATATAGAAATGTGTTCACATAATTATGATTTCTAAGTTGGCAAAATCAGAAAATCAAGTTACCTTTTATAGCCCAATGAAAAGTATTTGAAAAAATATTGTTAAAAGATCAGAGTGAACATCGATGGATTATCTTCCAAATCAATTCTGTCCCCGCGAACAAAATTCAATTGTACAATACACTCATAGAAGTTTTAACTAAATTTAAGTGAGCTTTGAGGAAAAGAAACTGCGCGTACTAGTATTTCTGGAGGTCGCACAAGATTTTGAGACGATTTGGTACAATAAATAGACTTCTATACAAAATCAACTCCATATTACTTACCGCTAAAAGCATACCTTTGTGACTACTATTAGATTAAATTGAATGCCACTTTCGAGTTTTAATCAAATATCTTCAAGTGTGCTTTAGGGAAGAATCCTTTATGTATGTCATCTATAACGGGGATTTGCCAATAATAGAAAATGCTACAATCTTTGCAATCGTAGACGATATTGCCCTCTTATCAGTCAATAAGAACCCTACAATAGCGCCTCAACATCTTCAGCATTACCTTAACCTCGTTGAATAAAGTTTATCAAACTAGAGAGTAAAAGTAAATCGTACTAAATCAACACAAGCCTCTACAATACACTGATCCCGGTCCAAACCGACGCTAAATACCTTGATCTGCACCAAAAAATATTTAAAAACTGAATACCACCAGTTTAATCTAAAACTTCGACAACTACTGGTTGCTGAGAAGAAATATTAGTCTTAGTAATTCCTTGAGAATAAAATTCATTAACAGATGTGCCATCAAATCTACATAGACCTACGGTATACAGCTGTGGTAATGTACAAAATGGACAAATTTCAAAATCACTGAGCAATTCCAGTCGAAGGTGTTACGAATAATACCAAATGCACGCGGATTTCAAAACAGTTACTCCATATAAACCAGATATTTTTAAAAACGTACTATCAAAGGCTGCTAGGTTATGAGAACAAACACGTAACCAATCTAGACAGTCTTTTAAATGTGGAGCTAAGATAAAATAGTCAATGGCCAAATGAGTTACTGCAATTAGATAACTTTCACCAACACTTCAAAATCCAAATAGGAACATCATCGACTGGTGGTTTTCCTTACAAATGTTTTAGTTTCATCATATTTTACACATCACTAAATAGATAAATAAATATTAACAAATCCATGTGATTTTTAAGAAGTACTAACTTTCAAATAATACGTGTCAAGACTTCATAACAGTCTGATGTTTAGTTCACAAGTTACAGTAGTTTTAGTGACGCTAACTTTGTAATTTTCAAAACTATGGAAAAATCTGAATTTCATGTGTAGATAAAGCATTGATTTTTAAAGGAAAAAGATACCGTTCAAACAAAGCAGTGGCTTGACAAGTGTTATTCCGACCCTGCTCTATCGAGGCAAATGGTTTACTGATTTTAAACGCGACCGATGATGCTGAATGCTCTGGTCCCCAAATTCGGCAGTTGCTCCAGAAAACATAAAAAAGTCCACAAAATAGTTTTGTCCTATTGTAAATTGAAGTTGCATGAGAGAGCTGGCACCTTACAAATATCCTAAGGTAGTGTATTTACCATTTTGCATAAACATTTGTCCATGAGAAAGCTCTGTTCGAAGTGGGTACCGCATTTGCTCACAGTCGATCAAAACAACAACGTGTTGACGATTTAGAACGCTATTTGGATCTGTTTCAGCGCAATAAAAAGGATTTTTATGCAGTATGTGACAATGGATGAAACATAGATCCATCACTACATTCCAGTGTCAAATCGGCAGTCAGCTGAGTGGACAGTAAAGCTGCCCAAAGCGACCAAAAACGCAAATTCAACTAGTAAGGTTTTGGCCTCCGTATTTTGGGATGCACACCGTATTTTATTTATCAATTATCTTGAGAAAGGAAAGAACATCAACAGCAAATATTATATGGCGTTTGAAGGACAAGTCAACCCATGCAACAATGCTTCACCAAAACAATGCACCGTGACACAAGTCAATCGCAACAATGGTAAAATTGCACGAATCGCACTTTAAATTGTTTTTCCATCCACTGCATTCTTCGGATCTCGCTCTCAGCAACCACTACCTGTTTGCAAACCTAAAAAGAATGCTCTTGGGAAAGAGATTTGTCTCCAATGAAGAAGTGATTGCCGAAACTGAAGTATATTTTGAGGCCAAAGGTAAATCGAGCACCGATATGTTAGAGAATCGTAGGAATGAATGTATCACTCTTGAAGGAGACCATCTTAATGAATAAAGTTTAATTTTGCCTAACAATTGTTGTATTATTAGTCATCCTACGAACTTATTGAGTGATGTGTTACGTATTGCTCTGTAAAAGTGAGTAGATTGTAAATTGGTATTTAAATAAATTTAAAAATTTGATATACTAAAAATAATTATGCGTATAACTGGAACAAATTCTTCAATTTGCAGCTTGCGTGTTTTTAAGGTTACCGTAAAAATGTATCAGCTGGTGCTTAATAGAATTGTGGTATTATCGTCACTGATTATATTTATATCAGTAGCAGAAATAGGCTTTGAAAGCGCTTATCATTTTTGTAGCAACAGCAGAATTAGTAGGAATTTTATAGTGATTAATAGCGTTGCGGTTTTAATAATATCGTGTGCATTAAATGCACTCAGAAAATAGTTTAATAGCATTGTCAAAATATGTTTATGTAAAAGCATTTGATAAAGATATGCATTTGAAATTGAGTATCCCTTCTTTGTAACGGTTATGTTATACCGTGGGTAAATTTTCCCAAAAATAAAGATCAATGACAAATTTTATGCGACATGTGTTACTGGCGCCAGATGTGTTTCTCAGGCAACGTGCGTTCAAGTCATTAATATTTATAATGTAAACTCGACAATGGACTAAATTACCATGTGAATATGTGATTAGCTACATAAAAGTTTTTAATAAGGAATTAACTATTCTGTTTTGTTACGATTGAGCATGAAAACAAAAATGTGGAATTTCAACTATTAGGTTGGTTTGTCTAAGATAAAAAATGGTTTTAGTAGCACGTGTTTATTAGTTATGCAGCACTAGTAGTTCTAATTGTAAATCCTTTATTTGCATTTATGTGTCTTATAGTCAATGCAATAAATTAAAATAAAGTTTTAGGGTAGGTGCCAGGATAACTACTAGAGATTTAAATTAATAAAAAGTTATTGGGATGTAGTTTTTTATTTCAAGTCCAAATTTTTTTATTTCCATGACTAAATCTATATGCTACCTTTGTTGTAAATACAGTAACAGATATTAATTTTAATTAGCAGTTATCACTTACTAAACTTTAACTGAAATAAATTTAACGGACTGAACCAATAAGTGCGCCTGGAAGGAAATTTGAAATACCGTATCAAATTCTGATTTAAAACATGTTTAAAATAACCCACAGCAATAAAGTTACAATTAACTTTGATTGCTAACTCTAACGTAATCATTAGATATCTAATCGAGAAGCTTGTTCCAATTTGTTGGGAATTGGGTTGTCCCATGAGATCCTTAATTAACAAGGTCAAACGCGTAAACTGGTGCTACTGTTGTTTTCTGTAATTTTTGATTTCTTCTTTATAATCGTCAGAATTTTCAAAGAATCTTGGAAAAACTTATTTCTGATGTTGGCCTATATCTGATGGTCGCTGAGAATAAAACTGGAAGAGCCGTTTATCTGTGTTAAATCGCTTGACAGCTATAATCATGCCGGGCAATTACTGGGCAACTTCAATAACCTCTTCTTTCGAACTTTGTTTTCCCATTTGGAATAAAAAAAGATACTATGATGTCACTTTCATTAACTTTATTGATTACTTGTGTTCCAGATTTGAAGAAAAGCGCCTACAATGGTACGTCAGAAGAGAGACACTACAGTGATGGATAAAGCGAATAACGAGAGTCCAGCAGGAAGAAAAAAGCTGGGAAGACTCAGAAGATCTTTCAGAGATGAGGTAGATGAGGCCGTGGAAACGAGAAGGAGATTGGAACAACAAGGAGCAATCGAGAAAAAGGTTATATATATACATATATATATATATATATATATATATATATATACATATATATATATACATATATTTAAATTTTATAGTTCAAATTTATAAAAAAAAATGTTTTTGAAGATTTGACTACTACAGACGATTATTATCGGGCTACTCCAATAGGCTTTTGAATTTTTCTTTCTTTTAAAGAAATCGTTTGTTAGTGTTGATTAATTTTAGCAAATGGAGTTTTTATAACATGAGAGACAAAATAATTTTTTACTTTTTAACTTTCATAAAGGTTTTGTTCTTATAGACATACATATATGTCTCATGAAGAATACTTCCAAAACTGTTTCCGTAAACTCCTGCCCTATCGGTACAGAAATTAATATCTGATAGCCATTTTTGAAAATTGTTTATATATTAGATGATTTCGCTAGAGATAAGGACAAATACAGTTTTATTCTATTTTATTCATTTATTTGTATTGTAATAATTTTGTATTAGTGTGTTTATTTGTTTATTCTTCAACTTAACGTGGGATTCCAAGTTAAAAACCTGTTAAGTAAATATATTAAAAAATCTGGTGTGAATATCACACGACTTTCCTTATCCTATTATTATATATTATACCGGGTCCATCGTCTCGGCCCTGCGCTGCTCTCGTCCCGGAACTTGTTATTTTAAGAAAGGACGAGGAGCGAGTCCATCGTCTCGGCCCTGCGCTGCTCTCGTCTAAAATTTGTTAATTTAAAAAAGGACGAGGCGCGAGTCCAACACTCGAAAGCTGATTAAAATAAACAGTACAAGACAATAATTGACTCGTACTTAAAATTTTGCTACGTCACTGAAGGTAACCGTGCGAGCTCGGTCGCACAGTCTTCCCTATTATCGCCTTCATGCTCGCTCCTAGCGGCCAAGCGCTCACCCCCGTCCTTCCGCAGTCGGCCAGAAAGCTCTCCGAGCGCGCTGTGATTGGTCCGTTTAATTAATTTTTAATCGGATATAACTTATTTATTTGACCTCGGATCAAAAAATTTCTTTGTAATTTTTTGGTCGTCTCGGTCTGATCTATCCGGTAATATAAATATCCCGAAACATTTTATGAACACCCGGTATATTAAAAATCCTGAGCTTCATTTTTTTCGAGTTCCTATTTTACCAACTTTTATTTTAAATTTATGTTTATCTAATGATAACAAATCATTTTTATTTTCATAAATTTTTTGTATCTTCAACCGTTTAGATTCGCGACCGCTTTGCGACCGATTTTGCGATCTTGCGACCAAACGGCTCTGACGATTTTTACCAAAAGCTTCGCACTGCGTCCCCTAACTACAAGTAACTTGCATACCAAATTTCAAGTCTCTAGCTCTTACGGTTCTTGAGATATCCTGTTCACTGACAGACTGACACACACACACACACACACACACACACACACACGAACCAATGGCCCAAACCAACTTTTTTGGTGTCCTGAAGCTATAATTCGCCCAGAAATGTGAAAAACTGGGTAGGTCAAATTTCCGCCGATTACATTACTTTCCTTATTATAGGATAAGGAAAGTAAAAATTCATAATTTTTCTGGTGGGTTATTGTTTTTCACTGATTGTGATCAATATTTTACCTTCTTTTAGTGTGAAAAAACAACGAAGAGCTAATTAGTAAAGAAATTTAGTAGATTTTGTAATCTTATGATGAATTTTGGGTTAATACTTCGTCGGAGTAAGAATACTAGGCTGATCAAAATCATTGTGACTGAAGATTGTATTTCGACAAGTTAATGTGAAGATTATCAATCTTTTATTGACAAACATAATGAGCTGAATATAGGTAAAAGTTCCAATTCTACTATTTAGTGTTTGTATACTGTCACTCAAGATAACTCAAAATTTTTTTTATTCAAACCGAGTAGATAATTTGTAAAAATTAAAATTTTTTCACAAGAATTGTTTCCTTGTAGCTTGATAATGTTTAGTGGGCGATGTAGTAATTAACGTTAGAATGTACAATATAAATTAAAAAGGAAGGCATATACATTACAATGTTGTAATAAAATTGTACCAGCAAAGAAAATGCAAATTAAAAACAAAACATTTTTGCAAATTTATTTAATATAGTAAATAAATGTCTAAATTTTTAAAACATTTGCTACCTTAATCCTTGTAACCATTTTTCTTTTTCTTGATTTTATTAGACATTGTTCCAGATCAACAATTTATGTGCTATACATGGCAATGTTACATGATTAACATATCAATATAATAGTATAGCAGAGTGATTATTATCTTCGCTTATGAAATTAAAATTAATGTTAGGAGGTGAATTTTTCATTTAACACAATAGTTTATTTTGTCTAGTTAATCTAGTCGTCATCACTACCACTATAACGTTGTGTTGTGTTGTCTTGTGGTAGTTTTCGTTTCAGTCTTGTGTGTATTTGTCTTTGTCCTAGTTGATAGAACACTGCACCAGCACAATTCCCAATGTTTGCGTGAAAGTTTATGGTTAATTTTTTGACGTACTCCAAGATCGTGGATAATCTGAGTTCTGTGTGAAGTTGTCTGTTGATAACATACCAAGGGGCATTCACTGAGATTTCAGAATTTTGTTTTGTAGGACTTGGATTCTTTGTATATTAGTTTTGGATGTATTTCCCCAGATTACACGGGCGTAAAGTACTAGTGGTCGTATAAGTGCTCTATATAGTAACATTGTACATTCAGGTTTCAATGACAATGGCCTGTTGATTAGGGGATATATCTGTGCCAGTCTTGCATGACCTTCATTTAATTTTTTAAGTACATGAAGGTAAGGTAAGTTTGGTGTCTAAATATACACCTAAGTATTTTACAGCTTCCGCGGTTTGTGTCCACATAATTGGGTTGTTGTTGATTAATATTGACGGTGGTTCGTTGATTTGTCTGAGGGTAAAGATTTCCGCTGCACACTTGTCGTAATTTATCGTTAGATTCCAGTATTTGAACCATCTAGTCAGCAATTTATCGCGTGTTGTAATTGCGTAATTGCATCTAAAAGGTAGATATTTTTAGTTAGTAATGCAGTATCATCTGCGAATAATGCTAAGTCTGCATTTGAATTAGGTATATTGCTGATATAGATGTTAAATCATATAGGTCCTAGGATCTGATATGCCTTCATGATACAGTAGTATGGATTTTAATTACAAATATTCTATTGTCAAGATAAGAGAATAAGATTGCCTTCAAGCATCCTGGGATGGTAAGATTAATAAGTTTGTACTTTAAGCCCTCAGTCCATACGCGATCGAAGGCTTGTGCCAGATCCACAAATAGTGTTGTTGTGTATTGTTTATTTTTATAGTCTACTTCTATTTTTTCCACTATACGCTGTAGTTGGTGACATGTTGAATGGCCCTTTTTAAACCCAAACTGGAAGACTGGTAGTAGTTGCAGTCTTTCGATTTCTTTATTTAGTTTATTATGGATTACTTTCTCAAGTAATTTTGATAAAGTTGTTAATAGACTAATAGGTCTGTAACTGGAGATAAGTTTTTAGTTTAATGTCTGCAATAATTTTTTTGTGTACAACTGGCCCATGTAAAAATATTGGAGGGATTTTATTCTTGTTTACTTTGTTGGTTTCCGTAGATGTAACGGTGCTCTTTGACGGTGTATCTCCGCTTGACGGATTAAGGTGTTCTGGTAGGTAATATTTGTTCTTTTCCAATATCGATATAGACAGCCATTGATATTTTTTCTGCAGCTGACTTATAGGAGGTGATCGGTGATATGAGTTTCTTTTTATTGTGATAACTGCATTACACCACTAGGAGGAAGCGGTTAGAAATATAATATACTAGTTCAATGTATAGATATTTCGCTAACTAATAAAATGTAAGTGTGAATTTTGCTTACATAGCTTACATAACTCGTGCCGCATTCTCTTAATTTTCTTATAATAGAGTCAAACCATAAACTAGTGGTCTTTCATAATTTATTTAGATTTCTTAGCAATCGTATACTGTACCTTTCACATGTCTTTAAATACTGACAAATTATATTGCTTCTTAAACCCTCGGAAGGAAATGAAGTGTTATAAGATGTACGATCCTGTCTGACTGCTATTGCTCCTTATTCTAGTAGAAGGGACCTAGTATTATAAATGATAGGTTTCCACGCCACAATACTCATAGTTGACATTGTATGTTTCGTACTGATGTAATATTCCCGCTTCAACGAGATACTAATATCCGAACTTTGTTTTTGTTGTACACATGACAAAGAAAGTTGTTCTGTTTCGTGTAAATATCTATAATTGTGGAGCTATAATGTCATATTTTATATTTTTCTACGTGTGATAGTCGCACTAATCAGATGTAACATTTATAACTGCATGTTACGGTGACTAATAAATTAAAGTTTTATAACCAAAAATTATCTACATTATATCTTTCTAAAATATTGGATATTAAATTAGATGCACTTTTAAATTTAATAAATCTAATTTTCAAAGCAAAAATTACATTATTGTTGAGTTACTTCAGATTTACGAAGTCTTCGTTGACACTTTTAAGATTTTTATTATTTGAGTAGATAGAAACTAATAAAATAGTGCCAGTTCAGGAATGTATGGCGAATGATTTATCAATTTCAATTCACAGATTCGAAACATTTTTTTGATATCGCATATATGGTCTTAAAGCATTATCATGATGAGGAATAATTTTACTTTTAGGCCTACTAGCATTTTAAATAACGTCTGGTAGACTAACAGTTGTATACTAATTTGAGATAATCGTACCTCTATTTTTATGTACAATTTTGAAAGATCTTGATTTTCTTCCTGAGACTTTTGACATTATGAATTACGACCATTATAAGAATTGCTACTTCAATTTAGGTTTAATTGCATATATACAATTTCATCAACAATAAAGATGTAACTTACTTTCATTATGTTTATTATTAGTCTTTTTCTACTATTTTATACATTGGTTTTTTGAGTCTCTGTTAAATTATGAGGTATTCACCGACGATAGATCATTCTTACATCGAAATGATAGTGTAAAATTTTGTTTATCGTAGTTATGCAAAAATATCGACAAATGCACGTGGAGAAGTCCTAACGGAAAAACAGTAAATCAAATAGATCATGTTCTCATCAAGGAAATACACGCATCATGTATTAAAGATACTCAGATCATTATATGGTCCGAATAAAGTTAAAGCAATGTATGCCAAATGAACGGATAACAAGAAGTTCAGAACAGAAAAGAAGGTGGAATTTACAAAAGCTCAAGGAGCAAGAAACAAAAGAAAAGTATATTCAAGAACTAGAAAAGCAGCTACAAAACAGTGAAGAGAAAATAGAGATCGAAGAAGAGTGGAAAACAAGAGCTTAAAGTAGAAAACAGAGCACCCAAAAGAACATGGTTTGATCAAGAATGCGAAGAAATATTGGAGAATAGGAAAGAAGCCAAGCTGAAAATGTATAGAAACGAAACGAGAGGAAATCAAGAAGCCTATAAAGAAATAAGAAGAAAAGCAAATAAGATATGTAGAAATAAGAAAAGGGAACATCAAATGCGTATCCTTGATGAAATAGAAAATTCACATAATAAACAGCAAATTAGAACATTCTATGGGAAAGTTAGATCATGCAAAAAGGGCTACCAACCAAAGACATCTCTATACCGGAAGAAGAGTGGGGAACTTATGGGAGGAGAGAAAGAAGTCGCATAAAGATGAAGAGAATATTTTACAGAAGTTTTATCCACAACAGATGGTGAAACGGAAGAGACGGGAATAGAAAATGAACAAACGAGAACAGGAAAAAAAGAAAAAATACCCCCACCTTCCAGAAAAGAACTAGAAGAAATAATAAGGATGATAAGGAACAATAAGAGTCCAGGTAGTGATCAAACACAAGCCGAGCTAATAAAAAACCGAGAAACAAAGTTAACAGAAAGGCTTTGGAATCTTCTAAACAACGCCTGGGAAAAGAAAACCATCCCAGTGAAATGGAAAGAGGGAATTATAATTCCTATACACAAGAAAGGTAATCGATTAGGGTGCGAAAATTACAGACCAATAACATTGCTAAATGTAACATATAAAATATTAGCAACGATAATAAATAGCAGGCTGAAAGAGTACGCAGAAAAAGTTACAGGGGAATATCAGTGTGGTTCCCGGCAAAACCGAACAGTTGTCGACCAATCCATATTTTGCGATAAGTGCAAGAAAAATGTGAAAAAAGGAACATACAATTACACATGCTTTTCTTAGATTTTAAACAAGCATACGACAAAATAAACAGAAATTGTATGCTACAAGCAATGGAAGAACTAAACTTTCCTGACGAACTAATAGAGTTAGTGAAAATGATGCTAAGCCAAATAATAAATCACGTCAAAGTTAATAACTAGTGTTCAGAAAAATTTACAATAACAAAGGGCTTAAGACAGGGAGATCCTATGTCATCGGTATTATTTAACATTGTTTTAGAAGTAGTAATTAGAAGGTGCAAAATTAAACAAAGCAGCACCATAATTAACAACGCATACCAAGTACAGGCCTATGTCGACGACTTAACTGTAATAGCTAGAACTCAAGAAGGACTAAAAAATCTACTAAACAAGATACACATAGAAGCAAACAAGTTCGGTCTTATAATCAATGAAAAGAAATCATCCTACCTAATTAGTGGTGCAACGAAACAACAGTTAAACCAATATCTAAAAATACAATGTGAAAGTGCAAATAACCAACTCAGTTTTAAAAGAACAGATACAGTGACCAGTGGATCAAGCCAGCGAAATAGAAAAGAGAATAACATGCGGTATGAGAAGTGCAGCAGCCCTAAACAAAGTGCTAACATCAAAAAATATCTCCCGGTGTGTGAAAGTGAAAGTGTACAGAACTATAATAAGACCAACAGTAACATTCAGTAGTGAAACCCGGGTGTTAAGGCAAAAAGACATAAATAAGCTAGGCATTATTGAGTGAAAAATCCCCAGAAGAATATACCGGGGCATAAAAGAAGGCGGTCTATGGAGGAGCAGGACGAATAAGGAGCTAGAGGAACAATACAAGAATCCAAGCATAGTACACATAATCAAGCAAAACCGAATTAGATGGCTAGCGCATATAGTACGCATGCCAACCAATAGAATCCCCAAAACCCTACTACATAAAGAAGCAGAAGGAATAAATAGAAGTTGTAGACCAAAAAGACGATAACTGGAGTGTATTAAGGAAGATTTGGAAAAGTTGGAAGTAAAAGAGTGGGAAAAACAAGCAAGAGATAGGAAGAAATGGAGAAATTCCAATAAAGCTCTAAGCCTCAAAGCCTGTAATACTATATATATATATATATATATATATATATATATATATATATATATATATATATATATATATATATATATACTTGGTCACCAAATGTAGGAGAAATTCGTGCAAAATTTTGTAGGGTTAAAGAAGAAAATTGTAATAAACAGTATCTCTGAAATCTCATTAAAATTATTTTTGTTGTACAACACTTACTCTGAAATTGTTAATTTATAAAATGCTTGTTGAAGCCGTCGATTTTAAAATTTCAAACTGGAGTTTGAACCGGACATTCATAGAATACAAATGTATCTTTGAAACTTTTAAACATTTAACCTTTTAATATTTTTAATTATTTGGTTAAACTACCTACCTGTAAAACTTCGGGCGAAAGCCATACAGCACTAAGCAAAAATGGAATACCAGATTATACCAACATCAAATAAAAACTCAAATGAAGAACCTTTAACAAAGCCCGAAGACGATTATATAAATAAACAATATTTATTTAACACTAATATAGCGTAAAACAGATTTTATGTATTGCAAACCAGTATACACTTATTGGAATATTGAAAATATAGGCATCTCAGCAATAAAACAAAATGTTTTAGTTTTTACCACCGAGAAAGGAATCTTAGGTTTAATTCATTTAAATTATTGCTTTACTACTACCAAATAACCAACAAAGCCTAAACAAATAAACTAAGAAAAGGTTTAACACAAATAAATTATTGTATTACGTAGTAACTGTTAAACCACGACGTAGAAGTGATAAACTCCAAAAGTTATTGTCACCTACCCCCACGATACGTTAAGTGCACAAAGAACTATCTCTACTCCAACTGTAAGAAACTCAAGAGCTAAGATAAACTTCAATATGTGAATTGCAGAAATAAACAACTAACCGATTATAAGGGTTGTCTCTATATCAGAAACCTCAACAAAAAGCATTTATTTCCTACAATTAGATCTTCCAACTCTAATGCTTTTACAACCAGAGATACAACCTACACCAAAACGACTTCGCTAATTTCAGCTAGACTACTGCTCATAATAAAATATAGATAACCCTAATCCATTCCATGAATGGAATACTTATCCCCTATCTTCAATATATTCCAACATGGCGATTAATATTCTAAAAACATAACAATATTGATATTGCCTGTATCACCGAAATCCACCTGATATAAACTGAAAACACCGGATACCATGTAATAAGGAAAGGTAGAAATTCTATAATCGGCTAAGAAGAAACTGCAATAACCATTAAACGAAATATTGTCGCAAGCTCAATCAACTTACCTAACTTTTACTATTTAGTAGCTGCAGCAACTAAATTAAAACTAAAAAATAAAGCTCAGTACCTGTAATATTTGCATACAATCCACCTACAAAATTAAAACTATTTATAAAGGCTCTCGCCCAACGTTAATAATAGATGACCTTATTTGCGAAAATACGTATTGGTGCTGTAAATTAAACAACCTTAATAGTGTTAAGCTAGAAAACCTAGCTTTCCAATTATCATTATATATTTTCGCACCAAACAAATACACATTTTGCCCTACAGAACCAATCAACACATATCCTCATATACTAGTAAATACTTAAGAACCTGACAGTTCCAATAACTCGAACCATATTTATGAAGCTTGATTTTGACCTGTTATCTTAATTTTGAACAGTTAGCATATTACTATCCCTAAATCCCGAGATTAGTTAAAGAAACCCAGCTTACTGGGCATTATCTCAAATATAAATCTAAATACCCAACTAATCTCACTTTGTAGTTGAACATCGACAACAATGTTTCAAACTTCATAAACATGATAACCAAAGCTATTCAAGAGTTATTCAACCTTAAAGAATAACAAACTATGAAAGAGTTTATATAACAAAGCTTGTTACTATTTCCCCTTTAAATTGTTTACTATTTCGTTGTTCCATATTTTCCTTCGTCTGTCTTTTTTGCCTGTGATCTTGCTTTCAATATATTTTTTTGTTGTCCTTTTATCTCTCATCCGCACCATATATCCAAACCATTTTAACTGTTGACCTTTGATGCTATTTGAGATCAATTCTATTTATAATTTCTTTCTTATCTCGTCATTTCTGATTTTATCTCTTTTTGTAACTCCTTTTATATACCATAGGAATCTCATTTCCATGGCTTGTGTCTTGCGTTTTCTGTATAGACTCTTGATGCATTTGACTAATTTACCATCAATCTTTCTCCGTTTTAAAGTGTTCCAAACCAGTTTCTTTTTGACGCTATTAAATGTCTTTTCAAGGCCAATAAATGCTACAAATTTTTTATCTGATATAAATTTTTGTATTACTTGTTTAACTATGATCTTGCACTCCTTGACTCTTTCTGAATCAACACTGTGAGTCCTCTAATTGACGTTCTATTACCTTCATTAATTTCTTATTTAGCATTCTTTCATATATCTTGGCTACTATCAACAGCAATGTAATTTTTTTGTAGTTAGTGGATATTGGTAATAATATTCTATATCCCACTCTTTAGGAATCTTCTCTTCTTCTCATTGCTTTATTAAATAATTTGGTTAGCATTGCTAACCCCTGTTGTCTAGATTCTTCACCATTTCTGATATTATCCCACTATGTCCAGCTGCTTTACCTTTGTTAAACTTTTTTATAGCTTCTAATAGTTAATCTATTTTTATTTATTCTTGTATTTCACTTTCTTTTATGTGTTTTGTACTAGTTGGTTTATTTACTTTCTTTGTTTTTATTTCTCGTGTTAGTTCTGTTGTCGACATTTTCTTAAAATAATCCTTCCATCTCCTTATTATATTATCTTCTTTTTCTTTATCTTTCTTTTCTTTGTCTTTTATATATTTATCTTTGTCCTTTTTCCTTTTCTAACCGAGTTTAGAAAACTATTTTATAAAATAGTTTTTTCAGAGCAATTCTATTGTATCTTCTTGCCAAACTCTTACCACGATTTTAATTTTCCTTGTTTCACCCTGATTTTGACTTTACACCTCTAGTTCTTATATCTGTTGTATTTTTTACTGATTTGTTCCCTAAGTATCTTTTCCACAGCTACTTCTTAATTTTTATTTCCTTTTTATCTCGTCGTTTCACCAGCTCGTTTGTTTATTTCCCCTGTTAACTTTTGTAGTCCCACATACTTTTTTGGTATTGTTATTAGTGTTTCTTTAATACACTTCCACAATATTTCCGATAGTAAATTATTAATATTTTCCAATCTTCTCTTGTATTTTTTGCCGTGTTTCCTTCTCCCAACATGTCTATTTTAGGGTTTTCCTTAGTTTTCTTACCACTTATTTTTCAGTAGTATTTTCCATTTGTTTTTTTAGATTTTATCATTATTTTAGACATCACTAGGTAGTGATCTGAGTATATTTCTGATACTCTTATTACCCTTGTACCTTTTATTTCACTTCTGTTTTTTCTACCTATTATTACGTATTCTAATATTGATTTTTCTCCTCTGCTGACAAAAGTCAATTAGTCTTGTACCATTTTTATTTCTGGTGTTTTTACTATGTTTTTCCTATCTTTTCTCCTGGTTCCTCGTCTTCTCAGAACTTTTTATTTTTTAATGCCGTATCATCTTTATTACTACCAGAGTGGTCCAGTGGTTGAGGCGCGGGCTGGGATGTGGACGGACCCTAATTCAATTCCCAGTACTCTCTGCAGCCTGGCGGGTGGCCTACTCAGTCACTAAAAATAATTGAGTACCTGCGTTCATTCGAACAAGGGGTAACAATGGCGGTCGTCTTAGGCAACCTAATGATGCTTGCCACATCGCCCCGCATCAGAGATGGTGCGCGACGACCGGGCACATTGAGCGAACATATGAGAGTTTTAACCTCTCAGTTTGTAGGCCGTGTTCCCATGCGGGGCATTAGAGCCGTACCATTATTATTATCATCTTTATTGGGGCCGTAGGCAACTATTAAAGTTGCTTGTGATTGTCTGTCAATTTCTATTTCTACCTTTAATATCTTTTCTAAAAATCCGGACCATTTGTTTATATATTTTGCATTCTCTTCTTTAAATATGCATCCTACCCCTTTTTTGCCCGGTGAGTATTGTCTGTGCCACTACATATTATATAATTTCCGCCTTGCATTTCTGTTTCCTCTTTTCCTTTCCTTTTAATTTCTGTTATGTCCAGCATGTCCAGATCGGCTTTTTTCAATTCCTTTTTAGTTCTTTTTTCGCTGCTGTACTTTTCAAATATGTTCTTTTTTAATTTCTCATTTTCTCTTGATTTTTTTTTTGTTTTTTTCATAATATTGTATTTCTTCTTCAACTTTGTCTTTGCCATGTCCGTCCTCTTGGGTCCAGTTCTTATATTATTTTTTAGTTTTTTGAATCATCTTCTGTCGTCCTTTTATTTTTTATTTCTTCTGGGTTCCATTTTTATTTAATTTTATTTCTTTTCGTCATTTTTGATGGCTATTTTAATCTTCTTGCTTTGTGTTTTCTCTTCTCACTGTTCCTAATATGCACATTGATGTTTTTTTTTGTTATTTCTCTCGTTGTTAATCTGAACCTGATTTCCTTTTACATTTTTCAATTTTTGATTTGTTTTTTATTATTTCTGCTTTAACCTCAAAGTTCTCTAATTCGATATATTTTTGGCCTAATATTAAAAGCTGTTTTATCCGTGCGTCAACTTCTAATTGTTCATTGATTTCCGTCTTTATTTTCACTGGATTATCTGAACGTCATCATCCCTTATAAAACTATATTATTTTGCCTCTTTTCTCTTTCAAGTTGTTTTAATCTCGTATTAGTATCTTTTAACTCGTTTTTTAGCTCAAAGAGATCACTTTTTATGATAGTGTTCTCCTTTTTTAGACTTTCGTTTTTTTTCTTTGATTTAACTAGAATTTTATTACGCTTGGCCTGTTCTATATATTTTTTTAATTCAGTTTACATCTGGAATTAATTTCTGTAGCATTTCTATGACCTTATCTAATTTGTCCTTATTCTTTAGTTTCGATTTTGTTGGCGATCTGCCTGTTTTATTGGTTCTAGCAAGGGCCCGTGCTTCTTTATCAATGTCTTCTATTTCTATACCTCTTTTTCTTTTTTCGCCATCTGTAGATTCGCTGTCTCTGTATAGCAGAGTTTTTTTTTGTATTTATTGCAAAGTTTATTCAATAATCTGAATTATCATTTGCATGTCCTTAACTCTATTCCCTTAATTATAATTTTAGGTGTTTAATGTTCAAATTGTACACTCAGTAATTTCTTGGGCTGTTCCTGGCCGTACTATATGCCGCGTTGCACCGCTGTGATTAACCATTTTTATCAGCCCGGGTCGACCCCTCGGAGGCCGACAGGCGTTTAGCACAACTTTTACTTTCTAACTTGTCATCGTTATATTCATATATGTATTTATAAATCAACGCAAATCTAGTTACCTAGTTGGCTTATTCTTGATTAACCTGGTCGGTTAATTCACCGTTTCTGCTTCTCTACACCACTCGTTAATTTTATCGCAATATTTACTGGTGAATTTCTTTAAAACTTTACAGTATGACAGAGCCGTAATAATCGGCTTTGCCGTCGACACTTCTTCCTGACCACTCTCAAACTAAACAACAAACATTTTGTTTTATGATACTTTTGATGCATTCGATCGGAGTTTGCAGTAATTTTTGGTGTTATCCTTGTATATATACTAAATTGTTACATTTTTTTTACTCGCATTAAGTACGGGACGAGGCCAAACTGATAGAGTTATCATGTCGGCTTTAGTTGAAAATTTTACTATCATTCTGTTACAGGCTAGGATTAAAGAGTATAACTGGGTTTTTATTATTAATGTAACTTTTAGATTAATGTTTTTTAAATAAAAATTTGACTTTGAGTTGTGAGCTATTTAGATGACACAGGTGATGTCCACTGGACAAAAAACGATGCATTTTATTATGTAAATTTGTAAACTAAGTTATGAATACCAAGTATCATTTATTAAATATGTAAAGTTCAAAGTTTACTTTTTGAAAATGGAAATAATTGGAAAATGTTAATCTTATAATATATAAAGTGTTGTTAGACGGGTAAGATGAATTTATGTCAGTCATTGTGATAACATTAAGTTAAAAATTAAGTCAGAAATTTATAATTTAGCAATTCTTATCAAATATAAAAATTCATAAATTATGCAGATAACGATTTGCCGTTGATTCACTGGCTATTCAAAATATACCCATATTATTTTGAGTATTTTACATTGTATTAAAAATCTTTCTAAGTAAGTATAATTAATATAATTAAATTTACTAAAATGCTACTTAAATCGCAATTTTTGTAATATCAAATTTTAGGCTTGTTTCTTTCGAAGCACAACATAAATTTTAATTTATTTTATTTTTTAATTATTACATAATTGTTTCGTTCTTCACTTGCATAATTTTATTTTAAGTGGCATTTCCAAATAATTTATGTGCGCTGGACGCTACGTGACCGTTATAACCAGCTTGCCAATCTAAAGTCAAAATGTTAACGCTAACTGCAGCAATCACCTTTAAGGCAAATTAATAAACAACAACCTTTATTGGGAAATTGCTGCTAAATATAGCGCTTCCCTCACAAAACAGATTTGAGATAGAATGAAGCGGTGGCCCTGAAACAATGAGCGGTCATTTCTTGATCTTCTGACCTAATGGACGTGAGCCAGTTATATATTGTGCATAATTTACTGATAAGATTATGCAACGTCCCTTGTTAGTAATTGCCTTCAAGTATTTTTTTGTAAAATAATTTTTTACAGATGCGCCGAGTTGAAAGTTTTAAAACTTTACTGGGATAATTAAAAGCTGCACGTTTCCTTCAAGAGCGTGCTTTATCTGCGGGAGTCCATGCGTTAATTGCAACAGGAAACCTTCGCTAAACACTACGTAAATTAGTATAAAAAGGTTCTAGTGTTTCCAAACAAGATACCAGTATGTCAAGGTTGCTTGTGCTCACTTAGAATAAATTTAAATATGATTATGTTTGTTTTTGTTATCATACCTTTTCGTTCCTCTGTAGCTGTTACAGATGAAAATTAAGAGCCGTGGTTAACTATTTCATTTTTTTGTAGTTGAACTGTGCAAAAAATTAAAGCGTGCACTACACTTGGGTAGTGATTAGCATTAATGCATTCTATTAGTAGTGCAGGCAATTTGCCATGGCGGCAGGTATTTTTGCAATTTGACCCAATTAAAATATAACTTTTTGGCACCGTTTTAAAAAGGCCCAGCCACTTTGAAAACGTTTTTAATGTAAACTGAAAATCTAACAACAATAATGTTTCATTAAGTTGCTTAATACAAAGAATTATTTTTATGCATTAAAAACGTTTACAAACTGACGGGATATAGAAACTTATCGGTTTGTGAATAAGAAAGTGTGTATTTATTATAGCAAAACTTTTCTACGCCACAACAAAATTCAACAGGTGAATGCATTGATCGTTTCAAGGAAAAAATACGGCACTTTATTTTACTACAAAAGCGATTGTTAAAAAGAAATTATTTTTACCATTTTCCAAATTTATGCATAAGAAAAAAATTATTTAAAATTATTTTCTAATTTTTAACGAACATTTCGTAATATATAAATGAGAAGAGTAAGTAAGAGTACATTTTAGGTTTTTGCTGCATATTTATGCAGTGAATTCAATAAATATTCACTAATTTAGTAATTTTATATTCTTACATTATTATTAGTTTAACTAAATTTTATTTACGCTATTTTTATAAGAGTAATTAAGTAATGCCAAAAAATATTTTGGTCAGTGCTTGGGTTTTATTGTAAAATTATTTAGTGACGCATTACGTGATATGAGCAGCATAAATGATAAGTATATAGATAATTATCGAAATAATATGTCATATTGTTACGTACATTAAAAGCCGAAATGATTAATAGTAATATTTGTGCTTATATTACCTTGAAAATATATTTATAGAACTTCTTACTAGATTAAAGAACCCAAAGTATTTCAATAACCCAAATAATTTTCATAATTTAATTACTAATGTAAGTACAATGCAGTTGTAATGTGTATTAAAGCTTATTTTTATTGTTAACTATATATTACTTTTATAGATAAGTAGCTGAGTCAAATTTAAAAGCGGCTTTAAGACAATATGGCAATGTTGGGACGCCGAAATTTTCTGGAGAATGTTATCATTTTTCTGTATCAATCGCGATTATTAAACAAATTATTATTATAATAAAGTTTTTAACGGAGGAATATGTTAAAGTATGTTTGGTAGATATGTTATCGAGAAGTTAGTTATTAAATTGGCCTAAGATGTTTGTTACGAAACGAAACTGGGTCGAAAAAATACCGCACGTGACTCGCATTTACGTAAAAACCAAAACGTACGCTATTCAAATTCACAAACATGTTAAGAGTGATTGGCGGCCGATAAATTACTGAATATGCGTCGAAATTGTTGTCAAATAATAATACCCATCCAATAATAAAAAAGTGTTAACATATCGAAAACTGTTTACCAAATGGGTATCCGGTGCCTTAATGTGTTGAGATTTCATGGAAATTTGAAATATTACGAAAAACGAAGTCTTGTATCGGATAGTGATATGCAATAACATTTATTTATTATTAAACCTCAGAGTCTGAACGAACTTGTATCAACCAGATTAAAAACGAAGCTGTTTGAGGGGAAGGCTTTTTTCATCCGTGTTTTATGATCATAAAGGCGTGTCTTCACTGATTTTTAAAGTAGACAAAATAAAATCAATGCTAAATACCAATACTAATTTTTGGTGAAGGTGAAAGGCATCTATCGCATAAAAGGAGGTTCTAATAAAAAATGTGCTTTTTCTTCAAAACAACGTGTGCTTCCCCATCACCAACGTAGCTTGATCTAAATTGGAGAAAATCATTAGACGATAGTGGGTTACAGCTTCACCTTGAGTGTGAGTATAATTTGTTGGGAGACTCTCAAGAAAGCTTTAAGAGAGCAGCAGTTCTGTTTGTAACGTTCTTGCAAAAAGGCATGTCTATTTGAATTGAAATTTTAATTATTATTTTATAATTGCGCAATGATTCAATAATTTCCCTGAATTTCGACTACTTGCAATACCTATATCTGTTACAAATATTGTCTTAAGAGATATTTGAGTAACGTTTTTAAACTCAGAAAAAGATTAAAAGCATAAATCAAAGCCAAAACGAGACTGTCTACGGGCAAGGTTCTTCTAATTATCTTTTATGATCACAAAGGGTTTTCATTGATTTTTTAAGCGAACAAAGCAAAATCAATACCAAATGCTGACGCGATTGCTTAATAAAGAATCGGTTTCTGTAAAACCTCTTCATTCCTAAAACTGCCCTGTTGGCTTATTACTAGTGTTATACTTTTATCATTACGTCTTTATGGTACTGGTCCTTTTAAATAATCAACAATTAATGAGAGGTTGTCGTTGCAACCTATGACACATTAAATGAAATATAGATCTAAATATTATTGTAACAAGGCAAGAATTAGAACATTTATACATATTGTAGCTGGACGTAGTATACGACAGTTCGAAAGGTACATTTTATGGGAACACAGCCGATTCTCTTATTCTTCAGACCAACTTCAAGCACTTGAATACGACCAACTTGATACAATAAATGTCAGGATTTTTTTGTAAACATTTTTATAACGTATATTAAAAAATGTCGCAATTGTTTCAAAAATTTTAGATTTGAAGTCTAGCTTTGTTTTTAGTTAGATCTTTAGCTATAGTGAATGTTTCTTTGTTTTATTAAATCTACTTTAACAATAAAATATAACCTGTACAAAGTTTTCTAACTTAAATTTTATTGACTATCATGTCTATTGCCTTATTGCTTTCCTATTTTGTAATGGAAATATATATTTTTTAGGAATAAAGAATTATCGAGCCCTAAAAACATAATAATGTACTAAGGGATGTATTTTGTTATTTACCACTAAACCTGCCTTCCTTAATTTAATAAATTAAAATAATAAATTTTCCATCTGGACCTGATGTCCCCTGGTTCTCATAGCAAAACACGGTTTCTGCTTTTTATAGGCCACACAACTACACATATGACTATATTTTATGATTAGAGGGATTTTACCAGCTTTTGTATTTTGTAAGCCTTATTAAACCACAGCCAAATTTTTAGTTTTCTAGAAGCGTTCATTAAAGATGGTGACTTGGCTACTGTGAAAATCTTTAAAATAAAGAAAGCGTGTCAGTGTCCTAACTATCACAGAATTTGATTGCTTTTGCTTGAAGGGAGCTAAAACTGTAATTAATTGGATCCGTTCAATAACTAAGAAATTTTTTCTCAATCATAAATTAGCTTTAAATAAATAAACCAGAGATTCATGTTTATGTCAACTACGTCAACTGGAAAACAGTAAATTAAAATGCTTGGATTTAAAAAAGAATTTGAGCCTGGGCAATAAAATTAATTTGAGATATAATGGCTAAATTTAGAATGTTGTTTGTAAAAGTCCCCATGAAAATAATTTGGTTTAAATGATACATGATGGTAAACTTTTTGTCATTTGGATTAAATTCTTAGGAAAATAGGAGTCAGGCAAAGACGAGCCCTAGTACCAACTTAAACTTTATTGTAGACTGAAAACTGGATGAGTAATGATATAGTATGCAACACAGATTCTAAAGCGTTTTTTTTTACTTTACCAGCCGTGCCAAAACAATAGTGCGTTTTGTCACAGATTTTCAGTAGGCCACCTGCTTTTTGATCGAACAACAACAAATAATTTAAATATTTATACCACTATAGTGCTTTTTTTTTAGACCGAATGCCTTCAACCGTGAGCTTCTGAAATAAGTCGACCGCTTCAGCATTTTTAATGAATGGGTAACTGCGGAAACCAAATGAATGCTAGAGACCCTTTTCTTGTCTAAGAAATTATTTTTTTGAATTTAAAAACCAATACATCAGTTGTAATGCCTACTTTACTTTATGTATCTAAATTTTCATTAGAGACATTGCTACAAAAGGCATTCCAGATGAATTACCAGAAGAACCATACAATACCAAATATTAATGTCCTAAAGAAACCTGTTGGTAAAAATTCAGAAAATAAGTAACAAAGAGTCATCTGCAATGGATTATTTATTAAGCCAGAATGGCAATCAATTGACTTCCTAAAAGTGCGTTTTTTATAATGAAAACTTACATCCTCATTATGGAAAAATATGAAAATTACGAATTAGTTTACTACTTTAATAAATAAATGACTGCATATTTGTTTCTTGTAACTATCAGCTAGTTCTGATAACTAGAATCATGAATCAAATTGTCATACACATTTTCTGTTTTTCTTCAGCACTTCCAATGGAAAACCGTATAAATATAAAAATTAGAGTCTTTTTTCTTCACAAATAACTGTGGTAGAGAAATATTTACTTTCCTTATGATCAAATCTTAATATTCTCTTAGTGTTTAGACATTTTGTCTAAATAATTTTTTTTTTGATTAATTAGTGCTAGAAAATATCAGCAGAGCTAACTTTTTCAGGTTGATATTCTAGGGCAACTTATTGATTGTAATAAAAACAATGAAATGATTAAACTTCAAAATAGTGCATGTTCGGCAAAGTAAAGTTTAACTTGTTGCGCTTTCTGTACTTTACAGTTAAAATACTCACTTCTGATATAAAACACGAGTTAATGCTAATAATAAAAAATAAAAATTGGTAATAAAAAATATTTCAAAGCGATCAAAAATGAAATCAATAAATTTGTAGACTATACATTTCATTGTCATTTACTTATTTTGGTTAGACTTCGAAGGTAGGTTTTGTTTTCAAACTTGTTAATCTTTGTATAATAATTTGAATTTCTCTTGGTACAAGTTAAATTTGTACTAGAAGTCATTTTGGTTTAATTTAATTAAATAAACCTCTGCAGTACTGGGCCTCAGAAATTTTGAAAATGCGCCGTATTTACTACTTCCTGTATGCCACATTACGCCTAAATGATCGAATATTAGCTATAATTTTTTCCGCGCTTCAGCGAGCACAAATAATCCTATCTGCCTACCTACCTCTTGAAGGGACGCTGATTATACGAGATGACACACTGCAAATTAAGGACGTACTGAGTTCCACTCCGAACTAACCGGCTGCGCGACTGGAATAAACGGCAAAAATGGGACAGCCTGTTCCTTCTAGGCTGCTCCCTGTAATTACTGAATTGAACCAAACAATAATTCAGGCCTACTACATCTGCGGATGACTTCAGCAAATTTAATTCCCCAATTTCCGCACACCTACGCGCGGCTCAAGAACACCGAATTTACTTTCTTGAGGAAGTTCGTTGTGTCTCCCACCGAAATAGCCGTATATTTTTAAGTGCTGCCCAAACTACCTGGCCGTCGAAATGAAGGGAGCCAGGATTAGCAGGGTGATTTGCAATATTCCGGGATGCGCCAGAATAGTGTTAATGGGCTTCAATTGGCTCCCACTTGGCAGAGAGGCCTAACTAATTGGGTAATCGCCGATCATCTAAATTAAATAGGCGTTTTTTGGCCGAACAATAATCTAATTAATAAGGTTAACTGATATATTACATTTTCTGGCTTTAGCATGCAATAAAATGATACATCTAAGCTTCTATACGGGCAGATCAATAGTTTATTTTGCAATGTCTAAGATGTTTTCGTTGTGCCGGCTTGTACCAAGCGGATTTTTTAAGTTTTGTTATAATGGCCAACATTGGGCAAGTCAGGAACAGATAATATTATTTACTGCTTCTATTTACGGTTGGGAACTAACAGACTTCTTTGTGACACGAAATTGTTTATTGATTTCAATATTGCAGTAAACCTGAAACTTAATCGTTCGAGTTGAACAATTTATAGGACGTAAACTGCAGTCGATGGAATTCATTAATCTTGCGGTATTTTACCCTCCTCATTGCGGTTTGGATGGTCATCTCTGACAAGCATCCTTGGGGTGAAAGAGAATGGAAAATTATTGATTTTCGCCCCTGTTTATCAAGCCTTACTTATCCTTCTCACCCAGCTTCCGTGACTGATTTAATTATAATTCAATCCAACTTATCCTGCTCAATATTTCAAATTGAGGGAGTATATGTGTCTTATAATAATTATAAAAATTTTATCTGAATATTAATAAAACATTTTCTTCATATCTATGTTTTTATTTTTTGAGGGAGAGGGGGGCTATAATTTGCATACGTATTTTTAGAAATTGCTAATTTTGCCAAGAAAAATTCTATTTTCATTGAGGAAGTAGAAAAAATACATAAAAACAATTTAGAAATTAGTCAGCTAAGCAGCTGCAGACCACATTTTTCTTTATGAATTTTTTTTGGAAAAAAAATATACATTGTTATGACCTATACTTTTTGTTTTTACATTTATTTAAAATGCAATTGGTTATACAAGAATATTTTAAAAAATATTATTTTACAGGGTGTTTCTTAAGGGTTATTTATAAATTGGATATATTGCAAATTTATTTTTTATTAATTGCCTCAAATATCAATTGAAGGCTGCTATTTTACTGATACATTTGTTTGCATTGTCAATGCAGTTGCTATTAGCCATTAGTGATTTACAAATGTGCTCAACAGGTTGAATTAAAAAATTGAGACGAACCTCTTAATTAGATTATCCTTGTTGACATCATTTCAGTCGATTCAAAGAATGCAGTTAACATTGGCCAACCAGTTATAGCAAGTACAATAAGACCAAACCGAGAGTAAGACAATTTTCGCAAATTACATCATAGGAATACATATGTACATATGCTAATTGGTTTAGTGAAACTCGTCAGCCTGATGTCATTCGTTTACGTTGCGCAACCGTTGACCGTGTTTAATGCCTATTTTAAATGTTGCTGGAAGGTGCGAGGGTCAATTTGCTTGTTTATCAATTCGACGAGCTGCACTCCACAAAATTCTGCTGAAATTAACTAATTCACTTATCAGCTGCCACTCGTTTATCTGGAAGAAGCCATACAATTCCATGCCTAATCCAATTCTTATCTGAGTTATCAACGCCGAACAAGGACTGTCGTTGCATAATCGAATTGAAGGAAAAATGCTGTCACCAACCTGTGTTTGGATGGGGAGAACTACCATTAATCCTGTCGGAGGAATGTTTCTTCAGGGACTCGCCGTCGGTCTGCACGTCGGTCATCTTTGGCTAGTAGGAGGACGGCACTCGGTTTCCCGGAAAACTGTCGAACTTAGCGAATTGCCGAATTCCGCTCGCGAGCGCGCCAATTAATTCCGAAGCAGGAAGAGGCGAGCTTTATTGGCGTTTATTATTGCGTTCTAGGCGGCGAAGCCCGTTTAAACGTAGCTTTGGGAGGCGAGCGCGGCCGAGCGCGCGCGTTTTCCCACGAGGGAAGCTTTTCTCCGCGCGAAGCCGAGATGCTGGTTGCAGGACGCCGATCGAATCTCGCCGCGGGATGAAAATCCGGAAACGCACGCGCGCGGTACCCATTGTGCATCGCGCTCTATTGCTGACAGTGCGCTTTATACAGCAGACGTTCGATGAGTTTGCAGTCTTACACGTTGCCAGATTCATTTTTACAGGTATCGCTCTTCTGTTTTATGCATTAACCATGTATACTTGGAAAGTAATCCTAGTGCAGTAAATTTGTTGTTAGGAAATAAAAATTTGCGATTAAACACACGATTTTTTATATTTTGTCAACACTTATTGTGTAGATCAATAACGACAATTATTTTCTAAGATAATATATGAAAAATTGATAGAAATATCTTTTATTGAAATTTTTACCGTAATTACACTTATTAATTAAATTAAAGTAAATTGGTTCACACATTTATTCTTTTATTATTTTTTATCATTTTTGTAATTTTCTCCTATGGCGAATGTCTTATATTTTTGTTTTATATTGTCAATAATTTTGCTCTCTGTATCGTCTTATATTTACTGTTTCAAATTTAATTTAATTCTTATAATTTTTTTAATATTTAGTGGACCTTAACAATCAGAATCAGTACATTACATTTTATGAGTTAATTAGATGTCTATAATAATAACATGAATGGAATCCATCCATCGACGTCATCTCACTTCTTGGAGCTATTCTACTTTTAGATTAATCGGCATTTTTCTTGCGTTGTCTTCTGACGGGGTAATCATGATGCAGAATGGAGACGAGAACATTTTGATGCGCCTGTAAACTCAGGAAGTGCCTAGTGCTTCTTTTGGCACATTCCTCTTGGACTGTAGAAATTCCGAGGTCTGTATGTAGTGTTATATTGCTTACATACCAGGTGGGATTTGCGACCATTCTTAACGTTTTGGACTGTAGACAATGTATGATGTTTACATTTGATTTGCAATAGCAGCTGCTCGATACAATACGCCCAGATTGAAACAATTATTGCCTTGTAGAGTAAAAGCTTGTTCTCTATAGATAAGCATGACTTTCTACCGAGCACCCTGGACATTTTGCCGATTTGTAGGTCTGTCTCCTTCCTTTTCTTTAGTATGTAACTCTTCCATGTAAGTTTCTTGTCCAGATGAAGTCCCAAATAGCGTGCTTCATTAGCTTGGGGGAGTGCTATATTATTAAAATGCACTGTCGGACAGCCCGTACGATTTAGAGTGTAAGTTACTTGAGTACTTTTTGCTCCATTTACTTTGATACGCCACTTATTTAGCCAAGTTTCCAGGCGGGAAAGGTGAATTTGAAGGTTTTCAAAGGCTGTGTGAGGATTAGTGTGTTCAGAGAAAAGGATAGTATCATCAGCAAAAGTACCTATATAAGTGTCATTGGTAGTAGATATATCAGCGGTGTATAATGTGTATAAGAGAGGTCCCAGGACACTTCTCTAAGGAACTCCAGAAGTAATAGAGTGAATATCGGGATAACATTGTCCATATTTTAACTGGAAGTAACTATCACGCAGATAAGATTTAAGAAGTATATAATATTCACTTGGGAGTAATGTCTTAATCTTTCATAAGAGGCCTACATGCTATACCTTGTCGAACGCTTGCTTAATATCTATGAGCACTGCTCGACAGTAGGACGTGTTCTCTAAAACCGTATTAATTATATTTACAACTCGATGGCACTGCTGTACTGTGGAATGCTGTTTCCTGAAACCAAATTGATAACCCGGGATACAGTTTTCTAATGAATCAGTTTCAATTAATCTTTTAAAAAGTAGCTTCTCAAGTTTTGATATTTGAGACAATAAACTTATTGGGCAATAAGAGGTGACTTCTTCGGGGGGTTTTCCTGGTTTTAGTAGGGGTATTATCTGTGCAAATTTTAGTGGTAATGGCCAGTATTTAGTGCGTAGTACAGCATTGAACAGGTTTGTTAAGAAGATTACACCAAGTTTTGCTAGTTCAGCGAGCACTTTTCCTGTTATTAAATCATACCCAGGAGCTTTATTCTTGTTGAGATACTGAATTTCTGCAGAGATCTTCGTATTCATAAAATTTTTAATAGACAGTGAGAGTTGTAGGGGTGTTTCAAGGAAACCCAGTGCTTTATCATCTGGATCGTTGGAGTGAGGGGTAAAAACTTCCGCGAAGTGTTGAGCAAACAGGTCAGCCTTTTCTTGGTCCGTTCTGGCCCATTCGTTTCTGGTTTCCTGAGTGGAAGATTTGATGCTTGCGGTCTCTTATTTGGTTTGGCAATTTTCCAGATACTATTATCTGTTTGTGATAACGTGGTTAAGTAGTGATTGAATGTTTCTTGCTTTAACATTTTGATTTCAGTCTTTATTTTATTTGCTAGCTTATTGTATACTCTTTTATCATCTGAATTGCGAGTTCTATGCCATTTCATTATTGTTCTGCGCTTTTCACGTACTAAGGTAAGTATTTTGTTGGGGACATTTATATCTTGATGTATCTTTTTAGCAACCACAGGTGTAGAGTTCCATGCGGCATGTTGGATGGTAGTAGTAAAATGAAATGCGCCTTTCTCTAACTCGTGAGGGGTATTTAGGTTGATGTTGGTTACTAAATTTTCCTCGACAGCTGTTCTGAATGTATCCCAATCAGTTTTATAGTTGTATAGTGCAGGTATAGGTGATTTCTTAATTACTGATGTACTAATTGTAGATATAACTGCTGTGTGATCAGTCAGGTATTTTAGCCTGGTCTGTGGGCCAATATGTAGGCTCACCAGTGGAGAGATAACTATAATTTTCGACGCGCACTAGATTATATAGTTTTCTGTCCCTTCTTGTAATTAGCCGAGAGACCCAGTAGGTATATTTACAATTAAAATCCCTCCACATATAAAATTGTTGCCAAGCAGTTGGAAGAATGATTTAATGCCATTCTTGGTGAGTTTGTGCCTAGGTGGACAATAAACAGCCGATATAGTTAGTGGGTTGGGTAGTTTACAAACTTGTATTATAGTGGCTTATAAAAAGGGTTCTTTGTAGTGTTGCAATTTATAGTGGGCTATTGAACTCTTAATTCATATAGCTGTGCCTCCATGGGCTATTCCATCTGGGTGTTTCATACGATAGCAGTTATAATACGGTATTCTTAGATATGACCTAGCTGTAAAGTGCGTTTCTGATATAAGTAATATATCAATGTTATTTAATTTTAGGAACAGTTCAGTTTCGTGTAGTTTTGATAATATGCCATTGGCATTCCATAAGCTTTTTATTGGGAGCAGGTTCTAGGTCTACCTAAAATAGCGGTAGAGGTTTTTTTGTGGACCTGTGTTTAATGTTTGTAATAGATCTTACAACAAAGTCTTTTTCTTTAAGTAATTCGGATATGTCCTTAATGGGCATTGTGTGGTAAATATGTATGTTACATAACCTTAGAATCTTGCATATAAGTTATTAATTTGCGATAGGTATCTAGAGTATTAGCAGTTATCTTAACTATATTATTGACCATGCCTTTAGTTTTGTACCGTTCTGTTACGCCAACGTTTGATAACGCATTAATAATTTTGTTGTAGTCTGTAACACCGTAAACAAATATTGGAGGCGGCTTGTGTAGTGTAGTTTGATGTACATTCGTCGTATTATCCTCTTCAATTACTTTATCATTAGAGAGGATAGAATATCTATTATTGTGCATGATCGTTTTCACGTGTTGCCATTCATTGTTTGGAGACGTAACAAATTCGATGTCACCATTATCCGATGTAAACATATTACTTGATTTGTTGTTGACTGGCGGATTAATTATTTGTTGTGACAAAATATTGCTAGTGATTGATACAGGCATTTGGGGTTGCATAGGGAGCATTTTCGGTATATACGTCAGAAAATTAGGAACATAAGAATTATTTGTAATGGGGTTTTGTGGTATTATCTGGCTAAATAGCGGTGAGGATCCCTATTGCATCTGTGGTATTGACTGCTGAGATAGTTGCGTTGAATGCTTATAATTGTTATATAAATGTTCTTGATTATAGGACAAAAACAAATTAAATTTTGTTTAATTGTAAATAGTGAGTTAAACATTAAATTTCTGTAATATTAAAAAGAAGAATCTCTTTATGTTTATTTATTTAATGAATTTCTAGTAACAAAAACAAACAAACTAGTGAAACAGTGTAATTATACATTTTTATATCAGGATTATAAGGTACTGTCCTTAATATCACACAGGAGCAGACACGCTGCCTGCGCTATCGCTGGGTCCAAAAGGTCAGCTGCACTTATTTATTTTATTTAATTTTACATTTAAGTGAAACCATGTATACCAAAATACGTGTTTTTAAATTTAGCCTTAATAAATTTAATAATAGTTAACACTATCTATACAATGCCTAAAATTAACGATATTCTGTATACGCTGAATACAACAGCAAATCCAAATTTATTAAACACCAATCTCAATAGTCAGCTCTCACAAATTCAATAGTAATTTATGGAATCAGAATAGAATGTTGTACAAAACAAACAAGTCCTAAGGAAGAAGTGAATGAAAAAACTTCTCACTACTGGTTGTATCCTTGCAACTATATCAAATCGATACTCTCCATTGGACAATGAATATCCCTATAGTGAGTAAGCATATAATGTAGAAGCGCTAGCTAAGAACAGTGAAAGTGCTATAAAATGATAAAGACAGAGATAAGCCAAAAATATTAGATAGCTACAGAATCGCAATTAAATCTTTAGCCAAAAAGAACACAAAATGTTATACATATAAATTCAAGTAAAAACATAGTTTTAAAATAGTTCTCAAAAGCTTATAGCTATTGCACCGCTTAAATTAATTACTTGTAGAACTACAATAATACTGACACGAAATTATATTGCCAACATAAAATAAAGAGTAACGAAGATAGAATTGCTTCTCTATTTATTAAGCTTATGACAGCGAATAAAAATAAGGAAGTGTACAAAATCGACAATTTACTTGACTGAATCATCAAGTTTAAACCACCGCGCGTAAAGCGTGATCTTTTACAGTGTGTTAAACATCAACGTGTTGGCCATACAAAAGATTTTGCACCGTATAGCAAAATGTGTAAAATGTACAGGCAATCACCTTACATCTCAGTATAAACAAATACAGAAAACAAGCGGCATCTATTGCGTTAATCAGATTTATAAGAAGCTAAGACAAAAATGTTTTTTACATTAAAAAATAGATAATTGAAGAATACACACCAAATGTTAACATAATCAGGACATCAATTATTTTACAATCACATACGCCATGCTCGTGCACTAAAAGATCAGAATCAACACTATAACATAGCTTCAATACAGCAAACAGACATCAATAATTTGAATGCTATGAAAAAATTAAAGACCATATTAGAAAATTGGAGTAAGTGGAGACTATTACATTTCCTAAGAATTTTAGATTTAAAAATAAATAATAATGGCTCAACATGTTAACAAATGGAAAATTTTTATCAACCACCAATGTATTGATATCGTAGACATCTGACGCATGTCATGCTTTTCAATCTATTCCATACAGCTTCTAGATGGAGATGTTTGCCCCAATAGTCATTGTTAGATGGACTTCCACATCATGATCGAAAAAACCTTAAACCCACGTCACTAGTCGTGGAATATTGGTGTTTAATTGTCTTATCGATTTATTATTTTCAGAGGCACAATGGTAAACATGACGACCTTTGAAGAATATTCTTAAACTTTAGGAAACCAATTTATATAAGGTTATAACTGTAATTTTAAAAATAAAATGTGCGGTTTTAAATTAACTACTACTAAACCGAGGGAATTCAATAAAGCCATATTATATGTCAATCAATTATAAGCCTTGTCGATAAGTGTGCTTACATAGTGGCCTACATATTTAAATAAAATCCCTAACACACGATTCTTATATAGTAAAAAGTATTAACTTACATTATCTCAAAGCAGGTTCCTGGATTGAGACTTATTCAGGGACTTTACTAATAAATTAATACAAATAGTCCATTCTCTAAAAACGAAAATAGAAATAAACGAGACAGATGTAAAATTTGGAAAGGCAACTTTTGAAAACGAAGTAAATCATGATGTGACCCTCGTATCTCGGGTCAAATGAGAGCTACAGGTTTGAAATAGCGAGGAAGATACTGACCAAATATGCAGTGAGTCGGTCAAGTAGATTGTGATCGTATTAACTTTCGCATACACCTTACAGGCTTTCAAAAGTTAATAAAGCTCTAGAAGGTATAACCGAAGAAAACTACTAATAAACGAACAAAAAATACACCTAACTTAGAATGACCTGTAAGTTTAAAAAATAAAACAGCCCAAAGGAGAAGGTTACGTAAAGAATGGCAAATAATAAGATTGTCTATCATTAAACGACAATTTAACTAAGCTACAGACGAACTTGAAAAAAAATAAAATATCTTCGGATTCAGCACACTCGACCTAGAAAGTAACCAAAAAACTTAGGCAACCTCAACAACAAGAACATAATTTACGGGCTAGAAGTAATAGTTTTTTTTTATTATTTATCTACGCACTTGGCGCATACATTGCAACTAGTTAATAACTATCTAGCAATTTAATTCGAACAATTCTTACTTAAATCTAGGTTACCTTACATCTAAGCAAGTCTTAGCGTTTGATGGATGTGTTCCCACTGGCGCACTCCACATATGGTTTAAAACACTTATTTCACCTGTTTTAATTGCCCTTATTTCACTTAACTGCACTTACACTAGATCGAAAGGTTTTAGCCTTTTTAGCCTACGAGTAAGTCCACTGTTGTCGAGCAATTGTAACACTTCGACATTCACATGTTCATGTAATCTAGTTTCGTGCTTCTTCGCGAACCGTTTAATTTCCTCATTAACCATTGGCACTTTTAGGTCCTTATGGATGTCGTCATTTCTGATGTACCAGGGGGCGTTGACGATGCTCCTAAGTACTTTGTTTTGAAAGGTTTGTATAATTTTGACATTAGATTTCTTCGTGCATCCCCAAAGTTGCACGCCGTAAACCCAAACTGGTTTTAGAATCTGTTTATACAACAGTAACTTATTATGCAGGGATAGCTCGGAGTGTCATCCAAGTAACCACCACATCTTTTTAAATCTAATGCAAAGTTCTTTGCGTTTTTTCTTGACGTGTTCTTTCCACCTGAGCTTAGTGTCGAGTGTCATGACCAGGTATTCGCTGTGTTAGCGTGTGGAATTGTCTGCTGGTTGATCACTATGGGTAAGTAATCAACTCTTTTGTTGGTGAAGTTTATGTGACTAGACTTCGCCTCATCTAGTTTAATCCGCCATTTCTTATTCCAACTAGTGACGTTGTTGACGGCTGTTTGCAGTTTGTTTGTCGCTGCTTCTATCTCGTAGCTGTCTTCACTCCATCGCTCATAGAGATATCGCTGGTGTAGAGCAAGTACAAGATTGGTCCAAGGACACTTCCTTGTGGTACTCCTGAACCGATGTCTTTTAATTCCGAGTATTCTTCGCCTGAAGTGACGGTCGGGGATGTATGATTTGAGAATCTGACTCATTTGCATCGGTAGATTCTTTTCCATCTTATAGAAGTAATAATGAGAAAATTATGGCTTTATATTCTTTAAACCTAAAAACACCAGCGTTTTGCGGTTTCTATCCAAATATGCATGCCACGAAAGGATTTTAAAATTAGCAAAATTATGACAACAATATTGAAATCGGTGAATACTCCTGACTGTGAATTAATTACAGGTCAAATTCTGAAAAAGTTGTCGGATTATTTAACGCTATAGTAAGACTGAGACACTTTCCTGACCAACGGAAGGTAATTAAAATGATCTTATTACTAAAACTAGGAAAGCCCAAAGAAGTTGCTTTATACAGATCATTTTGGACTTCACCATCATCATGCCACGGCCGAGGAGATTCACCATGTAACAGAAACAATGAACAAAGATTTAGAACAAAAAATACTATTCTCCAGTATTCTTGGATACGACGGGGCGTGGCATATTGGATTTACAAAATTAAATTCAAATTACCTTTATATAAATCTTCTACTCTAATTGTTCCTTACAAATAGTCATATTTAAGCGAAGTATGCTGGAGCCATCGCATTTCTGCATCTACGGCCTAAACTATATATTTCATATACATCAAACTTACCACCTAGTAATCAAGCTAAGTTAGCAACATTTGTTGTTGATACAGCTATATTCGCATTGCATTAGAACCCATTTAAATCAATTAAAAATCTGACTTAAAATATAGAGCATATAAAAGATAATTTAAGATTAGTCCATGTAAGTTTTATACTAGAAAGGGAAATAGGCACAACTAAATGCTCAACAAATACCTTAAGCTGATACAGCCAAATATCTTAAGCTATACTTACATAGAAGGTTCACATGCAAAGAACATGTATGGAAGAAGAAAAACAAACTGGTTTATAATTTTGTTACATGCACTGGCTTTTAAAAAGTTATTTATAGCTAAAAATAGAATATAAAATTCTCATATATACCATCAAAGTAGTCTTTTGGGGTTTAATTTTTGGCAAATAACCTGCAACTCAAGTATTAAGATACTAAAAAGATGTTAGTCACAAGTGCTGATTGTATACACAAGTTTCTAACTTTATAAAGCTTATAAACCTTACAATACAAAAACCAAAGTGTAAGGTTTAATATATGCAACTGCTCTCCCAAGTCATCATACAACACACGTTTAAATTTACGATCTATGTATGATCTACAGTGATATAAGATATTCATAATTAGTTTTTTCAATAACAATACAACTCTAAGTACATAAACGCATTTTAAATAGCTTATACATCCAATGATGAGTAGTTTATGGTGAATAAATCAAATACGAGCCTTTCACTGCTCTACATTCAAATGTTAGCAAACATAATTTTTTACGATCAATATCTGTACAACAAACACTTGGAAAATGTAAACATATACAGCAGTCGCCCCTCAAAATATTAAATTCAATACTAAATTCAAATATAACAAATTATGACACAAGTCCTACACATTAGCAAAAAAATAACAAAGAAAGGATATCGACGAACATAAATCTAATTCTACAAAAAAATAATAATACTGGCTGCGAGGCGACACTTATAAAGTACTTTCGGAAGAACACTAAATGAAAAAGAAGGTACAAAAAATACTGAACCAGGTCACCAACAATATTCGTATTAGGTATTAAAAATATCCAACTCTTGGTTGAACTGATAATGAAGTTGTCAAAGACAAATATGTATTAATGACGTTTTAAAATTTTTAAATAAAAATGCAACTTTAAAAAATTTGGTATGCATTACAATAGTAAAGGCACTAGAAAAAAATAAAACCACATACATAAAAGAGATCTAACAAGTAACTTAATTGGTATATAACAAAACTTACAGAAAAAAGAGTACCACATACCAAGTATTTAGAATATTTGATAACGTGAAATAAAAATGTCACTGGTAATGCATCTTACGGATCTCAAATTTTTAAAAAGTACAATTTGAAGTGCCACATACAATACGGAAAATCTCTCGATGTAGAAGTTTCTGCAGAACAACTTAAAATGTGTTAAATATGCAATAGAACATCTAATAAATTAATGGTTCAGAAATACGTAAGAATTCCAACGAAAATGTAAAAAAATGTAAATGTGTTTGATCCACAAACAATTGCAACAGGAGTTTTGCCCGATTTTGTAAGAAAGAAAAATACTAATCAGACCTGTTCAATCAGGAGTACCATACGTTCAAAAACCTAGCGGCAAATTAACACAAACGTGACTCAAGACAGCCAAGCGATGCATTACCATGATGCAGGCTTTCAACGATCTATTCAAATTCCAACCAATGACGATAAATTTAATCAATTAAATGAATACGCTCATAAATCTCATGCCAATGCTGGTTAATAAAACTAAATAATGGTTCCTTTATTAGAAACCGCAATATTGCATACCAAGCTATTATTGTATCAACACGCACAAGAAATGCAAACTTCTAATGTAAATATACTATTCATATCGCAAACTTACTTTACTATAAAAATATCTAACTACAACATATATTACACAAACCACTCTAGTTATGACTAAGGGAGGTTTGGATACACGAAATATTACCCGAAGTTTTGTCAGTACCTTAAATATACTACATTGTAGAAAAGTTTTTTAATCTTTGAGAAACATTTTATTTTTATAGCTTTTTACTGTTTACTGTTTCGTTGTGTTAATAGTGTAGTAACAGCATGGCAACTGAACTTCGAATTTTGATCCGCTATTACTACATGGGATCTGTCAACAAGGGAGAGAGCAGATAGGCTTACCTTGTTAATCGTGATAGTTCTAAGAGCTGGGTTCTTGAATGCATTGTGCATTTTGAATTGATTTCAAATGGAAATAGCTATACACCAAGCAGTTGGGGTGTGTTTACAAAGTTTTAGACCAAATGTAACATTAACTTGTGCTTAAAAATCAAATTTTTGGCAAGTGTTAACGAACTTTTTACAACCTAGATAACATAATACTCTACTTCGTATGACAGTCAGTGCATACCATGGTATGTACCAAACATATCACTACACAAATATATTGTAGGTATCTGAGAGAAGAAATTACAAAATTATAAAATATAGCATTAAATTCAAAGAAGAGATCCCAAAACATCCATATAAATTTGCAACTACACTACTAGTTGATGAACACATTGTCTATAGATACATATCTCAACAATGCTCGTGTTAATATTACTCAAATAACATGCAGAAGTTAAGTATTTACATAACATGTACTTATAGTCTGAAATATGGTCTGATTATACAAATCAAAAGGTCAATAAAAAACATGAACAGCCATTTTCATTTTTAGTTGGTATTTTTCGGTTTTTTTGTATAATTCAGCAAAATAATTTAACCCTTATTTATATTTACAATAATTAAATATTGCGATTACAGTTACAATTGATGTATGTGTTGGAAACCTTCCCAGTGAAAGGCTTCACTTTAAGGTCGTGATAGATGACTGTTTTTCACGTACCAAGGTGCGTCCATATTGATCTTAATAGGGTTTTGTATATTAGGACCTTGTTACTCAGGGTCAGTTTGGGTTTGCGCCCTAATAGCCAGTTTAGCTTGGAAAATTTTAGGCCCAGCTGCTTACGCTTGTTAAAGATATGTGTTTTTCAAAGTAATTGTTAATAAAGGCGCCTTCTCTTTGCGGGTTGAGGAAGTGGTGTGTTATTCAATGTTCCTCTTGGGATTGTGAATGTCACATGAGTGGATTTGGTTTCATTTACTTTGATAGGCCAGTTTCGTATCCAATCTTGTACATAGTTAAGGGAAATTTATAAGTTTCTTGATGCAATGTCAGGGTTTTTGTGAGACGCTAGTATTGCGGTATCATCTGTGAACGATTTGTAATAGAAATACCGCTGTAAACAACAGGTAGAGAGAAGGTCCTAATACGTTTCCTTGAGGGACTCCGGACTTTTTTGGGTGTAGTTTCGTAAGTGCGTCTTGAAATTTGACATGGAACTGTCTGTTACTTAGGTAGGACTTTATGAGTTGATAGTAGGTGCGGGAAAGATTTTTCTTTATTTTGAACAATAGTGCCTCATGCCAAGTCTTGTTAAATGTCTAAGATATATCCAGGACCGCAGTAGAACAATATTACTTTGATTCGAATGCCCGATTTATTTCGTTTAACAGTTTATCGATTTGCTCGATGGTGCCGTGTTTTTCTCTAAACCCAAATTAATATTCTAGTATAAAAATTTTTTCTTGAGAATTGATTTAATTCTTTTAAATAACGACTTTTAAACACTTTAGCTAGTATCTGAGGATAGGAAGTTATTTTATCTGGTGGTTTTCCTGGTTTAGGTATGAGTATTATTTGAGCCACTTTTCACTGGGCCGAGAAAAATGGCTCAATCTTAAAATAGCGTTAAATGTCGCACTTATTAGTTTTAGGTATTCCTTTTTTCCCTGTAATCAGATCATAGCCTGGAGCTTTTTTGGTTTTATTTAGTATCTAATTTTGGCTATATACTTTAATCTTTTTAACTGGTAAGCTTAGTGGTTGAGTGGGTCTAGTTATATTTTGGTTTCTTCTTCTGTAATTAATTTAGAAGGGCGTGGTTCAAAAACATTGGTTAAATGAGTTGCAAATGTATCAACTTATTCTTGCTCGCTTTTGGCCCAGGTTATGTTAGATTTTCAAATTACGGGTAGTCTTTGCTTTAATTTTTGCGTGGTTTTCATAGTGAATAATCCGATGTTCTGTAGCAGATAAAGTAGAGATAATCTTGTATAGTTTGGTTTTTGTAATCTTGAAGCAGTACTTTTAAACTTTATGTTGCATTGTTTAATTTGTTTTTGTCGTTTGTAAATCTAGTATTCTATGCCAGGTTTTGTGAAGTCTTCTTTTTTCAGCTATTGCTTTTTTATTACCATAGGTAACATATTTTTTGTATTGTTAGTTTGCCGCGTTTTATATGCTGTGAGTTAGAAGCTTTATCGATTTCATCTGCGATCTTAAGAGATATTTTTAGGTTAATCTTCTCGTTAACTAGTTCTATAAACGTATCCCAGTTGGTCTTTTTATTATAGAATCTAACTGGTTTTTGTCTGTAGATTATTTGTGAAATTTGGGGGACCATAATCGAGGAATGATGTGATGACATGTCAATGCATTGTTTAATACTTAGGTAATTTTATGCTATATCTTTATGATGCAAAAATCTAACAAGTCCGCGTTTTTTGTCCTACCTGTGAGCCAGTATAAAGGCTGTTTAGTGGTAAGAAAGTTGAGGTTATTTGCGGTGACTGACTTCCGACCTTTGGTGGTTCTTACTCTAGTACCCCAATCTTGAAGCCTGGCATTCTAGTCTCTGCTGGTGATTAATTTTGTTCCGAGCTTTCTAAAAAACTGGGTATAGTGTTTTGCTTTAATATTATGTCTTGGTGACCTATATAGTGCTGTTCTTGCAACTGGTCCTATCCAGTTTTCTACAACCACACTTGGAACCTGGATGTGCTTTTGGTATATTTATCTACTTGATAATGCTTGATTGTGCTTTTTATGATTACTGCTGCTCCCTTGTTGCCGTACCCTGCTTATTAAAATTTGGTATTCTGAGGTAGCTTATGTCCGTGAAATGGGTTTTAGAGACTTTGGATGTGGTTTAACAAGCCATTGGCGTTCCATTCTGCACTCTTGAGTATTTGTACCATTACTGTAGTTAAGCGACCATAGCTGTGAGAGGTTTAATAATAATTTGGATATTCTTAGTTAGTTCTAACATCAATTTTTCTAACTTATCGATGTTTGATGTTTGAGGTATCTTTTCTGAAAGGGAAAATTGTTGTCCATTTGTTATAATTTGTTGTTAATTAGTAATTATGCCTAGGTAAAGCTTAGTTGTTGTGCCAGTACTTTCGGATGTGCTTATGGAAATTTTCTCCTCTTTAACTCCTGGTGTACTTGCACCTTTTGTAGTTTGCAGGATGCAAATAGTTACACAAAACGCATTTGGGTTCAGTTTCTTTTATTTTAATGCACGTTTTAGTTGGGTGGTTTGAACCGCATTTCACACGCCTGGCTTGATGCTTCATCTGGTACGTATTGAACAGTACTTTTAGTTATAGTAGCCTTGGTATTAAGTTTCTATAGGTATCTGAATTTGGCGCCTTGATTTTACTTGGCTTCTGCCTGTAATTTTTAAAGTATATTTATTTTGTTAGCGATTGAATTCAGTTCTGCTGTGAGAAATTTAATAGTTAGTACGTCAATGATAAAAATTGGTAAAGTTTTTAGTATTCTCGTTTTTGTTGTATTGGAGATATCTACTTCTATTGTTTCGTCTGGTTTCGAAAGTGCTTGGAAACAGTTTGTTAAATTGTTTTTTGCTGCACCATGCGATTCTTGAGGTAACCAAATTATGTTCCATGATTTTTTGGTTTGTCGTTACTAATTGATAATTAGATTGTTGTCATTGTGTAATACGTGGTGGGTACTACAGTTTTATATTTTGACCTACTGGTTGATTAAATGTGGGATCTCTATATTGAAGTTGTGGTAATTAAAGCTGGAGCTACGTCATATTGTCTGGAAGTGGTGGGTGTTACTGATGGTATTACATCATTGGAAGCTGTGAGTAGGATACCGAATATTGTTGATTAAAGCCATTTAGGTTGACACTATAGTTAACAATAGTTAACTTATTACACAAAACAAATTCAAATGCGAACACTTTGTACTACTTGACGTATGTAAAGCAGCGGGTTCTTCGTCGTCACGGTAGAGCTGAAATAGTAGCTTTACATTACGTTAAGTACTACAAAGTGTTTGCATTTGAATTTGGTTTCTGTAATAAATTAACTATACTACACAAAGCTTTCAATGATGTAATACCATTTGCAATATCCCCACTTTCAGACAATATGACCCAGCTCCAGCTTTAATTGCCACAACTTCAATATAGAGATCCCACATTTAATCAATCACTAAGTCAGAATATAGAGCTACAGTACCCACCACGTATTACACAATGGCAACAGTCTAATTATCAATTAGTAACGACAAGCCAAAAAACCATGGAACAAAATTTGGTCACCTCAAGAAAGAAAAAACTCCCAAGAAGACGAAAATCGTATGGTGCAGCAAAAAAAATCCATAGGACAATCACCAAAAATCAATTATATAAAGTGTTTCCAAGCTCTTTCGAAACCAGGCGAAACAGTAGAAGTAGATAACTACGATACAACAAAACGAGAATATTAAAAACTCTACCAACGCTACATTTTATATATGAATTTTTTTCTCAATACTATTTATAATTTAGATACTTTTTGGTCTGATCTGTTTTAGCATAAATACCTTATTGACTCATCCTGAAGAAGATACAGCTTAAATTGTTTTCCTTTTCCCATCAGATTTATCTTATTTTTGCTACAATTTTTTATTTTCTCGTACTATCTACTTGAATGTCACATTTACAATTAATAACTGATTATTACTGCCATATCTCGCACTTTTTTTACTTCATTGTTGTTATGGTATTCTTCTTGTGATAATTCTGAAGGTTATAAATGTGTAAGAAGATTCTATCTTAAAGCTGAATGCATTTATCACCTATTTACGATTGCAGCATCGCAATTACTAAGTATTATGTATGATACTTTATTCATATTATTACTTTTTGTCAAGTATTTTATATTATTGAAAGCTTAGGTCAATTTTTATAAACTAATATTTTCTGATAGGTAAAAAAATGTTGATTTGTGTAAGATGTAATTCTTACAGTAAACGTGAAAAACACAAAGCTGCTTTGTAGCAAGTAGAATGATTATTCTTTTTGTACAGCTATACTTAGATGGTATCAAGGGTTACAAAGAGAAAATTTTAGTCTGGTAGACGCTTCGACTTCAGCACGTCTATTCTCATTTGTCACGGAGCGGAACATCTCTGCTGTCAGGCAGTTATGTGATCTATTTCCACAGCTTTGACATTTTTGCACTGGCAATTCATATCATTCTGCACCTACAAACAAGAAGGATTTGTTCTCTCTGGGTACTCTATACTCTAACCGACAAGCAGATAGCACGACGTGTTTGATGGTGCCGTGAGATATTCAATAAGTTTTAAAATGGAGCATCTTGTTATCAAGAGCATTGTAACAGGTGATAGAACTTTATTTTTATGACGTGCCAATTAACGCCCAAAGCAAACTCAATATCAATGTCTGTACAAAAATTTGTTTTTATACTTCCAGAAAATGTGAAAAATTGTTTAGATGATTGGTTTAGAATAATATAGAAGTGCATAGAGGATGGTGAAAAGTATTTCGGAAGATTATAAAAATTAAAGGGTTACTTCAAATTTTTTTAGTACTCTATTTAAGAATTATTTTTATGACCATTGTTTTTTAAACTAGTAGGTAGCAATATAAGTTTTGTGAATAAGCCAAAACCAACAAGTGTATGGACCAGAAGTTACTATAATTGTTGAACAACATTATTCAAAGTCTGTGTTCCAAGCCCATATCTTTCATCTTGTCCTTGGTCAGATGTGCAGTGTGAGGCTTAACATTGCCTTGAATTAGGACGATATTGAGAGCTCATGCGGAATCCTTCCACTACTTACCTGCGGCTTTCAGAATGTTGAGGATCTGCTGAGGAGTGTACTTAAATTCTTCGGCCAATGCTTCAGTTGACATTGTCGGATCATTCTCATTTGCCTCAATCACTGTATCTTGATCGACTTTATGTGGGTGTCCGGGGCAAGGTCGATAAGCCAAATCGGTGTTGCCAGCTCAGAAGTTGGCAAACCACGCAGTATCATGGGCGATGGTGTTGGCGTCGTTTGCTCGACTGATCGTGTCCAAATAGAACATCAAGATGCAAATGACTTCTTTTGATAGAGCCATAGTGCAACAAACTTGACCAATTCATTGGGACTTGTAGCCGGCTGGAGAGATGATCAAAGCCATACGCTACTGCGGGCACTTGTCCTTGTCGACGTCGCAATGTCATCCTGTTTTGAATAATGCTAAGCCTCGCACTGTCCGTGAGACCAAGGACAAGTTGAACGATCTGGGCTGGGAGCTCATAAGGTTAATAAACTTGGTTTTTGACTCATTCGCAAAACTTATTTTGACACTTAGTAGTTATCTTGTTTCTGATTCGGCTCGTATACGTAAGATACGAAATATTTCTACTGATTTACATATTTCACGGTACGTTACAAATATAAAATCATACACTGCAAATTTGTATATATTATTTATTATTTTTCTCAAATCAGTAGCTACATAGAAAGAAAATCTTTATAGATACATCGATGATGATATTGCACAATACTTAAAATACAGGTTGTTCAGAATTTCTCTAGATTTTGTTGCCACTTCATGTCTTCCCGCACATTTTCTTCAAGAATGCTAATAAAATAATAATATAATTAGATTTCCATAAACTGTATTAATTGAGCATTGCAATCACATAACAAACCACATAAATGTTTAAAAAAAATTTATATGCGAAAACACTTAGGATGATTGCTAGCATTATGGCCTGTAGTTTTTATTAACAAATTCTGCTTGAACACTAAGCTTGCGTAAAATAAAAGCAGCTTGATGCGCGTTTTCAAAATGCACGTTGTAGACATTACTTACTGTCCCTACTTAAAGTTAAGCCTATGACTTCAGGTAATGGGAACTGGAAATGTAAATTTACACTATTTTTGGCTATTTTGTAAGAAAAGTATTTACTTATACAAAATACTTTGGCGTTTTTAACGATTTGGCTGTTTTAAAGTTAATAATAAATACTCACGTTCATATTCTATTTGGCCTTCCTCATCTTCCTCTCCCAGACAATCGGTAAATAATACATCTACATCTTTATCGTTTAGTTTTTCACCTACAATTTTACTAATTTGGTCTAAAAATCTACATATTTTTTATTAAACTCACCTAAAGCAAGTAGAGCGTGTTGGAGTTCTGCGTACATCATTTTGCCGCTTTCCGCCTTATCGTACAGCTTCAGACACTCTACAAAGTCCTCGTAACACCCCTGATCCTTGATTTCCTTTTTACATTGACTAAAAATCGGTAGTAGTTCGTCCAACTTAAACTTTTTTTCGCCTGTGCAAATGAGTCAGCGTTGTGCGTGCGCTGCGTATTTATAGCGATAAGTGCAATCGCCTACCTTTCTTTTTGGTCGCTCCCATTTTTTCGAGAGAGCTTAGGCTGGGGTTTAGGCCGAGCGCTCGCAAGAAAGGCCCTAACATGGTGCCGTCTAGAAGTCCATCGGTGATGTCGGCGAATATGTCATAAGCCATTTCAGCTCCTTCACAAAATGTTCATAAATGGACAGAATTAACAATAAATCTAAGTGTTATATAAATCTACTGCAAAACAATCGTCGACTCCTATTTTTAGATTGCACAGTTCAAAGCAAACTCAGGTGGACCTCTGCAAATATGTCTGTTTAAAATTAGAATCTAATCGACAGCTATTTTGGTTGATTTTTATTTAGATCTACTTTTAGAATTATATCGAACTGCATCGAAACACATTTAACCGAAATCACTACATACAGTCTTAAACAATTTTTATTGATAGAGATTATAATTACTTATTAATATCTCCTACATATAAGTCATTATTATTTGGCACGGCCCTAATATGATGCATTAAATATTAAAAAAATACTTAAAATGTGAAGAAGATTCTATTTTAATGCTTATAGAATTAAAATATACTCACTTTCAATTTCATTTTCTTTGAGGTCAGACTGAAACAAATAGTAAAATAAATCAGAAGTAGCTTTGTCTACCTAATAGTTTTCAAAAATAAAATTAACTTTATCCGTGTGGTTACTAACATAATTTATTATAAATTACAAAAATAGCAACTCACCATTTTAAGAGCCAATAACTCGAAGTGACAAGCACAAAGTGACGGTCAGTGCATATATACTCATTGAACTTTATACGCATTGCACCAAATCTAAAAGTGTATCGTTAAGTGGAGGGATACGCAATCTTTCGCCCCACTACATAATTAGACTTTAATTATGCTATAAATATAGTGGGATGCCGTATTTGGAGTTTTGGAAGTTTTCCATTCTTCATATGATTGCCTAAAGATGAGAATGCTATTAAGATGATAACCTTCTTTACTTACTTTTGAATTAATTTGGAATTACATAATCGCAATTTAATTTAGTTATTAGAAAAATATTTGTAATAATACGTAACCCTTTCGAGAAGATAGCATTTTTAAAGTTATATATAAAGTTAAAAAACAACTTTGAGAGTGAGTAGTATAATACAAAAATGGAAAACTTATACGATTTGTTTTTTATATATTAATCATATTACGATGGACACCACTCTGTTTTATTTTATTAGAGTTACGGCAAACAAGGCGTTATTAACAGAATAGTACTAACGCATCTGCGCCAAATAAGGCCATGTAAAATTGTGACTTTAACCGGATCAAATTTTGTTAAAAAAATGTAAAATTGTGTGGGAATAACCTTAAATCTATTTAATGTTTTCCCTTTTTGAAAAATTTACATTTTAAATCTTTTTATATTAATAAGAAAATTTTGATTGCTGTTACTCAAATTTCTGAAATCTAATCATATCATAGCTGGAATACAAAGACAACTGTAAAAATCAACCAAAAGTATATTTGTGTAATAAATGAAAAGTTAACTTTTTGTAAAATTAAAGGATGTCACTTCCCCGAACGGCCGGCAGAGTAGCGCCCTAATCGTACTACCCTTCCAGTCCAACCCCACCAGGCCGATGCGGTACCGCCCTACGCTAGTCGATGCGCCCTTCGAACCACCCTCTTTAAAAGCTCGGAGCGCACCGCAAATTGTTCAGCTCTACTCAACCAGCACCTGCTAGTGCACTGGTTTTGGTCTTGCGGTGATCTAACTGAGCAGCTAGAGCCCCAGCGCGGAAGCTACATTTTTTAATCTATGTTAAATGTTATTGTGTAGTGCCTATATACTTTTCACTGATTGTAAACGTGCATCAAATAAAGGCTATATTTGTAAACACAGTATTACAAGTGACGCACAACTTAGTGGCTTCAAAAATTATCAAGATTACACGACCCGCAACCTCAGCCGTCTCTGTGAAGAGAAGCCCTAGACTGAACTCTATCAAATGATAGCTGAACAGTTCCAGCAACTGCTGCAGCGAATTGTCAATCCTGAACAGCGGAACTCTCGACATTTTACGCATGTTCTGCACGCTTTGACGGTATTCGATCCAAAGCTGCCGTGGAAGAATTTATCACGTTTATCAACATATTCAAGAATGTTGAAAGCATTAGCGACGAAGATGCCATTGCCAGACTCCCACTCCTGTTAACCGGTGAGGCCAATCAATAGTGGAACGGGGTACGAACACGGGCCCACACATGTGTACAGGCGATCCAACTAATTCGCGACGCTTTCACTTCACAAAAGCGAAACTTCAGAATTTTTGAACAGATTGTCACACAAACACAGTCGAAGACTATGGCTACGGATCAGTATATAACGATTCAAAGAGATCGTTTTTCCCAAATGTTTCGGATACTAGATGAAGAGTGGCAGTTAGATATTGTATAGAGTGTGTGTCACGAACTGATATCCATAATTACAATAATCTCTTAGAACGTGTCCGAATAATACAAGCCAACGAACGAGAAGAAATCTCTTTCAAAACAGAAGTCGTCGATTCATCGAAGACACGCAATAGGTATACATTCTGCAAAATGTACGATCGCGATGTGGCGGTATGTCGAAAAAAGCCAACGCCCAAAAAAGCCCAAAGATTGATGCTGCCGCGACTATTTCATCAAACTCACATCCCAATGGTAACAATGCAAACGAATTAAAATGCTACGGTTGCGGAAAAATCGGTATTACACGACGAAGCAGCCCTACTTGCTCAGCTAGTTCGACGCCTGTCAGTTTTTGCTACCTGGACGCGAACTCCACCGAAAGACCGGCAGTCAAAATCGACGTTGGTGGTACCTCGGGCACCGCATATTTGGACAGCGGCGCGAAAACCAGCCTCGCAAGCTTCGAGTTGTATCAAGTTCTATTAAACCAACGTTGCCAGTTTAAGGATATGCCTATAAACTTCACCCAGGCCGACGGCGTTTGTAAGCCGCAAATAGTGAAGATAACCACGGCAACGGTAAACCTGAATGGGTCCAAGACAAAACTAACTTTATGGTAATTTCTGTCGTACGCGATACGAAGACTCTGCTCGGGGTCGTCGACTATAAAAATCATAGATGGCACTTTTCCGGACAGCGCCATAAAACTTTTGAGTTTGATCGTAAAGATCAAGAATCACAGAAAAGCCTCAAGCTGTCCGAAATATCCAACCTTTCCGCCGATATTGACGTATCACCACCGATTTTGTCGCCAATAGCATCACCCATAGTCACAATGCAGTGTGACTTTGAATCGAATTTGATTGAGAACTACGGCCCCGTCTCCAACATCTACAATTACTGAACTTTACAACAGCTACCCGCACTAAAAACTGCGTCGAGGACGGACTACATGTGGTTCGACGCAAGCAGTCGAACATTTACTGGAAATCCCTGACATTGTACATGGGTAGCCTCGACTACCAAGAATTGAGATTGACGAGGGGACAAAGTCAGCAGCAGATGAACAAAAACATGTGAATCAATTCCTATCACATATCAAGATCTATTTAAAGCACACGGACTACCCACGCCGATAATAGAACATCATATGGACACCGGCGACAAATCACAAATCTCAAGTTCACCATATCGTCTCAATTACCCGATAAAAGGTTGTCGAGCGAGAAGTTCAAGACTTACTCTACTATCAACTACAGAAAATTAAACGCCATAACCAAACCAGATCTCTATCCATTACTACGATTGGAAAATTCCCTTCATTCTACTACTGGTTGATCCACATATAGGTATATCCACAATGGTTTTGAAAAGTGGGTACTACTAAATTAAGGTATGCGATGCAGATTGCGATAAGACCGGTTTCATCACTAACTTTGGTACCTACCGCTTTCTACGTCTATCATTTGGACTTAGAAACGTGATAGACACTTTCTAAAGACTTATGGACAGGTTCAAGATTGGATTAAACTAGGTGAAAATACTTATTTATGCTTGGCAGAATGTGAAAGTTTAACCTTCGTATGCATCGACAGAAGTGCCGCTTTAGTTGAGAAAAAATCAAATACTTAGGCCATTTTATCTCTGCAGAAGGGACCCGAACGAGACCCGAGAAAGTATCTGCCATTGTAGACGTTTGCCCACCGGAGAACGTGAAACAACAATTAACATTCCTTCAAACCTGCAATTTACATCAACTTAACAAAACGTGACGCAGCGTGGAAATGGGCAACAGAATAGGAAGAAACCTTCACCGCACTGAAACAAGCTCTTACTGCGGTTCCTGTACTTTGTCAGCCAGAGCCAGGTCTCCCCTATAAGTTAAAAACAGATGCGAGTGCTTACGCGCCTGGAGCAGTATTTCTCAAGGAGAGAACCAATAAGGGACCAATAGAATATGCCAGTCGATTGCTTACACCAGCTGAAAAGAACTACACTACCACTGAACGAGAGGCCTTGGATTTAGTCTGGGCCATAGAAAAATTTAGGGGATATTTGGAAGAAGCTTCAACTATCGCCATCACTGACCACCAACCATTAAGATGGTTAATGTTCCTAAAATCTCTAAGGGACGTCTGGCTCAATGGGCTTTACAACTACAGCCCTATAATATAGTTATTAAATATGCTCCACGAAAGACCAATGTCGTCGCTATCACCCTATCTTGTCCACCTCGCTGATTTACCAACAAAAGAACAGCTCAGCGATCCCGAACTCCAGAATATTATTTCCGCATTCTAGATCGGACTTCCAGAGGGTACCCGTAACAAAGGGAGTGTTATACCGCTATTCTTCATATGACGACACAGAGGAGCCAGAGCTAGTGTTCCCATTGCCAATCGTGACCAGATCTTACAAGAACTCCACAATTCAAATGCAGGTCATTTCGGCCCCGACCAAACGTATTACAAGGTGTCGCAAAGATTTTATTGGCCTGGGATACGACAACATATTCGAGAGTGTGAAAAGAAGTGTCCAGCTTGCCAACGACATAAAGTCAGCAACCAAAAACTCGCCGGTCTTCTGCAAACTTTCGTCATGTGTCAAAGATTTATTTAGACTTCTTCCTAAGAGTCCGCAGGAAGAAACTTGAATTTTATTATTGAAGACAGCTCATCAAGATGGGTTGAATTGTTTCCGATCCTACAAGCCACAGCCGAGACTTGTGCCCTAACCTTTATTAACGAAATATGCTTACGGTATAGAGTACCACACCGCATAATTTTCGATAATGGGACACAATTCATTAGTGGGATAATGCAACAAATATGTTACTGTTTGAACATTGATCAAAAATATACTCCACTATACCATCCTTAAGGGAATATGGTTGAACGGAAGAGCCGTGATCTTAAAACCGTATTATTTATCCTTGTAGGCAACAACATGGCAGTTAGTCAGAGAAATTATCATTTCTTCGATTTACTCTCGATGCAGCCTACTGCCAAACCACTGCGTACCTCACGTTTGATAGAAACCTCCGAACCCCAATAGAAGATTAACACGATATTCGCACCGTTATGCAAAACAAGAACTTTATTCCAGAGATCATCCCAAGACTCATCCAAATGGTCAATTGTCTCCATGAAGCAAAAGAACATCAAGAGGAAGAACAAGATTGTCAGAAGACATATTAGCTACCAAGATCGAATCAGATCAAGCCTAACTAGAGGTCTGTGAAGTTTATTGCCCAAGATGAATCAGATCAGCCCTTAGGAGTTTACCACTTCTCGGCTCTTAAGATATTTGTACCTGCTGACACTACTCCGGTAGTACCTCTTCGGCGAAGAGGACGACCCCGAAAGAATCAACAGTAGTTTCAGAACCTTCGTCGAGACGCCTACTAGTTTTGAAGGGGGAGATTGTAACAAACTTCCCCAAGCGGCCACCAGAGTAGCGCTCTAATCTACTACCCATCCAGGCCAACCCTTCCGGGTTTGTGCGGTACCGTCCTGCTAGTCGATGCGCCCTTCGAACCACCCTTTTAAAAGCTCTGAGTGCACCGCAAATTCTTCAGAGTACGACTTCAGCTCTACTCAACCAGCGCCCTGCTAGCACACTGGTTTTGGTTCTTGTGGTGGTCTAACTGAGCAGTTAAGAGTCCCAGCGGGGAGGCTACATTTTTTTATCCGTGTTAAATGTTATTGTAAAAGCCTATATACTTTTCACTGATTGTAACCGTGCAGTAAATAAAGATTATATTTGTAAACACAGTGTTACAGCGCTATTTTTTCTGTAAAGTTGGCAGCGTTTTGCTTGATAACGAAATGCACAAGATTAAACAACTGTGCAAAGACTAATTAACATGAATTGAGCGAACAGGTTCGGTTGCAGACAATAAAAAAAACGAGCTGATCTTGTCTTTAACTTTTTGTACTGGAAGTATTAGGCATTTGCCTGTTTCTTTTTTACAAAGTATTAATTATAACTACCGTTTCTTATGCCGGCTTACATCTCTTTTACCTTTGGTATTGCAGTTTAGAATTTTTTGGATATTTTTTTGTTTTCTATTCTATTAATGTGTATCTATTTTTCTTTGTAACCAACTGTTCTTTCACGTAGCATTTTACTCTTTTTAAAAATATCATTTCTGCTGCTTGTACTTTGCTATTGTGTTTTTTAGTGTTTATCCAACTTTCGCTTCCATACATTAGTACCGATATAGCTGTAATTTTATAAAACATGGTCTACGTGTCCAATGTTCTATTTATTTTACTACAGATATTTGTATATCTCAATGTAATGTTAGCTCTGTTGATTTATTATTAAGGACTATTATTATTATCTTGATTATTAATTTATCATTAGTAGGTAGTAACAGTTTTCAACGTCATCAACAAACCTATAAGTTACAATGTGTGCAAACGACTGTCTTGTTTTACTCTCTGCATAATTTCTCTTTTATCGGTGAGTTTTGTATCAGTGTGTGTTACTATTTTTGTCTCTTAATGCAAGCTTTTACTTATCTTTATGAGGTATGGTGGGTATCCATTATCTGTTATTATCGTCCAGAACACACTTTGATCGGCATGGTCAAAGACCATTTCAAAATCAATAAAAGATATATAGGTCTCAACTTTTAAATTTCCTGTCAGCTGCGTTACTATAATATAAAGATATTGTCACTACATAAACGCTTTTGTTTTACTTGTATAAGTGTTTCTGCTACTAATTTTTCAGGTTTAGTTCTTTGTTGAGAATTTTTGAATATTTTATTAGTGTTAGTGGTCACTTCTATTGTTTTTTTGAACTTTTGTCGTTCTTCATAAATTTGAAACTTTTCTGTTGTGCTAATACACTTTTATGAAATGTGATAACCTTAGATAACAAAGAGTTCTTACCTATTTAACTAGCTCCATATTTATCCTGCCTGCGGTTTTTCATAATTCGTCCACAGTAATCTGATCAATTATAGAAAGGTTGATGTCATCATTAAAGGTGTATTTTATTATTTGCGAAGTTCACATCTTTGTGTTTTTTCACTGTCTCACTGTTATTTTATTTTTAAATTTGTTGCATGTTTCTCTGTTTGAAAAGAATGTTCCATGACTTTGTGTAGTACTGTTTGATTTTCATGTATATTATGTTTTTTGGCAATGTTTCTTTTTTTGAATATACTGATCTATTGCTTCTTGTGTATTGTTATACAAGAGGTCTATATATGCTTTTTTTTCTAATCTATGACTGACTTTGTGTTTCTTATTTTCAGACTTCTTTTGTACTTTTTTCTTCTTGTTTATCGCTGCACTTGCGGCTATTTCTTATATTGCTTTATTCTTCGTCGATATCGTGACTTGTTGGTGTTCTTGTTAAATTCTGGTCTATTCCATTTATGTATAAATTTCTGAAACTTTATTCTTAAAATAAATATAGTTTAAATACTTTTTGGATTGAGGTTACCGTTTTTGCTGTTAGTTTCCTTTACCTTGCTCATATAATTGTAGACATCAATAAGTAATAATCTGAATGGCCATCGCTAGCTCGATGAACCCTTAAACCTGTAAAACTTCTTAAATTAAGCTTCCCACTCTATTATTCAAAATTATATAATCTATAACAGGCCCGTAATCTTTGCGTCCCATGTATATTTATAGAAGTTTTATTTTCTAAAAATGTTTTAATTTTTAAATTGATAAAAGTTGCAAATTGTCTCAGTTATTTTCGTTGTCATTTATTCGGCCTTTTCCAAAGAACCCACCATTTCAGTTATTGGAAAGTTTCTTACACCGGCTATTAAATCCCCACGTATTGAGACGTGGTTTGTTCTGTTATTTTTATTAATTGTATTGTAACGTTTCTGTTCTCAACAGTGATGAATAATACGTGCAAATTTACTTAAACTACTTATTTACTTTATTTACAAGTTATTAAAATTACCTAACACTATTTATACACGCAACACATACAATTAATAACATAACTTTACACTGTATTTATCTGTAATATTAGTTATGTTTTACTTCTGCCGCTTTAATTCTGCCGGGTTGCCTCACTGCGGGATTTATAAGCAACCAAAAACCGGTTCCAGAACGTATGCGAAGTTTCTAGTAGCATCTGGCAATTTCCCATTGATTGAGTCCTCACACGTGCACGGCTACATTCTTGGAAGGCATTATGTCAGCCGCTCGACCATAAGCGCGGAACGCAACAAAAAAAGTCCGGCCGCGACGGTGCTCTTACGGAAATTTGTTACAGATTTTGTAGTTAATCGTAAAGTTTTCCCGTATCCCCTTTTGTTCTATTTTTTGCCCATATACACTTATATCTTAATGATCATTGACAATTTTAAACTGTACTGTCATCATCCTTTTATTTACATGTGTATAACTTAGGTATATATGTTTTCTACTTATTATTTATAAGTACCACCATCCACAACATGCACATCTATTTTATATACTCTGCTATGAACTATAGCGTAATCTTCAGCACTTTTTGACGACATCATATGTGTAATAAAATTCCGTTATCATTGTAATTATAATACTTTTTTAATTTTTTGTTGAATCTCAAAAAATATAGCAAGTAGCATAAATTCTTTCCTCATTTCTTTTGTTTTCAAATGGGCACAATTTTAACAACACATTTGTTTTATATGATCTAATATATTTTCATCAAAATATTCTTTCAGTATTATTCTGTAAAATGGAATATTTCATCTAATACATTGTTAAGAATTGTAGGTTAGTATAAAATCTATTTCATTGATGTTTGGATACATTTTTTGCACACAATTTTAAAATACCGCCTGTAATTTAGTAAGAATATAGTTATTTTGTTAACATCTTTTTCTGAAATGTATTTGTAATTTCTTTAGTACAATAATATAAATAGTATTTATTGTAGGACAATCTTCTTTTTATCATCCAACAAGGAGCTTTTACATAATCAGTGACTTAATGTTTCACGAAATGTTACTCATGGAGATCATTGTATGATTAGTAGATATTTAGGAAATCTAATCACCAAGAGATGATTTATGTTGACAGAATAGTACACATTAAGCGAACTTATTAAAAGAGAAATAATAAAGAGATAATTGCTCACAGCTACTAGAGATGGTAATCAAACACTAAATGGAAGAAGAACTAGACTCCACTTTAGTTCACAAAGCAAAGTAAATCTGAACGTGATTTTATAAGAGCTGATGCTATTACTGATTTCCTAATTGGTAATCCTTTATCAAGCTCTGATTTCAGTCTACTTAATTATTGTGTGTGACATGGCCGAGATATAATTAAATTAAGTTCAAATTTATTTTCGGACTACCACCAACCGCAAATATAGTGCATCAATTAGCTGCAGATAACTTTGCGGCATTTAAAATAATTAGTATAATTTTATTTATTTTAATAATTAGTATCATTTTAACAAATCTAAAAAAGGCACACTATTATTAATACAGATATATCTAAGTTGTGACTGATAAGGAGTCTTATCTTTAAAGCTATCGTTGATTTGGATAAATAATATATAGGGTCCAATCCCTTTTTTGAATTGACTACCGGACGCAATGTAAGGTACTCAGTAGTGACGAAGCTCATTTTTATTTATCGGGATACGTCAATAAGCTGAATTTTTGGTATTATATCACACAAAATGTTACGAAAGTTGGTGTCATAAGGCCGTCTTTTTTTTAAGAAACGTTGTGACTGTCACATCTACCCCTTATGTTGCGATGTTAGACAATTTTTTGAAACTCAGATTCAACGAACATGGAAATGCACCAGTGTGGTTCCAACAAGATGGCTCTACCGCACACATGATGAAAAGTTCTGGGACAAATGTTTTCAGGCCTCCTCATCTCATTATATAGTGACATACCATGGAGGCTAGATCCCCAGACCTACTTGCTTTTGATTTATTTTTGTGGAGACTGAACGTAGGCTGCGGACTGTTGGAAAATTAAACGATACCATTCGCAACGCAATCACTGTAGTACCCGTGGAAATGATTCAGCAAGCAATGAAGGCCTTTAAGTTAAAGCTGCAAGAGTATATCGCTCGTACAAGCAAACATTTGGACAGATATCTCCAAAATTAGTTGACGACTAAATGGCCAGCATTGTTCTGTGCTTTGGTACAATAAAACATTGAACACTTTTTTTATTGCTGTTTCGAAAAGGGAACCTGCATTTTGTCTTTTATTTAAAAAAATCTAAATGAAATAACACATGATCTTAAAGTATCAATAATATCTTTTCATAAAAGAATTCTCTTGAATTTGAATTTGTTAGTTATATGGGTGTATTGCAAGTAGATGTTAGTCATCTGTAGCAGCAAAACTTTTATTATTTTATAATTTACCATTTGATACTTGACTATTTGTATTTCAAGAAACAGTCGGTAATGTGCTGCAGATACATTTACTGTTTCGGGCTTATCTTGTATTTACACTGTTTCACATTCGATTTTTTTTATTGACATCCATTAAGACAAAAATGAGTTTTATACTTAAAACATTTTATTGTTTTTTATGTATCCAGTAAACAAACACATAGGGTCTGTTGGTTTGAATTCACGGATAACTTTTAATGTTATGAATGTGGAGCCCACTTTTTTGTTAGTGTATAATATAGTAGTCTAAACAATTTTTAATTTTTGTAAACTACCTGCAATTATTTTATAAATATATGTTTCGCCCAGACTCGTTTTTTTTTCGAATTATTCATTCATTGGATGTTTGTGAACTGAAACAGTCAAAAAATTGGCCAAATAATTCTAGTAATAAAATAAAGTCTCTTTTTATTATATATTTCTCTATGAAAAATGTTTTAAGCCAGTAATTTATTAGGTTTGTTGTTAAAATGTTACGTATGTTAAGACATAGATGAAATTAATCGATGCAATTGTGGAAGCGTCTGAAAAGGCCTTGTTTGGATCTAGAAGTGGTTTTTGTTTTATAATTATTTGATAGAAATTATTATGAGATCATTGTTACGTTAAAATAATTAAACCTTTCATAGGATAAGAAAAGATCGATGTAACAATAGGTGAATGGTAACAATTTGGTTTAAATATTGTCAGTGATTACTTTCAACAATGGTTAAGTAGTAAATACTCAAAAAGATGATGTATATAAGTTATTAATTACCTGATGAATCCCTTTTTACGGCATACAGCTTTTAGGTTTTTACTTAACTGAAGAACTTTAAATTAAAATAATAAAATTAAATAGTTTTTGTTCTGTTCTATTTCTTGTTTGTTAGTAAAAACCTCTGTTATATTGCTACTATTTAAACCTTATAACACCTTTGTTTAGATTTTTAGTTTGTTGCTAAGGTCAAGTGTTTATTTGCGAAAAGTTTCTGATTGAGCAAAATGTAGCTGCATTTTATTAATGCTAACTACTATTAGTGTGCGAATAATTTTGTTGCTTTACGTCTAACAATTTTTTATTTATGTTAAGTTATCAAATAGTTGCTATTATCCTGTTTGAATTTTTCTGGTAGTATTTATTATTTTCACACAATCTAGGGAGATAATATCAAGATGTATTTTAGGTTTTTTAAATGTTATCGACTTGACCAAAAGAACAAATAACATAACATTGTCTCACGATATAAATTGCTTTCTTAAATAATTAAACACTTTTCAAACATTTTTTTAAAGATAACCCTTTGAAAACAAAAATAGTTTTATCTTTTATTAAAATATGTAATACATTAATGCCCAATAGAGTCCGGATAGTAAAATGGAAATGGGAGAGGAGTTTTTTATTATAGAAATAAACTTAACAAATAATGTATTTAAGGAAAATTATATGCGCAGAACGGTGTTGAGGTCCCTCATCACGTAGCTGTTTGAATGTTAAGTAGTTTTCGGTACTGAAAACTGCCTTGGTGTTTATAGATGTTACACGTCCTTAAGAGTATTTTCTGCTGATGTTACATATTGTTTTGAGGGCTGAAAGCACATTTTAGTCAGACGGGCCATTATACATAAGCATACAAAATTTAAAAGCTATTAAAGCGACATTAATTAGGCAAAACCTATATGCAGAAAATTTTTATAATTTTTCAAGCTGTAAGCTACTTTTGAAGCTTTTCTTTTTACAGCGTAAGCCAATACGGTTCCAATAAGTACTTACGACGGAAATATTTTATAAATATTTGTACATTTACGCCATCATCTTCTTAAGGAAAGCTAAAATTTAAAAGGACTCTAAACAATTTGAAATTTTACAAAGGAAAATTTTATATAACATGAATTATTGTTTGGATTATTTCCTTGTATGGTAAGCTTATAGTGACTACTTACGTTCGAATGGAACGAAACCATCTTCATCAGGCTCTTCCAAGCAATCGGCAATGACATTCTTGGCTTCATCGTCTGTTAAGCATTCTCCTGCAAAAATAAAAGCACGTCAATACCTGGTGCAAATTAGAACTTTTAATTAAGAAAAACAAAATTAACTTACCAAGAGAAAGGAGAATGTGGTTAAGTTCAGCAGCCATCATTTTGCCGTTTTCATCTTTGTCGTAAAGTTTCAAACATTCCAAGAAGTCTTCGAATGATCCTTGTTCCTTTTCTTTTTTAACTTGGCTGAAGATTGGAAGGAATTCATCCACTTTCAGCTTCTTCTCGTCTAAAAACGTTTTGCGTTACAAGTGCTTTTTAGTTTTGTAAGCTAGCTCACTCTTCTTCTTAGTGCCGCCTAATTTTTCAATAAGGGCCAATGTGGGATTCTGGTTAAGGGCGCGGAGCATGTCGCCCAAATTAACCGCGTCGACGGTGCCATTGCCTTCGAAGTCGTAGATGGAGAAGACGAATTGCGCCCCTGCAAACAAAATGAATCCTTATTGCATCATTCTTCGCCAAGGCGCTCAAAAGCGGCAGAACGGAATGGCACTCCCGCCCAGGTATTTTTAACTTGCCGAGTTAAGTTACGCTAAGCCTTACGCCTTCCCATATAAGCATGAGGACAAAAATAGAACAAGCGCGAAGTAATTTAAACACATAATTCGGTTATCCGCCGGCTCAAGCAATACAACAGTTAAGAGCCTTACTACTTACTTTCAACATCCCTGGCACTAAGGTCCGCCTGCAAAATAGAGGAAACTAACTAATCTAATACACAGAAAAAATTAAAAATGAACGCGAACAAAATTGAAATTTTATTCGCACAAAAATCTTCCAATTTTAATTTACTCGTTGTTCTTACATTATAACACAAAGTCACCGTAATTTATTCGTTGCTTTAAGATACACGCACTTTTGTTTAAACAATTATTATGCCCAGCACGAATCACATATAAGACTTACCATTGTGAAGAGGTATTCGGAAGCTTTCCTTCTAGTACGATGGACGAGAAGTGGGACCCCGATGTTCGTTAATCAGAGCTTTTATATGAATAGATGGCGTTAGTGTAGCTTAAAACTGAAACCAACGTGAAATCCCGGCGCTTCTGACTTTGGCAACGCCGGATTCTATTTTCTGACCTAAATATTACAACTCCGACTTCACTCGAACGGCCCAAATAATCCAAAAATATCCGGGCTAAAGAAGGGGGGCTGTCAAGGTACATTCTTAGTGGATATGTAACTTCAGTTGATTTAGAAACCTAAATTTGGGCAGACGTGCTGCTCTTTTATTTTTTGCTATTTCTGAAAACTTCCAAAATTAACCGATTAATTTTTGCCGCAAATTCTTAAAATTAGAAGGAGATGCTGCGTGTCCTATAATTAGACTTTTAGTATAAATCTATTTTTAACGCTTCTAATCAGAACTTGTTTAATATTATAGTACAAATATAATGCGACTAAATGATAATAGTTATTTATTTAAGTATAATCTTATACAAAAATAATTGCTTAAAGTGGTTTTGCAGTAGATGTAGAAGAACCGCGCCCCTGAGCTTTATGACCTTTTTTGAAAAAGCTCCATATTTTAGTTCCTAAATTCCATTTCTTCTTCTTAATTTTTTCTAATTGTTTATCGTTTGTAACCTCAGAAATTCCATCAGACGATTTTTCTTCTGGATATTCCACTGCTTCTCCACCACTGGAAGCAGTACTTTGGGGCATTTCCACAGTTGTATTATTTATTACGCATTCATCTCCCTTTGCACCATTGTCGTTTCCTGTAGAAATCGATAGCTGTCTCTCTTCTTCCCTAAATGCATTAGAGCTCAAATCGATTACATCCATAATTCCATCATCCTCAGGGATTTGAAATATATCAATGTCATCATCTTCAGGAAGAGCAATTTTGTTTTCTTTCTGCATTCGAAAGGCTTCTTCTCCGGGTTTTACATAATCTAATTCTATTACTTGAAGCAATTTTTCTTCCGACTCTTCCCATTCTTCTTGGTTTTGTTTGGCTTGTTCGTCCATCATTAAATATTCCGAAATTAGCTGAGGCGAATTCTTAACTAGGTCAGTAACGCGCGATTTTTTTTCGACGGCTTTGGGTGTTTCTGGTTCCTCAATTAGCTCCATCCCTGCTATTATAGCATTGCTAGCTTGATCACCAACGCCCCCCTTTACAGAAACAGCATCGTAATTAATGATCTGATACGGCGGAGACAACATTTCCGAGAGAAGTTTTTTCATTTCCACTGTCAAAGGTTCCGCGTCCGGCTTGCCTTGCTGAAGATCCTCGTCTGCTTTAATACTATTCAGCTCATTTATTACTTCAGAAATATTTGGAGATAGAGTCATTCCCATTTGATCTACCAAATCACCAACTATATTACGACATACTTTGTCCATATCTAAGTTATGTTTAGAATACTTTAAGTCAGGAACATTACTAAGTGGTGCATTTATAGATAATTTGGTACTACTCTCTGATTCTTTAATGTCTTTCCAACTTATGCCTAAAAGTAGCCAAAATAATATACCGGTGGGATTGGAAAATTTAATTTACTTGCCTGTATCGCTGGCTCGTGTAGCGATATCCAATGCATTTTCTAAAATTTCGTTAATAATTTCGCCTGCTATAGCATATGCTGATTCTGGTTTCGAAGTCAGCATTAAGGATGGCCCTTTATAATGTTGCATCCCTCCTCCATCGCTAGCTGCCGTAAAGAGAAGCTGTTAAACATTTATTTTATGTTTTAAAGCTCCTTACCAATTTCATAACTCATATTTATACCAGACATAATTATAAGTGACGGAAAGTGTAATCGAGCAAATAATTAAAACAAATAACTGCAAGGTCTTTTACTTTTATGTCACTAGATGAAGCGGCAAATTTTAGTTTGACAATTTAATTGCGAAATGTAATGACATTTTGGGCTGTTTAAAATCATTCGTTGCGTTTTGGAAAAGCATGTGCAATAAACAAAATTATTTTGTATGGGTCTCTAATAATGGACAAACATTTATATAAATCGGATTGGACGAAGCAAGCGAGAGTGTGCAAAAGAGACGAGGAAGAAGTTTATTCCTTCAACTACGAAGGTGTCTCAAACATAAGCAGCATTATTCCCCATAAAACGTATTCTTCTAAAGATAACGTTGAGCTTTCGTTAGAAGTTGAAATTGCAGATAGCTTAAAGCAACTTATTGCCTCGCCAACAGCAGTTGATTCGGCCTTGGTCGACGTCACAATAGTGAGACCTACAGATTTAGATTGCGTCCCCGGCTTGGAAAATATCAGTAATTTAGCTTTTAAAAGTAATGAAGTGAGGAATCTAATAGCATCTATAGAACGCCAAAAGCAACATAAAAAGAAACTTATTGAAGAATGTAAAAAGCAAGGAATGTTTTTACAAATGAATCCTATAAGTGAAAATCGCGAATTAAAGACAAACAATAGCAATTGTATATTGCGAAATGACGAACCCATAATGCACAAACGTAAACTGAAACGCAACGAAACTGTTAAATATGGCCGAAATAATGTCACAGTAGCTAATGCTAACTCTGAACCTCCACTCACCGACTACAAATTAGATAACAAACGTAATGCTAAAAAAACCAACGAATCTGAATACTCCAGTTCCGCACCTCTTGCAATATTAAAACCGCTGGTTGGGGAAATAAAGGCCTCACTAAAAAATCTAGAAACTAGCATCGGTGAAGTCGGATACAATAACGCTAAAATTAGTAAGAAGAAACAGCAGGACAAGCGCTACATTTCAACTTCGGATTCTAATCTTTCTAGTGACGTTTTCTATAACAAAGAAGATGCTGCGCGCCATTTCGAAATCTATAAAGGCGATCATCCAAACACACATCAGGTTTATGCGGCAGCAAACACTTACGATAAACTAAGAACACTCCTTGCCTGTCAAAATCCGCAGCGCGTTAACCAGGAAAATAATGACAAACCTTGCCTTTGCCAACATTGTGGAATGGTAGGCCTCCTGATAGAATCGCAAAAGAGGCCTATTGTTTCCCTCGTTCCAACAAAAAAGACAGAAATTACTTATCCTAGAAAAGAAAATAATTCTTTAAATGAGAAACTTGAAAAAAAGAATCCTACAACATGTCGACACACCGCAGACCCAAAGTTTAAATGCAATATTGAAAGGAGCATCGATGAAAGTTCTTACTGGATGATTCGGGAATTATTAGAGAGATTTGAAGCCCTCGAACAGAGGGTAGCCGCCCAAGAACAGCGCGCTGTTCCAAAAGACTATTTTAAGAAAATTATAAATAAACTATGGCATCGAAGCAGTTCCAGTTCTCATCATAATTTGGATCGCAATGTTCAACGTAAAGACCACTCTACGCAATACAGTTTAGAAAATATAAAAGTCGATGTTAAGTCAAAACGAGAATCTAAAGCTTCTAAGCAAAGGACCGTACAAATACAACAGAACACAAAAAAGAATTTCTGTGTAAATCCCGTTCTATTGGTTCAAAGTGATACAGAGTTGCTTTCTTTGACTAATGTGAATTTGCAAAATATTGGTTTACACAAGACTAAAGAATCAAAGGACAGTTTGAAAATTAACGAATTCTTTTCGAAGAAAACTGAAAATATACATTGCGAGACAGATGTGCCTAACAAGAAAAGCAGTCCTATAGAAATATTTTGGAAATGGGGAGAAGAAATTATAAAACCTGGTTTTGACTTGAAAACTAAGATTGTAACCTTAGTAGATCAGCAAATTCAAACTATAAAGCAATTTAATGAGAGTGAACGTCAGTTATCTGCTACAAATAAAAAGTCAAAACTTACAATAAATACGACCAGTATTGCTTTGCCTGAACAAACTGACATTGGTAAGCAAGCTAAATCACAAATAAACACCGATGAAATTTCTGCTATGGAAGAAAATAAGAAGAGTGCCGCACAAATACAATCTAAACGAGAAGAAAAATTTGATTTGTCTAATTCTTCCAATGGAGCATTAAAAAGAGTAATAAATTTTATGACCGAAAAATTCTGCAACGACCATTCGAATCAAATTAGCGAAAATATAAAATTAAATGAAAAAACCACTAATGATAATGTACATCAAATTCAAGATCTTAAAGATACTACTACTATAGTTGTTGGTAAACCTAAGACAAACAGTAAAGAATTATACAATAATAAAACTGAATGGCAAAAGGACTTCTTTGGGCCACTCGAAGTGCCACCGTCTTTACAAAAAACCGACGACAATCTTAATTTAAAAATATCTAAGTTGCCGAAGAAGTCTTCAATACCTGTACGCATTCCGTTAGCAAACGCTTGTCCAGTCGATTCCACGCTTTCTGACAAATTAAAATCAAAAGAGAACAAGCGATCGTTAATACCGCGACTGAAGTCTCCGAAGGAAGGCCGTTCTCATCATCATGTGAGACCTTCAAGCCAAAACAACCCTAAAACTGTTGAAAGCAGACCTCATTCAAAAGGCGTTGGAATAGATGAGAAAAGAGAGCAAATGGAGTTTCAAAAGAAGTGCGATGCAAGAAACCAAAGCACTCGGCACACAAACAGCCATAACAGATCCAGGAAAAACGCCAAAGTAGTGCAAATAAAATATGTCAACCCTAAAGTTGAACATTGGAACGAAGAGTCTTGTGCTTCCGTCATGGAAGGGACGTCAGAAGAAAACAATCAGGCTCTACCACTTGGCAACCAAGATAAGTTGTCCTATTCTGCAAACGAGAAAAGGAGGATTTCCCAAAAACATTCTGTTACAGGTAATCTTTTAATTATTTTTAGAAAGGAACGTATCTAATTTTATCATAAATATTATAGTTAAAAATAACCGGCTTCGGTTGTCACACAATCTAAATCTCTTGTCACTCACATTAGCCGCTACCTGCAAAAAATCGTTTTAATGTCGTTTTTACAAAATGGCGTTTTACACGGGTAATTCATTTTAAACTCCTAAAATACAATAAAAGTAACGGACAGCAGAAATAAAATTAGAATTTCGTAAGCCACGGTTCAAATTTTAAATCAGTCTCTTCTTCTAATACATACCGAACGACTGATTTTACGCCTCTGCGTGAAAAACATAAATAACTCATTTGTACTGTTACAACTCGCTGGCTAACGTCTTTCAATGCTATTTAATGAGAGGTTCTTATGTTTCTTCTGCATTTGTGTAGTAAGGAACAGAATCGAAGGTGTAGGAAAGAGTGTTGTAGATCATTGCGACACAAAGGAACACATATTTACTAAATTTAATTTAAATATGCATAACAAAGGTAATACATTTTAAAATTACATTATCTTGGTTTTTGTTATTTGAACAATTTTGAAAAATCTATGTATGATGATCTATCATTCTTTGCCTGATTTTATCCATAAGCAACTAATTATTTTCTTGTTTATATTTGAGTAATTTTCTTTTTCTTTACTGTTATTGTTTCATTATTTTTTACGTCTCTATTTTGCATAAATAATGTAATGAAAGGTAGTGCAGGAAAAAGGAAAGAGTAAATTTTTGATTTTGGTGTGGCATATTCTGTAGCTGTTGGCTTATAAATATTAAACTTCCAGCTAAATTTACAATTAAAAGTTTTTAAAATTATATTCAAGACCATAATTTTTCAGAAAGCTTCTCTAAATTGCTTCTCAGTATCGCCGCATTTTCGTGTGTCCTGACTGTTAGACCTTCTACAAGGTTGGCAATAAAAAACTTTCTCTCCGCGCACAAACGTCATATCAGTACCTTAACATGAGTATTTTGAGGACTTGTCATCCCCCAACACGTATTTAAAAATTGAGTTATAGTCATAAATATAAATTTTTTAAAACTTTTGATCCATACTGCAGATACAGATTTTTTTAACCACCGTGCTTAACTGTAGCTTAATATTTTCCATATACTACTAAAGTCGTAGAAATTAAATTGTGAAATTGTACAATTAAATTTTCTACTTCGTTCTTAACAGGGTGCAACAGTTGTTTTAAATTAATTTCTGTTGATTTAAGTTATTGAATAATTGTGAAATAAAATATTAGATTATTAGAGATATTAAAACAGATAATGTAAAAATAAGCCTCTTTACTAAAACTTTTATTGTAAAAACTTCTGTTTCTTCCATAGTTTCAGTGCATCTTTACTTTATAAAATACATTCAGCGTTGTTTTGTATTCATTCCAAATTTATTAATACATCTATCCTATATTATTATTCAAGGATTTATTTTAAATTTAAAGGAAACTTTTACTTTAAAATTAAAATAACATTTTTTTAATTTAGAATATTGTTATAACATGGAGATGTCCAGAGTTTTCTATGATAGGGTGCCGATAAAACAGATAAGTAAAAGTTGGTAATTCAAAGTGGTAAAGCAATTTCTACCTGTAGCTAGATAACATCTTTAAATATTTGTGGACAATTTACCGTTGTTTAAACCATAACAGGCTTACCTGGACCTAAAGACCTAGATGATTTCATTCACGGGCTTATCATAGACCAGGCCGATTAAGTGCGCGTTTGTAAACATTTTTAACATAGGATGAGGTGATTATTGAATTTAAAAGAAGCAATAAATTATTAGTATTGTCAAGACCCAATCTTCTATAAATGTCGGAACAAACAAATAAGGCAGTAGTAAGAGAAACTGTTAAAAGTCGAAAAATAATGACCAAACGAGCCCAGCTATCAGCACTCTTCAACACTATTTACATAGTGTGATACTGTTCAAGCGCGTCTCGAAGAAGAAGAACCCTTGTTGACACGCTTGCGGAAAACCCGTTGATAAAATTGGATACGAGACATGCGTTCCTGACCAATTTTTTTACGAAAGCCTATTGTACCAATTTACTAACAGTGATAGAATATGAATGTAAAGGCGTTTTTTAAATCAATTAGATGATAAAATTCCTTCCTCAGATTATAAAATATGGGAGATTTAGCTTAGAGTGGGTGGTACGGAGGAAAATTACGTTTAGTTTTGTGGTGGCATCGTAAATTTCTTCAAATACTTTTTTCAACAAGCACTTGCAATAACTGCGCAAGAAAAAGAACAACAAGCTCAAACACTAACCAAATTGGAAACTCGGGGTGCATTATCCAACAAAATTTGATCAAAGTCCGGTAGCAAACGATAGTGATGACAAAATGATGGTAGAAAACCCCTATAAAACGATAGTATTGTGTGTCAATCAAATATTAATTGTAGATTTTAGTTGAATATTTGACTAAGTTGTATTTAAATTTTATTTGTCCATTTTATTTCGACGGCGGTGTAATTAGTCCACCAAAAACGGAAATACAATATTATTCGATTATTCGGATACATTTTTTATTTAGTTTTCTTCTTAAATTGATTTCCAAGACCTGACATTGTAGTAAATGTTTTGTTACTTTTAAAAATAGGGCTCTCTATCTTAAAAATTTATGGGGTTGTGAAATAAAGTTTTTCTGTTAATTTGTTTGTTTTCCAGTTGACTAACGAACTGGTTAACGATAGCAATGTGGCTGTAATTTTCATTAGCTTAAAATCTAATGATATACATTTCAAATAACAAACATTTGTAATTTCTGATTGAATCGTCCGCAATACCAAAATTTTCATTACTACAAAGACTTTTGGATATTTTTTCTTTCTACTGGTATCCTGGAAGTTTTGATTCGTATATGTAAAAATTAATAAATTAAGAGGTGTCATTTTAAATTATCAAAAACGCTATTTTTAAAAATTATTTAAATATTTTTATTTAAATGTAGACCACAATACCTGCCATTAATTATGGCATGGCTGTCGGTATAACAAATATAAAACAATCAGAAATGAAGCTAACCACAAGATTAGAGAACTAAAAAAATAACTGGGCCAGTTTTACTGCGGATATGGAACACGATTTATATGGTGTCCAAAGAAGAAGGAAAAAGGAAATGAATGAATACTCTACATCTGCTATAACTGAGGATACATTTACATGAGTATATAATACTTATATAATGAGAACAACATGTTCCTTGAAAGGAACACAATAACCGAAGACGCAACAACTTGAATAGAGAGATTATTAGACATAGAACTGGTGAGAAAGCTAAAAAATAGGAAAGCGCCTGGAACTAAATGAGTATGGCGGTAAAGATTTATGTAACCAATTGACAATGTTGTTCCAAATATAATAGTTACAAGAACGGTTCCGAATGAATGGAAAAAGAGCATAACCATTTCTATATTTAAGAAAGGTGACAAAAGACAACTATAGAGGCATAATGCTTCTAAATTTCACAATAAAACTGTTTACTCACACCATCAAAAAAATATTCCTAAAATACATAACAATTAATGAAGACCAGCAGACATTCAGAGAAAGCAGGTTAGTCATAGATGCTATATTTATATATTTTTTTATATTTTTATGTTTTATAAATTTGACCAAAACCTACGACCAAACTATACTTGGAAATGTCATTAACATTCTGAAATAAAAAGATATTCCACTTGAAAGAATTAGGGTAATATAAGAATTGAACACAAACACGATGACAAAGGTGTTAACAACAGCTTGACAGAAGACATACGGGTGGCTACAGAAATACGACAGAGTGACTCTCTAAGCCCACTGCTGTTCAGTCTTGTGATGGATAAAATTATTGATAGTGTCAAAACGACCGGGCAAGGATATAAAACTACTAAAGGGGAAATAAGAAGCAGTAATAATATCTGAAAGCAAAGATGAACTACAAAGATTATTACAGAATTTCCATATAACCGCTATAAAATATAACATGGAAATATCTGTACACAAAACAAAGCTTATGATAATATCAAAAGACGCAATCCGCTGTGAATTAGCCATAGACGACTCTATAATTGAACAAGTTATGTTATTCCAGTACCTGTAAATAAATCTAACAGCGCATTAAGATAGGATTAGCGATAAGACACCAAATAAACAAGGCTACAAGAATATCTGCAGCATTAAAATACATCATATGAAACAAGAAACATATGCAAAAGTAGAGTAAGATACGTATATATAAAATCTGTGTACAACACCGCAAAAACGAAATCCATGTTAAGAAAAACCGAAATGAAGGTTTTAAGAAGAATAACTGGACACACCCTAAGAGACAAAATCTCAAACATGCGACGTACCAGATATAGTGAGATTGGTCTGGAAAGGAGAACAGTCTGGAACGAATAGGAGAAGACATATTTGTAAGAATAACAAGATATGGGAAGCCCCTAACGTGCAGACGACCTGGCAAATCACTGAAGCGATGGCAAGAATCATAGACCTCCACTTCCCAAAAAATTAAAGTCGGGGATATAATTGGATAAATAAACAAGTCGCAGACTTATTCTAAGTAGCTCTTTTTACAGAGAGCCATTCATTTGAAGACATTTTTTATAATGTGACTCGATTTTGCAAATTACTGCTCTAATATTGCCTTTGAGCATTTGAATCGTTGCTGGAGCATTAACCTAAATCTTATCTTTGACGCAACCCTAAAGAAAAAAGTTATATACAATAATCTGCATGGTCAATTCAATCTCTATTTCGAGAAATTACTCTTTCATGAAATTTTTTCCACAACAACACAATTGTTTCGTGACTTATATTAGTCTGTAGACAAAAAAATTGGTTAGCATTTTCTGAAACGGTCCACCAGCCTCATTTTCAAAAAATACGGACCTATAACGCCACCAACCCAAAAAGCGCATTAGCTTGTAACTCTTAGAGATAGAGAGAGAGAGAGAGAGAGAGATTGCTGAACTATTTCTATTGAATTTTCAAACCTCCAAATGCAACAGTTTTGTTTATCTACGTACGCAGTGAAGTGAAAATAGACTTTATCGACGGAAGTTAGTTTCTTGTATCTTCAAAACACAATTAACAAATGTAGGGCGTTGTTCATGATCTGCTGGCATAACTTCTTATATCAGCTGGTGTTTTGTAACGGTTCGGTCCAGATCTTTGCGTAATATGCAATGCAGGCTAATTTGTGAAATGCGCAACTGTTACGAACTTCTTGAAATCGATATATTCGAATCTTTCAGCTACAGTAACAATATTTCCAGATCTGGCTGAATAAGCCCGCTTTGAGTTCTTTACATAAACTTGGCCGAAAAGCTTAAATTTTTAAATTAGTTTTCACAAATGTTAAGCGACCGAAAAATGTCTTCGCAAAATTTTCAACACTTTTATAGTGAATTTTCACAATTTTAATCCGTTGCACAAACGTGTACAATTTTATATTTGTTAATCCTATAGTTTTAATTATTTGCAGAAGTATGACAGATCTAACATAAACACATAATAGCGCAAAATTAAAATGACATTTCTTAAAGGCAGTTGCTTTATAATATCCTCTCTAAGAAAATTGAGCAAAAATGAATGAACGTGAACAATGTTCCTTATTATCAAAAATAAATAAATAAAATAATAATCTTAATGGCTAATGATAAAACAAAAAATAATTTTGTCACAATTAATAAATATTTATGAACTTAAAAATTATTAATTATTTAAATAAATAGTCGTGTAAGACATTTTGTTAATTGTAGTTAGATGGTGAAATTACTAGAGCTGTAATAGTATTTATGATAAAATTATAGAGATGCCTTAGTTGGTAGTTACACTAAAAATTATCAAAAATTCTAAAATTTAAAAAAAAAAATTTTAATTTATTAATTTCTTCGATAGAACAAATGATTTATAGTACTTTTTTGATAGCTTTGAATTTCAAATTATGCAACCTAAATTGCATGCATGATTACTCAAAGAACTTGATTTTGTCTGGAAGAGCAGTGCTTCCGCATTGCACTAAACTGACTTTGAATGTTGCAGATGGCCGAAAAAAGAGTAACGCAAGAAGCCCACCATTTTAATAAAACGCCAATCGTTGCATTGTTAAGTCTATCGCCAGATGTCGGCCGTTTTCTTGGATAATGAATGTAGTCTTGTTTAAGCAATACCTGTTTATAATTGATACCTGTCAAACAACTATAGTAAAATTTTTTAATCGCTACCTTCTCTTTATTTGTTGTTTAATGAATAAATACTGCATATTTTGAAATTCAAAGGCGACTCTTTAACACTCTTGATTCTCTTTTTTATTGAAACGTTTATTTTTTAGATAAGGTAACGTTTTTGAAAAACATTACTAAAGCAGAAAAAGAAAAGACACAGATTTGGAATAGCCTGCTGAAAGAAGCGAAAAACCACTGCAAGTCCAAACAAGATACCGTGACCATTCAGATACCAACAAAAACATACAAATGCCAGAACAGCGGCATCGGAATAACAGAAGTAGAATTTACTATTGAAGACATTCAGAAACTAGTAAACGAGCAGAGATCCTCCCAGTCTTCCGCTTTGCCTGAGCAAGAGTCTGTCACGAACAGCGATGTAGATTCTTTCTTATTAATTCACAGCAAAAAAATTCTCCAAGAAGTTTACAAACGCTTGGGAAACAAAATATTAAAAAAGAATGTGGTTGAGCTACGTTAATGTGCTGTTATTATCATTGTTGCATTACCCATTTTGTCGTTAATAATATATGAGTATTTGTTTCATTTTATCTGTATTTTAAATAATTCTTTTATAACAGTATAAAATGGCATTATATCACATTAGGTTGTGACGGATTTTTGATTTAAAAATTGTATCCTACGTATTACTTTACACTCACACACTTCGGTAACTTTATGGACAGTTATTTAATTACAGATCTCATCTATATAAATGCAACAGGTAGTTCAAAAAGCGTCACCTAACAGTAAACAAAAATAGTCTTCACAAACGATGAAACTGTAAAAATGTTAAAGCTGTTTATTTATAAAATATAACTTCTATTAGCGCCAACGGTCAAAGCAAAACTACCAGCGTTTTCCTCTTAAGGCAAAATCTTTAAATCAAAAGTTATCTTCAAGCACTTTTATCACGTGTATTGAGCTGCTGTAATTATCAAAACATTGTCCGTTCTGAAAAGTGTCTTTGGGGTAGGCCGCTGAGTGCTGTTCATTTCTTGTTCCCGCGCCGTCTGCTTAGTTGTCTCCAGAACCTGCCGTCCATTTGCTTGTCCTTAAAATCGAAACAGTTCAGTCCGCAAAATTGTTTTAATTAGCATATTGTACCTTCGGTTTTCTAGGCGAAAGTGGCTTTTGCGAAAACGCAGATGGAACTTCATCCGTAGCCACACTCTCTCTATTAAACACTTTTATTAAATGACTACCTTCAGGGAACGTTTCGTGGATTTTTCTTTCGTTTTTCTTGACATAAAATATTTGAAACCTAAAAACAACACCTTTCATCATTCGTGATGCTAATGGTCAGTAGCTTACAATTTGACGCTTCTTGATCTCGGAATCCTTTCAACATTTATTATTTTCGCATTTGACTTGAAACGATTGAAAAAATTTGCGTTGTCGTCTTCCGCGTCGATTATGTGCCGATAGCTGTCTGACCGGAGAATTCTGGGCGTCGATTTGACTGGAGATGCTACTGCAGGTGTATTTGACGGTCTTGGGGTGGCTGTTGTCTCTGGAGCTTCCGCAGCAGTCAAGCAAGTGTCAGCAACATCTCCAGTTCCGTTGCCCTACCCACATTTTAAACGTATTATATTATAACCATCGTTTTAAGATTTTCTATGCATAACAATAGTTACCTGCTTGGGCGAAGGGGTCTGCTCTGTGGGAGTGGACGACGAAGATGTGCACGTATCCGAATCCTCTTCCATCAGAGGCTCGAGGGTTCGACGCGGCAACAGTCCCCTCAGGTTGGCACTCGCTATAGGAGGTGTCATCAACAGCTCGTCCATCATCAGTTCCGTGTCGTCTCCGTTTTCGGACGAAACGGAATCACCGTTGGGCTAAATATTCGTCAATATTGATTGTGCCATACAAACATTGTCTACACAGCAAGCATGCGCTCTTCATGCATAAATTAAACGCACTATTGATGTGTCGATAATCTTAAATAATGCGAATGGCATGCATTACATTATTTATCTGCTAACCGATCGTCTGCCGTCATAATTAGAACTGAGCGGATCTTCCATTTCTCCACTGGTTGGCGTTCCCCAAATTTCTTCGCCCGAAGTGGCACCCGAATTTTCACAGTCATCATCTTCTCCATTTTCACCTTTAACTTCGGCTGTCTTTAAATATCTGCAACACAAAAATGTAGTTAACTATTAATAAGACGGTGATAGAAGCACCTTTCAAAAAATCCTGTTCCTGATCGGTAATCTTCTCCGAGCTTCTCAAAGAATGCCATCTTTTCGGAAACAAATGCTCCCGCTCTGGCGGTCCATCCTCTTATTGTTGAATGATTGAACCCTTGATTGTCTATTCCTATTTCTTCCTCTTCGCTGTCTGAAAAAGAAGCGCTGATTTCATTATTTTCATCTGTTCCTTCTGATCCTAATCTCTCTAAACTAGAGACTGTTCCAAATCTTCTAAGTGTTGGATTGGAGCTACTTAAAGAATGATAAGGTTGTTCTTCGTCTTGAGGCGAATCATCGGGTGAAATATCGTATTCTCTAAGAGACGCGTTGCTATTTATCTAAAAGCATTAGCTGCATTAAATAGAAGAAAGGTAAAATAGTATTTTTATTGTACCTGCGAAATTACTGATCGTCTACTACTCACAGATTCACTATATCTAAATTCTAATCGCGCGTCGGGTGTTGGAGGAACTACGGATATTTTTGGTACCGGAGAGAACGGGTCCAGCTTTACTAAGCTTGCGGCTGGGTTAACTGCGCTTAAACCCATTAACATAAGTCGCCCAAAATCGCCACATGTGTCATCTTTATTTTCTAGACATTCGTGTGTATTCGATGTATTTGATAGATGGGTTTGATTTCTTAGAGATTCATTTACCAAACATTTGCTGTGATCTATATTGTTATTGGAGTTGTGTACGTTTGTACCATTGGTCACGCAAGTTTTATGGCACTTTTTACACACCGGTACGGTCTCTGCTGTTATGGGACTTGATCGTACGGTAACCTAAATAAAAAAATCGTAATTAGCCGAATTTTGTTTTCGTATACTGCTTACCTGACTTTCCGGACTTGTACTTTTGGACGGACTTTGATCGGATAATGTAATATCTTCGCATTTATTTTCACTGAGCTTCGGTGAATTTCTGTTATCGACCAGCTGAAGCTCCTCGGTCCGCCTACGTAACATCTCCTCGCTCCATATTTCGCACTCAGGCTCTTCTTCGGGAGTCTGAGATTGTCCTTTGCCCAACTGCCCTTTCATCCACTGTTCTAAGTGAATGGTGTTTCCCTTAATTCCACCGCTACACTTTCCCATTTGCTTACATTTATGTTCTATTATCTCATCTATTTGCTTTTGAGTGTCTGTTGTTTCTGTTTGGTTTATGCACTGGGGATTCTGAAAAATGTCGTGTATTAATAGAGAAAAACAAAAATTTTTCAATCAAAAAAAGTTTTATTTATAAGAAAAATCTTATAAAGTACACTTCAACAACAGTCATCCTGAAACACAAACTATAATAACTAGCATTAATAAAACTCTACTGTAGTATAAAACTCTGAATATTAAAGGTACATGTAAGACAGGCAGTCGAATTGGTACAAGTATCCTTTTAAAGAATCACATCGATAACACAGTTAGAATTTTGAATTGTACAAAAATAGATATAATTTTATTTTACTTAATTGTCGCTCTTAAAGTTTACATTAAAACTAAGGTTTCTGAACTCAGTATCAAGACTGGAAATGTCCCACAATTCCTCATCGACATTCGAGTGATCGAGTTCTTCTGCAAATTTTGCATCTGCGTCGAGCGACAGATCAGTCGACGGCGTGAGAATTGCGGAAGGGGTTTGAGGCTCTTCGGAAAGCTGTGCTTTATGCAGGAGGCTGCTCTCTGACGTGAAGTGCGAAGTGAAGGCTTGCGAGTACTCGGACAATAGTGAGGGGGTGGTGTTTGCAGATGGCGTGTCAGGGGTTTTGGCGAGCGAGCTTTGGGCGGGCAATGGAGACTGAGGTAACGAGGAACAAGTCCGTGCAGGTAAGCAAAGAGACTCTACCGGTCTGTTGTTTTGACCACTACACTGACGCACCTGGCGACGGATCGACAGCGACTCTGCCGATTGCAGTGTGGCCACCGAGGAGGTGATTGGAGCATCAGGAGATTCTAACGGACTGCTAAATGCACTGCTGTCCATGCCCGCGTTAACGTGGAAGCTGCGTGCATAACAATAACACTATAAGTACTACACAATACTAATCCTGCTTCTAATCTGCATATTGACTATTTATATCAGTAAACGCACATTACACAAAACAACCATACTTTATGAAGTTATCAGTTTTTTTTAATATCAGTGCCATTTTAATATAAAACAAATTAAAAGAAATAATAGAAACTATACAAGATAACGGAAAATTTATAGTAACACAAAATAAAAAATTAACTGTTATTTTACTTTGGTGCAGTATTATTCTTTGCTTTTAAATTTGGTTTTAAGAACAGCTTAATACAATAATTTTATGGTCCTCAAGCATAAAATATTATTTGTTATAATGAAAATGATAGTGCCCAATTTAGAAGACGACATAAAAAATTAAAAATATATATTAAAGCTTTAAATATACGAAAATTATTTTGAATTAATTAGAAAAATGGAATAAAGTAATCATTAATGTAACACAAGTCTCAATTTATTATTCTAATATAATACCGCTCCTTATTTTTAGACATTGATTCTTACAATAACACAGTGATATTTCTAACGGAAATACGTAGGGCTGACGTCATATAGACCCAATTTATTCGTTTGATAAGTGCATATTTGTACGTCATCAGTTTAAAAGTAGATGTTACGTAAATGTCTGTGGTTTGCAAAACATCAGTTTGTTTAATTAAGCGCTTAAATATAATACAACATGCATTCTTGTATTTTTCTCTTTGGTTTTCTTTACAAGTCTTTAAGACTAACCATGGCAATTAGTTAACATTTTTTGCTCAAACTGAGAGATAGTCGTTGTTTTTAAAAGTACCGTTGAGTTGCCTATATTTCTGATAAGAAATAGGCACAAATAAAACATTATCTTTAATATGGAAAAAATTCCGTACATGGCTTCACAACTTCATGATTGTCTAAATTTTATATTACTGCAGATACTATTTTTAAATAATCAGTTATAAATTCCTTTCATTATGTAAACTGTCAGTTTTTAAATTTTTGTGCTATATTGGCCCGAATTTTTGCAACAAAAAATGTTTTATTGCAAACTGAAAGCATCATAAATATTAGTACTAAACAAGAATTAAGAAAACACTTTTTGTCTGTAACTTTTTATTATTTTTAATATTTTAAACAATGTAAGAAACTAATAACTTTGACCTATGTAAATATACTATCAATTTTTTAAAATATTCCTGACTTTAGACGATATGAAAAAGTGTATTAGTCGCTTTTTGTTTTATCTACTGTTTAGTTGCCCACCTTTACTACAAGTCATCCTGCACACTTTTACTACATTGGTTTCAAGACAACAAACAACCGGATTTCTTGGACTTCCTAGTTATTAAAAATATGAGTTTAGATTTCCTTTGAGTCTTGCCTTGATCTTTTAACCTTTTAACCAATCTTCAGTTCTAGTTATTCACGACATTCAAGTATTGTACATAGTAAAACCTCTACTGATTTCCACTAGAAGAACAGATTGTGATTATTTTAAAACTAAGATAGAGGAATCTACACTTTTAGAAATATAGTTACAAAACGGTAGCAGACTTACAAAACCTAATAGTATAAGAAGTGCTTGAGATGTTAGACCGAAGGTACACGCAAAGAAGACGGTTCAATATTACTTAAAATAATTGTTTGAGACGGTGGCGGCTAACTACTAGAGCTTTAGTTAACAGAATAAACTTTATGCTAGCAACAGCCAAACTTCTTTAAACAACTAAAAATTGCTCGATTCAACATTATCTGAAAACGTTATCCCCTGAAGATAATGACTATTATTTGTAAAAAGTTACATAGAAATTGAAACCATCAATCCGATACATTCCACTTCTCTGCAAAGTAGATAGAATCTGGGGAAGAAGTATTTCTATAGAAGCAACGGTATTTGCAAATTATTTAGAAAAAAGGCCACTTAACGCAGTATTTAGACTGAGATACTTCTCTGATCAGTCCAAGGTTGCTACTGTCATAATCGTTGCTTACTACTAAACCAACTAAACAGGTGCCCTTTTATAGATCTATAAGTTTACTTCCACTTCTTTCAAAAGTATTTAAAAAACTACTACTTTTAAAGCTTCTATCAACAATCTTATAAAATAATTTAATTTTACACCATCTTTGGTTTTCGTGGACAGTAGTCTACAATCGAACAGGTAAATTAACTATCTGAAGCATTAGAAAACAAGAGATACTTTTTTGTGGTGTTCCTGGACATTGACGAGGTCTTTGATAAGGTATGTCATGAAAGCTTACTATGTAAAATCAAATTAGATCTTTACCAGGTAATTAAGGCGTATTTAACTAACAGACACGTTCTAGTTAAAGTGCATGGTGAGACCACTCCTCATCCCAAGTTAACTTTGGAGTGCCACAAAGGAAAGTCCTTAAACCACTTATTCTCTAATTACTGGAATATATATTGATGATACAGTTATCTTATCATCTAATCAAGACCCCTATCGCAGCTTCCCACAATTTGTAAATCCATCTCAGTAAAGCGCAAAACTCGCTAAGAAAATGACTCGTGAAAACCTACGAAACAAATTCTACACACGTGACATTTACGTTGTAGTAAGAAACTTGTCCTTCAGTACCGTTAAATGGCCAAAAACTTTTTCAACACAACAGTTAAATACCTAGAGAAACCATCGTTTCACCTGGAAGCAACATGTATGAAGCAAACGAAAGCAATTAGAACTTAAATAAAAGAAAATTAGCTAGAAGTTATTAATAAAATTCTTCATTGTGAAGCAATTTTATATCCAGTCTGGACATACTATCTGTAATTATGGGGCGGAACAGCCAATTCTATCCTACTACTAAGATGTAATTAGGAGATTCAAATTATCAATGATCCATGATAAGTCCCAAACGATGTGATAAGATAGATCTTGAAATAAGTTTGGTTGGTGAAATGATTACGAAGATAAGTGGTAATTATCGTGGTTGACTCGGTACACATCCGAAAATTCTAGCTAGTCGTCGTCGTCGTCTACTTTAAGGATTAGGCCTTGCGGTCTGTTTCGCTTCAATGTTTCATCGTTTCCGAGATCTTCTTACATATCGGGTTCCTCTTGAGTTTTAATGTATTGCTAATTTTAGGAATCTTTCTGGGCTCATTCTGTCTGTATGTTTTTTCCGTCTTGTCTTATAATTAATTATTTAGTTTTGTATCGGTTGTACTTGTAGCTCGTTTCTGATGTGTTCGTTAGTAAATCTGTCTAACCGGCTGTATCCTTTAACTCCTCTTAATGTTAGACACCTCATATCTGCTGACTGGATTTTCCTATGGTCTCTTGTTATTTTAGTAATGCGAGGACCCCTAGCACTTTGTAAAATTTTATCCGCGTCTTTATTCTTGTTTTGTTTCTTAGTGCTCTTCTTATAGTGCCGGACATTCTCTGAAATATAACTATTTTTGTCGATGCCTTGGTTATAGTTGTAAGAGATATAGCAACCTAGATATCTGAAATTTTGTATTTGTTTTAGATTGGTGTTGTTAATAATAATTTTATATTTTATGGGTTGTTTTTTTTGGAAGGTCATTATTCTTGTTTTAGTTGTTGATATCTGGCAGTTATAATATTTTGTTATATTGTTTAATCTGTAGATTGCTCGTTGTATATTGTCCTCTAAATTTGTGATTATAGCCTGGTCGTCTGCGAACAGTATTGTGTTGACATATGTATTTCTATTTATTTGGATTCCCTTTGGTGCTTCTTGTTACCATGTCTTTATCATATCGTCAATATAAACATTAAATATAATGGGTGATAGGCCATATCCTTATCTTACACCTTAATTTGTGTATATCAGACTTTTGCCTTTGTCATTGTTTTCTATAGTAATTTTGCTGTTGCAGTAAAGATTTTTTCTTGCATTTATCAGATGAGATGGAAATCTGTTTTTTTTTCTAAAATTGACTATAGTTTTGACCTTGTAGAATGCTTTAGTGAATGCTATATGTGTTTATAAGATACGTTTTCTGCGTTTTTCTATAATCTGCTTCAAGGCGAGGACAGCATCTATACAGGATCATCCTTTACGAAAGCCATTCTGCTCTTCTTCTAGGATCACTTCAGTTATTGTTTGCGTTATCTCTGTTATAATTTTCGAATATAACTTATATCATTTTACTAAAATGATGCCACTATAATTGTTGCAACCTGTTCTATCGCCATTTTTAAAGAGTGATTTTATTTTACCTATGGCCCATTCTTGAGGAATTTTAGTTTGCTATAGAAGCATGCCTCAATATTTAAGTAGTTCAGTATTAATTTTATCAGTTCCTGTGGCTTTCCTTTTTTTTAACGTCTTTATTCCTTTTTCTAATTCTTGTATAGTTATATCGTCTACGGTTAAATTCGTCTCTTGTAAATTTATATCTTCGCTATTATTAGCTTCGTCTTTTTCTTGTTTCGAATTGTGCCACAGTTATTTGTAATGTTGTTCCTGCTTTTCAGTTTTTATAATATTTAACGTTGCAGTATCTTTTTCCTTCTTTGTTGAAGTGCTTCATAATTTTATATCTTGTCGTCCGTATACATCTTCTTCTATACGTGTTATCCTAGCTGTTACGATAGGCTTTTTTATAGCTCTTTGAGTTTCTAGACTTTCTTCTTTGTAGTGTTGTTTTTTTTTATTCTGTTCTTGATGTTAGGTATTATTGGTATGCTCTGCGTTTGTTATCTATTAATTGTTGTAGTTCGTTACTCCATATCTTGGGTCCTTTTCTTCTGTTGTTCTTTCGTCTTGTCTCTAGGGCTTCTGCTGCTGCTTTGTGTATAATTGTTTTTATGGCTTTCCTTTCTTCATATATATATTTTTTTGTTTTTTCTTAGGAGAGGTAATTTGTTAAACGTGTTTGGTATGGATGTTTGATGCTGTAAATTTTCAGTAGGTGTGTTTTATATATTTTATCTGTAGTTCTCTTTTTATATTTTGTATTGAATTTTACCCATGGTTTTGGGATGGTTATTTTGCTTATTACTAAGTAATGGTTAAAGCCTATGTCGCTGCCTCTGTATACATATGGGTCCGTAACTTGTTATTTTCAATGTTGTAGTCGATTAGACTTCTAAAACCTCTTGCTGACTATGTGTATTTGTTAATGTATTTTTTTTTTGGGGTAGAATATGTTTGTGACTTTTAGATTATCATACGTAACAAACTGTAGTTATTCAATTCCGTTATTGTTTATTGTTTGTTCTCCGTATAGATAGATTATGGTTTGGACTGGTGTATTGCCCACCCTAGCAATTAAACCTCCTGCTAGTATTATCTAATTATTTGGTTGTACTTTATTTATGGTTTTCTATTGGGTTTTGTAGAATGTTTTGTTTCAGAGCATTTTTCTTCTTTTGGAGCATATAGTCCTATAACAATGAGTGGTTCTCTTTTTGTTTTTAAATAAACTTTTAATATTCTTCCGTTTATGTATTTATAGTTTTGTATAGAATTTTTCCATTATTTGTCTGTTATAAGTGCTACACCTACACGTGCTCTCTGTTTTTGTGTGATTCCACTCTATATGCTAAGGTTTTCCTCTTTATTAACTGTTTCTTTCAGTTTTTTCTTAGCTTATGTTGTCACAATAATATTAATACCTTTTTTATTATATTACAGAATTTATAACAATTTAAACTGCCAATTAGGTAATAGCTCGCAAAATATTATCTTGTTTATAAAATTTACTGAATACTTGTATAAATAATTACTAATGTGTATAGTATTGAAACTATAACCCTATCATATTTATTATTATAAAATTACAATTAAGTGGATATCAAAGTTTTTGATGTTTGTCGAGAAAGTCAAGTAATTTATAAAAAATTACTCCAACTATGCGAAAGAAATTTTTAGGTTACATTTGAAAAGCATATAAAACATTGATTTGTTATTCCACGTTAAAAGTAAGAGAGCATTTAAAAAATCGAAGACGAAAGAAGGGGGCGTATCGGTAAAAGCAAAATGTCTCCATTAACAGACAAGATTTTATGCATTGTTTTTTGGGGGGAGGTAGAAGAAGAGATTGGAGATTTCTTGCATAATCAGAGAACAGTTAATGTAAGATATTGTAATGCGATTATATTCCAAGACGACACCAAACTGTAGAAAACGCAATCGATGAAGGACACGCTGCACAAATTAGGCTAGAAAATACACATTCTGCAGTCACCTTGCAATTTTCATGTGTACAACCTTCTCAAAGAAATTTTAAAGAGTTTGAGGTTTGCAAATAATAATGTAATAAAAGCCTGTACAATTGGTTGATAACATAATTGAAAATTTTCTATAATACGAGCATATAGAAGTTTCTGGAAATGTGGGTACATGTTAGGAATATCTAGCCCTTAGCACTCCGTTGTCGCCGTATATGCGACATTTAAAATATGAACTTTAAATCCACTGTCGCCGCTACGGCGACACGCTTTATTTGCTTATTCGGAACTTTTGTAAAAACACACTTGAGTAAGGGAAACAGTCTGTGTTTATATTATGTGTTTATATTATCTGTACTATGTTTATATCATAATATGCGTTGCTTTTTGTTTCTTTTCACAAAAGTTGTAGTCCCTTGCTTGGTAAAGATGGAAAGTGAAACTTTTGAACAAAACTGTGAAATAAGCGATGTGGAAGATGAACTCGATTTTGTGTTGCGCGGAGATAATTTGAGTGAAATATTAGTAGACGATATTGGGAATAATTCAGGAACAGATAGTGACGATAGCGACATAATAGTAGTGAGAAAAAAACGAAGAATTCAAATTACTGAATCGGATTCCGAAGATGAAGTTGTACCTATAGACAACAGTGGATGGACCAATATTACAGGAAGTGATATTCCCTTACAAAATATAAACTTTGCAACGGGAAATAAAGTTCCAGGGCCGCAAATTTTCAATATTGACGACCGATACAATTTTTCAAATTGCATTTCACGGATGATCTCTTACACGAAATTATAACGGAAACGAACAGTTACGCCAAAAACAAATTGAGGAATAAAACTCTTAGCAAGAATTCCATATGGCACACGTGGCGCGATACAAATAAAGAAGAATTCTGGGCTTTTCTTGGAGTCATCCTCAATATGGGCACGATGCCTTTGCCAAATATGCAGGACTATTAGTCAACCAACAATAACGCTAAAATACCATTTTTTTCAAATGTATTCACAAAAAGACGATTCAACCAAATATTTTGGATGTTACATTTGAAAAGAATAGATCCTTAGAGGATAGACATTCGAACACGTATTCAACGGGTCAGTAATTTTTTAGAATACATCAATTCCAAATTTTTTCGAGTATTTTATACCGGGTAAAAACATATGTGTTGACGAATCGGTTATCAAAGGTAAAATAAGTTTTATAACTTATAGTCCTAATAAGCCTACGAAGTGGGGCATAAGAATATACGTTTTGGCTGATTCTGAAACAGGATATGTATACAATATTCTTCCATATTATGGCAGTATCACCTCCGAAAGTCTTATAAAACAGGAATTACCCGTCAGCGCTAGGATTCCGTTGCATTTATATGATAGATTATTGACCAACGTACCAGATGCACAAGATTATCATATGTTTACGGACAGTATACCGTTGGCAGAAGAATTGTTGAAAGTGAAAAGTCATCTGACAGGGACATTGAAAATGAACAGAAAGGGAATACCTGATTCGATAAAGAAAGCCAAATTTTCCGAAAATAAATCTGTTACCAATAAAAGGGGGAACACGATGTTATTGTCCTGGTAAGACAAAAGAATAGTAACGCTATTGAGCACTAGTGATAGCGCTGGATTTATGACTAAAACAAGATTTTTAAGAGGAGGCGAACAACAAGATGTGAATAAGCCAAAAGTTGTAGTGAATTATACAAATTCGATGAGCGGTGTTGATCGCGCTGATCAATACGCCTCCAGTTACTGTTTTTTAAGAAAATCCCTTAAATGGTGGCGGAAAATGTTTTTTGGGGCATGGAGATGTCTACTATAAATTCATACATATTATACAAAAGTGTGAAAAAGAGTAGAAACGAAAAGCCACTATCGCATTTGAAGTTCGTAAAGCGATTAGTTGATCAACCGGTAGGCGACTTCCGAGAATATCGCACAAGACCGTCAACTTCAACGTCTGAAACCAGGTTGGACAAAAAGCTCCACATAACGCGAAAAGGCAACAAAAGAGACTGTGTAGTGTGTTCCAACAGACAAGAAAAAGGCCAAAGACGCGAAACAAGCGAGTATTATGCTACTTGTCCCGGAAACCCCCGCATGCACATGGGGGATTGCTTTGAAAGATACCATGCCATGCGTAATTTCAAAACATAAAATTTTTTTTTTGTTAAAAGAAGATAAAATTAGGAATCATTTTACATAATGTTATTTAGAAATAAATATTTTTTTTATTGCAGCAACCGTATTTTTCGGTTATATTATGTATTTACATTTATAACTAATATAGTGGTGGAGTTGCTGGTATCTCTATATGAGTCAATAGGCTGGAGTGCTAGTTTTATTTTTGTGGAAAAAAAACAATTTACTAGGTTATGTAATCCGCATTTATATTTGAACTCCCTTTGTAGTATAATATTGGGTTTATGACCCAGATAACTGTAGAATATAAAACAAGTATTTTGTTGACAAACAAACTGGGCAGTTATTAACCACAAGAAAAAGCACGACAGACCATCTATGGACAATACAAATACTAGTAGAAAAAACAAACAAATATAACATAAAATTATGGGCAGCAATGATAGATTATGCAAAAGCATTTAACTCAATAGAAATATGAGCCATTCTAAATACTCTAACTATGAAATAGAAATGTTAGAAGAACTGAACGAAATATCCAAACAGGTGGGACTAAAAATAAACATGAACAAATCGAATTATTTAACAAATAAATCTACGAGCAAGAGAAGATTAGGCTAGAAGAAAAAATAGTAGAGAAAGTAAACACCTTTGTATATCTAGGAGAAAAATACAACTTTCAAAAAATAATCTGACAGCGGACCTACATATAAGAATATCATTGGCCTGGTCGGCGTTTGAAAAACTACAAAATGTATTCTAAATACACTAAAACCAAAGATTTTTGATTGACACGTGTTTCCGGCTCTAATGTATAGCACAGAGACTTGAGCCCTAAATAAAAACCGTGCACAAGCTCCAAGTAACACAAAGGCCCATGGAGTGAAAGATGCTAAAAGTTAAGCTACGTGATCATATACAGAATACCGAAATACGCAGAAGATCCAAAGTAATGCATGTAATAAAAAGACTGTGGTCTCTAAGATGGAACTGGGCTGGGTATGTAGGAAGAATGCAAAATTACAGATGGACGCGAAGGATCATAGAATGGAGACCTTAAGAAGTAGAGGAAGACCGCAGACCAGATGGACAGACGACATAAAAAAACTGTCAGGGTACGATTGGATGAGGAAAACACACAATACAAAAGAAACTTGAGGGAGGTTTACGTCCAATGATGGACTGAATAAGCTGCTGTTGTTGATGATTCTGTTGAAGGCAAAAAAATTACAATATTTCGAAGGGACAACAAATATTTAATGGAATTTATGGAATGTATACCAACCAGTTGGTACGTGTTTTCTCAGAATGTCAGAATTTTGATTTTATATTAACATAGAACATAAAGAGTAATATAGAGAAGCGCTCATCGTTTTTTTGGTATCTCAACTGGAATTTACTTAAAATAGTGGTTCAATGTGGCAGGTCGAGTACCTTTTCCGATTTCTGTTATTTTGTAGAAATTTTGAAGGAGTTTCATGTAATGTTTAATTAAAAATTTTCATTTGCGATTGGCCCAATTATTTGCTAATATTAAATTTTAAATATAAACGATATGTAGTACCATTTAATAAATTTATTTTGTGCAAAATAACAAGTAGTCCGCCATCACTTCTTCCATACTCATAGGTAAGGTTAAATTTTTAATTTTTTGCAATATTTTTCATACTAAAAGTTTAATAGTTAAAGGGTTTTCTTTAAAACCATGTTAAATAGAAGGATTTGATCTTTATCACATTATAACCCGTTTTGTTTATAGTCCACATCGAATATTGGTTTATTCAAATGTAAAGCGTGCTATAAATGTAGTAATGTGAAAGGTGTTTAGAGAAAGCGCAATTGTGAAACTAAAAAAATAGAGACCCGAGATCTTTGCCATTATATAATAAATTAAAATTTGTACCTAGTAATATATAGAATGAATTAAACAGAAGTGCGAGTATCTAGGATTTTTAAATAATTTGTATTTCCATGTCCATAAAAAAAGTTAGAACATTGTGTAATAAGAAATTGTTTACTAGCAAATTTAGAAATGATCCTGATCATTTTTGCTACTCTTAAAGTTATTATCTCTATTAATTATTTTATAAATAAATAATAATAGCTAAAAATGTTAGAGACAATGTAAACTTACTATTGTGTTACAAAAACTCTATAACTAAAAATATCCTTAATTGTGAATTTATTAGAATTATAAGAATAGTAAGAAACCGTACAAATTTACTGATTAAAAAAAACTTTTTATCTTTTGTATTTTTGTTTTTCAATTAATCAAATAAAAAATAAAGTTATAAATACATAAGATATTTTAAGTGTAAGCAGTTATTTAATTTTTACAAGTCATAATAAATAATTTATCTTTTCTTTGAGATGTTTTATTTTTATAAAAGATAAAAAAATTGCAGCTTTAAATTCAGTTATATACGTATCTAAACTAATAAATGTTTTATGATTATAGATTTTTTGATAAAAATGAGGTAATTTGATTTTAAAGCCCATTTACATAAGTCCTGTGTTTATTATAGCCATTATTGCATTCTTTTATCAGAATTTTCAATTGATCATACTTTTATCGTTATTAATTTACCAGTTTGCTTATGGTAAAATATTGATATCAAAAATGTAAACACAACAGTTAATATCATACTACAATCTACAATCCAAATAAGACAAATCGGAAATTAACCTCATTTCCATATAATTGCGCCGTGTTTAAAATTCCGAATAAAAATGTCTTTCATGGAAACCCAGGCGGCTTTTTGAGTTCCATTAAAGCCCTCTACTTGCGCATCTACATGCTTAACATTGCAAATGCGGTTTCCACAAATATCGCCGTGGTCTAAAGGTTGACCTTTAATTTATGATAGCAAGAACGTTTATTCCGATTTTATCATCCCCGTTGGGTCGATATTGGGTTATTTCAGTCCTATTGGCCTACCTCTAATAGACTAAGAGCCATAAGGAACTATAACGACTAGTACTAAAAATTATGCCCTTCCTACGTGAGTAGTCTGTTACTGCTAAGTCTAAGGCATAAAATTTTTCAAAGCAACAATTTATCTATTATTCGGGGATGTAAAAATGTAATGTACAAAAATAACTGCACCTATTTAGGCTGAAGCGTGTAACCACACAAATTTACGAGATATGCATTAAAAGTTTGGTACTAACTGAGTTATACTAGAATAACGCTTTTTTGTCATGCAAACGTTATTATTATTTTACGGCACAGCTAATGAAAATGTCTTGATTATGACATAAGTGCTTTCAGCGTGCTATAGTAGAAGTGCTAGGTACTGTCTTCTAGATGCTTACGTTTGTCGTTGTAATAAGTTTTGCCAAACGGCCTTCAGTTCGGTTGTAGGCGCGCGAAGGACCACACACCTCTTGTTCGCGTTTTTGCGAGGAGTGCGCGTTATATCTGGACCACAGTGGACGGTGGGGCTTTTCGCCGCAGTCCCACCAGGTTGCACAATTATTCTAAATTCGGTTGCTGGAAAGCACACGCATTATTGACTAAAAACCCCAGTAAGCCGACCTACCCTTTTTCCTAACATTAAAAAGCATCTCCGTGATGTGCGCTAAGGGCAGAGGATCCTCTATGATGAAGAGGACCCTGTCTCTCGAAACCTTAGCGAACAAAATCAAATCGCTAAACAACAGAGTCCAGTACTGTCTTATGCTTCTTCCTTCTACTCTGCTTAAATCGCCGCCAAATATCCACTGCCTACCGGGCTTACTCAACACAAAAGGCTACAACAAGACATCTTTATCTATCAAGAAATACATACGTAATTTCCATCAGTATAAATCTAAACTTACTTTACATTTAGTAAACACTAAGCGATTTTCCAAGTCCTGCACAGAAAGCAAGGGCCTCCCCTCTCCGATGGGCTCCATCAGCCCCGCCTCAGCTGTCATTTCTCTGTATGTTATCTACACGAACAACGTTCGTTTATTATAAGGGACGCTTGAATAAACTGAATTACTTACTTGCAAATCTTGAACTATTCTGCTTAGGACTTGATAGTCTTCTTGGTTCGTCTTTGTGTTGCTTAAAATTACGTTGAACAGCTTCAGTACTTCTCTGTAGTGCTCTAGGGGCTTATGAATAAAGGCTGTAATGTCGGGGCGTCTTCTAGGAATCGCGGGTGTTTGTAAAAACCTAACAAAGTCGGAATTGGAATTTTTCGTTTTATTAACTAGAATGCAGTCTGCTTTCTTGATTCCTGAGCAATATCTCTTATATGCGGAAGTTATTTCGTTTAACTTGGATTGGTAAGTTCTCGGAAGTATGTAGAGTTGCGGCTCGCCGTCCTCGGGAATTAGGCAGTCGAGTATGTCTTCGGATATTCGAAGAATCTGCAAGGAAATATGTTAGAGAGGATAATCATTCAAGACGGTGCATGCAATGGTTCTCATCTATTTAAATGCAGATGTATGCATTTTTACGTATATATTGAATAAGAGATAAAAACCTTTAATGTATTTATAATTTATGCTGCTCAATTTATGTTCTCAATACAATTTTTTAAAACCAACTATCATGTAATAGTAACTATAGTTTTACAGCAGCGAAAGTGACGCACATTCGTTCAGTTTGGCCCTATTTGAGTCAACAATATTTATAATTTCGTAGTCTATATTTGGCGCTAACACTAATTCCAGGATAAAAATATATTTAAAAACAATTGCTTAAAATATTAAAAAGAACTGAGTTTTAACTTAACATCTTCGTAGAAGTCTCTATGATAGTGGTAGTCTGTATTGACCGGATTTCATAGCTTTTACGTTCTAACCAATGACGTGCGGTCATTTAATAAATGGCGCAGGCTATGTATACAATCTTGAGACTTTCAGCCAGTGCTAGATGGTTTGTATTAGCTACTATTACCTACTACAAATATATATGGACAAATTCAGCACAATTTCTACGGTGTGGTTATTAAAATACCATTGAAATGTAAATATGATATAGCACATAGGACAAATTTGTGATATCGATAGTGGATAATAATAATTGGTTTTGAGAATTTTAAGGATGTTGATAGTATAGTCGTAAACAAGAAAATTTTTATGGAAATGTTTACACTCGAAAAGAACAGAAGTATAAAATTCTATATTTTATAAAAATGTATGGAGCTTTTCTATTCGCCGAATTGGATTTTAGAATAAAAAGTGAAAATTTTGCGATGTTCTATAAGCTTATTTAAATAAATTTGTATACTACTTAGGTCATTTTACAAGAATATAGAGTGGGTAAAAAATAACTAGACATTAAACATCGAGTATAGAACTTGTAGGATCACTGAAGTCATGATAAAAACTCTCTTTAAATAGTCGATTGTAGTTGTAGGTATCGTTTGCAAGAGGCATACATGTCTTGTGCATAATACCACGAATACAGACCGCTACATCTAGACGCTTGAAGATATCTGGCTGAGACAACATTGGATATCTTATTTCCGTGCAGGATGGTACACTACCCTATTTTGCCATTACTGTTCATGCATATTTAAATCAGCATTGTTAGGGCATTAGCTGGGATGATGTGGACCTTATGAGTGATCTCCAAGAAGCTCAGATCTTATTTTATGTGATTTTTACGTGTAGAGCTGTGCAAAAAAGACGTGCACAGGACAAAACCTCGTACACTGGAAGACTTGGAGGCACGGATTCAATATATTCCAAGCAATATCTCAAATTATTCCATTTAGAGGACTGTGGCAACTGGTTGATGCCACCGGCGCCTGCATTAAACTTTTAAAAACTTGCTTTCATTTTCTATTTAATAAACTACGTGTGCCTTTTGTTTCAATAAATTCGTACTAAAAATATGAACTTTATTGCCAGTTTTTAATGCCTGGTTACTTTCCACCCAACCTATAGATAAGCTAGGCCTTAAAATTTAAGGTCAGGGATAGCATAAATACTTATAAAAGGTGTACACGTTAATGTACAAAAACAAATTTTAAACGAAAATCTAAAAGCTTTTTCGTGCTACGTTAATGCTGTTTTTAAATTTAATGATTCAATAACTCTGGTTTCAAATATGTAGATTTTCTTGTAAATCTTACTAATTCTAGATCTAGATACTTGTTTTTAAATAATCATTGAAATCTGTTAAAATTACACAAAACAGCATAATACAAAAGAACCATTAGTTTTGAATAATTTTTATTCCATATATTTTATAAATATAAACCATTAATAAAAAATACAATGAAAAATTCTACGTTTCTTGTCCCAAATGTTTACATTTTACTATCTACATATAGGTAGACTAATTTATTTTATTGATATTTTTTTACAATATACTTCTTGGGAGCAATAAGAAAATTTGTAGAGTGAAAATGGTTTCGAGTGAAGAAACGTCTATTAATGATCATCTGTACATGAAATTACTTCAGTTTTCTGTCCTTAGTTCTATGGGCCGTTGTTTTTCAGCTATTTCTGTACTGCAAGAGACTCATCTAATTGAATTATTTTGTTATCATGACCTGACAGAACACAAAACTCATGGATTGGGCAGATTATTGTGTAGGGTTTTATTACTTATGTACCAAGGGACATTTATAACAATGTATAGAATTTTTATTGAGTGCGTTGGATGATTTGAATATTTTACGGTTTGCTACCCCGTACGCCTATACAGACTTTATGTCTTTGTCTTCTAGTGTTAATTTGGACTTTTGACCTAAAAGCATCTGTTGCAACTTAAGTTTTATTTCAATTGTTTCCCAAGTTATATGTGGTTTTTACGTTAGTTCTCATTTTTTGGCCATGCTTTACTTAACAATCTCTAAAATCTCCCGCTGTGACATATAATTCTTAATATTCAAAAAGTGAACTTCTGTTCACATGGAGGAAGCCTAAAATGCCTTTGATTATTAATAACTCATTACGCGTTGGAGTTCGGCCTACAAACTGAGAAGTTGAGGCTCTCGTATGTTCGTCTTCTCTGCCCGGTCGTCGCGTACCATCTCTAATGCGGAGCGATGAGGCAAGCACTGAGCCTTAGATGATCGCTATTATTACCCTTGTTCGAAAATTTTTAGCGACTTAGTAGACCATCCGCCAGGCATCAGAGAGCTCCAGAAATAATCGCAGCCACATGCCTCAACCACACAGCTACATTAGCGCTTCATTTTCGAATTACCCTCCTTAAAAATTGAGAACCACAGGTTTAGAGTTAAGTATTAGACCCAAAGTAATTAACTTTGTTTTTAACGGATATATTGCCACAGTAGGACCAAATGAATTTCTATGGTGTAAATTAAAAAAAAATAAAAGTCGTAATTTTAATGCGAAACCGATCACATCATGTTCTTATTAACTACTTAGACCATATCAACCATATCACCCTTCGTTAGGGTAGAGGGATGCAAAACTGTTTTTTTTTGCATTATATTCGAACAGATGTTTTATAGCATTCTTTCGAGGCGCATGGTTTAGTTAAACGTTGTAAAATACGGTTCGGCGTATTGTTGTTTTGTTATTAGTATATTAAAGAGTGTAAAAATGTATATAACATTTTTTCGAAAATTTTTTCACCTTGAGTGCGATTAGTGACAAAATAACTGCAATTGTTCGATTATTTTTTTAATATTTTGGAGCCTGAAAAAAGATTTAAAAAATTTTAAAGTAATTTTTAATTCTAAACTTTTTTTACACTTGTATATTTACGAAAAAAAATTACTTTAGATACGGGAAAGCGCGGGAATTTTTTTTATTTAAATTAGAAGCGAAGTTATGTAGAATAACGAATTGCATTTTTTTGCATGAAAATTTTTTTAATTTTTTTAATTTTATTTCAGAGTAATGTATTCTTTAACTAATGAGTTATTATTTGAAAAACGGAGAAATAGTGATACAAAGCCTCCGGGCATTACAACGAAAGAGACAAAAGACTTGCTGAAAAAATTCATAGTAAGCCTGGGTTCAGTTGCAAAAAAGTTGGTAAACTAAAAATAAAAATAAAGCAGTTTGGTATTAACTTTGACAAGAGATAGAAAGACTCGAATTATCCCCTAAAAGCTTTTTCAAGCAAGAATAGTAGTAGGTTGAAATTAAATTTTGATGTAATCAATTGCATGATGGAAGACAAGATATTTATGGTTTGCTTTAAATTATAACTAAATTGCTAAATAAATATTATAATTAATTTGTAGCTCAACAATCCACAAACAAAGAAAGCAGCTTCAGTTTCAGAAAATGAAGAGTCAGAAACTGCTAGCAAAAAAAAGAGGTAGCCGAAAATTGCCATTTTCACAAAGCAGCGATCGTTCGAAAAAAGGAAAATAAGCCAATTAAACAGTTTCTTCTGAGGAGGCAGCACTATTGACTACTTCTTACTTAGAGGAAAATGGAAAACGCGCTGCTGCTGATTTGGTAAAAGTAGCTACCGAAGGTTCTCCGTCGAAACCATTAAAAATTCGTAAAATCTGCAGAAGCAGCATAAACAATACTAAAGTAAGTATAAATGAATACTTCATAATCTTCTTCTTTAAGTAATATTTATCTTATCTCCTCCTAGACGCTTCGACCGATTTCCTTGAAACTTGCACACCACATTCACAACTATATATGCTAATTTGGCGCAAAAAATCAGGCTTCTAACTTTAACCGTTTTTGAATTATTTAAATATTTTGATTATTGTCGCAGAAAACCAGATGATGACTGTTGTTATGCTGTTTGTATTGTGTTTACTCCTCTCTTTAATAAACACTGTGACATCAATGCTAAATTACATTGGTGGCATTTGTAACGCTCAAATATGAAAGTTTTCATGTGCTCCCAATGTTTCTATTTTTTGTAGTGTTAAATGTACGCAAAACTTGTGGAATGTTCTACATGACTGCCTGGCGTCTAGATCAGGCTTCGTCGACGAAGCCTGCGGGGTTCTCTTGTTTTTATATATTTATAGACTTAAAACGTTTGGCTTCTTTCTAACAGAACGTTATCCCTTGTACTCCGAAGCAATCTTAGGCTTTGATGATGGATTGCAGACTGTCACGAGACAACTATATAGCTTTGCGGAAAGGAGCTGCCCAACACAATGCAAAGAATATACATCCTTCATATAAAAACGTCGCAGAAGCTAAAAAGCGCTATTATCCGGGTGGTATTGAAGTTAATAATTTTTGTAAATAAAAAGAAAATTTTTAGTTCTTAAAGCTCGTATTATTTCAACTGCAACTCCATTTTTGTTAACAGAAACTAATACAAAAAATCAAAACTAAATTTCTATTGGCCACCATTTTGCTCTTCAAAGATATTAGATTTGTAATTAGCGACACAAAAAACCCAGATAACAAAAAGAATATAAAAATATAATAAATAACCACTTGTTTCACGGAAAAAACGATGTATCAGCTGCCATATTGGGTCAGTAATTTTGTTTTTCGAAAAACTATTATCAGATTCGTAATCAGCGACCCAAAAACCCCTATATATCAAGTTTTAGGAAAATCAAAAGATAATTTGTTTTTGTCACCATAAAAATTCATTTGGTCCCACAGTGTATTGGTGTTATTTATTATAACATTTAGTCATTTGTCTGGTTTTGAAAATGGTCTTAGTGGACATGAAGTAATTGACTTTTATTCGCTAAGTACTGAACCATTCTTCGAGATAGTTGAGATGAACTGGTAGCTAGTTTGTGGCTTTCCACGGGTTGCAGTAAGTCAGCAGCACGGCAGTGTCGTCTACAAAGGTGGTGACTAATGCGTTGTTTATTATTGGAACATCGGCCGTAAAGGTAAGAATCAGAAATGGGCCGAATACATCATTTTGCAGTATGCCAGTTTTAATGAAATAGTTTAAGAATATTTTGAGGTAAATTTAGTTTGAAAATGAGTGGTAGTCGGTAAGGATTTGAGGATGAGGTATTAATTTTTCGATGTTAAGAAAGGCTACTGTACATGCCTTTTTTCTTCTTTTTATGGTCTGATTGATTATACTGCGACACTATTTGATTGGGTAAAATTTCGTGAAAGTTTTTTTCAGTTTCTAAGCTGCAATTTCTTCAAACATTTTTGATAACAAGAGTAATAAACTGAGAGGTCCATAAGAATTTAGTAAATTTGAAGGCTTTCTAGATTTGTGTATGACTATAATTATACATATTATATTTTGTGTAAAATTTTCAAGTGATGGGAAAGTATATTAATATTAGTATGCTAATGTAGATTGTGGTTAAGCGTACTTTGGTAACTGTTTAAGGACTCGGGTTGTGAGGAGATCAAATCCTGTGACTTTATAATTTTTACATGCAATAATTTCTTTTTTCACTTATAAGAGAAAATAAATCAATAAAGAGACTCATCCAATAAGGAGTGTCTAGAAAATATTGAACCGTGTCGTCGGTATTATTTGGATTAGGAGTCTGGAGAAAAAAATGTTTGACAAGGTATTTAGCGAAAATGGTAGCTTTTTCTTGATCTGATCTAGCCCAGCCACTGTTGCTTATTTTTAATGATCGTATAAGGTTTGTCGATCTTTTAAATTTTTTATTTGCTGTCCAAATTAATTGATCATTCTTTATTGATCTCAAATATCCAGTTTCTAAGATCTTGCAATACTTTTTTAAGATGTCGGGGGTGCTTACGGTAGAAATTTTTATCAATTGGGTTTCTACTCTTAGGTCATTTATCTTTAGCTCTCTCAGCTGAACTCACGAATATTAAGAGATATGTTATTGTCACATGGACATGCAAGAAAGGGTAGGTGTGTAGTGTAGTACTTCTTGTACTATGGTAATAAAGTATTCAACAATATTATTAAGAACTTTAGGTATTTTATTTTAAATTTTCTTCTAGGCGACATTAAGAACATAACTAGTTGTAGCTGTTACAGAATTAAATAAATAATAATGCTAAATATTATTTATGACATAATGGTGGCACTAACCCGGAGAAATCGCTAAGATGAATTTAAAATCATTAATCGGTTCTATATACGTTTCATACTCGATAAGCAAGTAAGTAGACATTTAAGTATACTTCTTCTTCTTTAATGCCTTCTCTAATTAGAGGTTGGCGACCACCTGGTGAAATTGTTGACGATCCATGGCAGCTCGGAACAGTTGCTCAACGCTCATGTTAGTCCACGCTCTGATGTTTCTCATCCACGATAATCGTTTTCGACCGACACCTTTCTTTCCCTCAATTTTTCCTTTGATTATAAGCTGCGGTATATTGTATTTATTATTTCTTAGAATATGCCCAAAATATGACGTTTTTCTCATTTTAATTGTAGACAGTAATTCTCTTTCTCTACCAATTCTGCGTAATACTTCGATATTGCTTACTCTTTCTATCCACGGTATCTTCAGCATTTTTCTGAATATCCACATCTCAAAAGCTTCGATTTTCTTCATTATAGCTTTCTTTAGGGTCCATACTTCAACGCCATACAATAAAATAGACCACACATAACACTTTACAAATTTTATACGGATTGATAGATTTAGGCCTTTATTACACAGCATACTTCTGAATTTTATAAATGCGTTTCTTGCAATTTCGATTCTTACTTTTATTTCATCATCCGGATCTAATTCTGTATTTATCCAACAGCCTAGATATTTGTATTTGAAGACTCTTTCAATTGACCTATTATTTACTGTAAGTCGAACTCGACCAACAGGCTCTTTGCTAATGACCATAAACTTGGTTTTCTTAATATTCATACTCAGTCCTGCTTCCTCACATTCCTCATTTATTCTTGTCAAGAGATTTTGTAGATCTTCCATATTTTCAGCCAACACCGCAGTATCATCAGCGTATCGGATGTTGTATATACTGACATCCAATTTTTATAGCTTTGGAGCAATAAAATTTTGAAACATTAGGTAGTAACTGTAATGATACCATTATCATATTTAAAAAAGTAAGATCCAAAATTCGCAATGCTACACCGCAGTATTGTTTTTGGTGTGGAGCTTTTCAATAGTCTAGTGGGGTATATTTTGTGTGTTAACATAAACTGATACATGAAAATATGCACCGTCGCTTATCATGATCAAGGATTTAGGTATTTCATTTAATATTTCTAGTGTAGCACGATTTTGATATATACGAGGGCGAATCAAATATAAACGAGGCTTTTGATCTCGGGCGCAATATTAACGCGCGAGAGTTCTCGCTTCGTCAGGTGTTGGGTAGGGATGTTAGGAGTGGGCGAAGCAGGCGGGCGATTTCGTTCGTTCCTGTCAGTACCCGTCGTGACAATGTCTGAGCAGGAGGTGCCGTCGTCAATTGCGCAGCGTATTATCATTAAATATCTCACCACGGAAGGTGTAAAACAGGCTGAAATCCTGAGGAGATTGACTGCGCAGTTCAAGGAAGAGACACTGTCACGAGCTAGAGTGTTCGCATGGCACAAAAAGTTCGTGGAGGGTCGTGAGAATGTTGAAAATGAGAGCCATGATCGCCGACCTCGCACCAGCATTACCAACGAAAATATCGTCCGCGTTCAATAATTTATTGAGGGTGACAGAGGTCTGACCATCGATGAGATTGCATCTGAGATTGGAATAAGTTATGGCAGCACTTTTTCGATCATCACAGAGAAGCTAGGGTTTCGTAAGGTGTGCTCAAGGTGGGTGCCTCGTCTTCTGACAACTGAGCAGAAATTGCATCGTTCACAGTTGAACACCCTCCATACAGCCCTGACCTATCGCCCTGCGACTATCACCTATTCGTTCCTCTCAAAGAAGCCATGGGAGGGCATAGATTCGACAGCGATGAGGAGGTTGAGGTCTATATGCGCAATTGGCTGGAAACACCACCAACTTCATTCTACGAGGAAGGCATTTCAAAATTAGCTATACGTTGGGAAAATGTGTTTCTAAATCAGGAGATTATGTAGAAAAATAATCTGCTATTCTTTTGTTTCAAGTTCAAATAAAATATTTTTTAAAAAATAAGTCTCGTTTATATTTGATTCACCCTCGTACATATTTATCGCGCTTTCATTACTTGCATTTATAGCCATTGAAAAGCGGTATATGGTTTTGCATCACCCTTTGTGTTATATTTGTTTTATATATTAAATTTTTTTCATAATTTTCTGTAATTTAAAATATCTTTTCTTTCATTTTCGATTTCATAGAAGTCTTCTCAAGAATTACATTTGTTAAAATTCTCATAAAATTTGAGTTAGTAAGTAGATTTCTTTCAGAAAAGAGTGACAGACGTGCGGGGAGGTACAAAATTATTGTTGTTAACTAAAAGAGAATGTGCCAAAAAGAAGTGTGGGAACAAGCGAAATGTTTACGTGCCGTTGTTTTGGTATTCATTTTGATGTCGTTTTCAAGGGGTTTTAGTTCTTTACATGAGGTCTCAATCTGCCTACTTTACAAGGAGAACTATAACTCATAGTAGGAGACCACCCTTTCGTGTGCTGTACTTCATTATTATAGAAACAGAAGTAAAAGTTTGACGAGAAATCTACTTAGTTGGGAAAAGTTTGTTTATTGTAACAGGTTACTTAGGTGATGACGTGCGGTAACTAACGGTTTTCAAATAACAGGTAAATACTGACCATCGTCTGGAATATCCAGGAATTGAGGGTGTTTTTCTATTTCAATAGCCTCACAAATAATTTTACTGCTGGAGTAGGAGATGGAAGTGTTTTGGAATTGGAAAAATTAATTATATATCCGGTTTTCTTATTATGTTTGGCCAAAGCAGAAGATATACGAGGCGCATTCATAAAGTAAGGGCCGTTTGGTCACAGAAAAAAATGTACTCATAAGAAACAAATTTTATTGTCATATTTAGTTAGGTACAATCTTACTTTACTTCTCTACATAATCGCCGTTCACTTCTAAGCATTTTTCGTACCGCTGCACCAGCTTCTTTAACCCCTCTGCATAGAAGCTTGCCGCCTGAGAGTTGAACCAGTTGACAACGGCGTTTTTGAGTCCGTCTTCGGTTTCAAAACGTTGTCCACCCAGCCACCGTTTAAAATGCAAGAAGAGGAAGTAGTCGCTAGGTGCAAGGTCGGGACTGTACGGTGGGTGGTCAAAAAGTTCCCAACGAAAATCTTGAATTTTCTCAATGGTTTTGCAGCAGTGTGAGGACGCGCGTTATCGTGGAGGAGGATTATTCCAGATGACAGTTTCCGCGGCGTTTGTTTTGATCGCACGTCTCAAGTGTTTGAGCGTTTCGCAGTACACGTCAGCTGTAATTGTTGTCCCACGTTCCATGAAATCAACCAAAGAACACCGTCTTTGTCCCAAAAACTGTAGCCATCAATTTTCGACTTGTGTACTGAGTTTGTTTAAACTTTTCGGTTTTGGTGAGGATGAGTGTCGCCACTGTATCGATTGCAGTTTTGTTTCTGGGTTGGCGTAGGATACCCACGTCTCGTCCCCAGTAACAATGTGAGAAACAAATCATCTCCATTTTGTTGATAACGGCCAAAAACTTTCGCCCACTAGACATTCTTTGCTCTTTGTGGTGGTCGGTGAGCATTTTGGTACCCACCTTGCACAATTTGCTGTATGCGAGGTTTTCTGTGACAATATTGTAAACAGTAGTGCGTCCAAGTTGAGGAAATTTGTCAGCCAGGCCACTAATCGTCAATCGACGATCAGATCGCAGTCTTGGTCCACTTGTGAAACGATTTCATCAGTCTGGATACTGGGCCTGCCACTCCGCTCTTCGTCATGGACATTTGTTCGGCCATTTGTAAAATAACGGCACCATTGTCTAACCTTTCCTTCACTCATAACTGTAGGTCCGTAAACCAGGCATAACTCCCGATGAATTTCAGCAGCCGACGATCCTTTTGCACATAAGAAACGAATCACAGAACGCACTTCACACTTGGCGGGATCAACGATTTTCGCGGCCATTGTTCTTTGCATTCACTGACAACAATACAATTTCAGAATCAAAACAAATGACGCTGTAGCTTCGCAATGAGTCAGTAGATGGCGCTGCAGTGGTAAAACTGTGCTTCGAAGCGCCACTATTTATATACATGCAAACGGCCCTTACTTTATGAATGCGCCTCGTATCACCCTTTTGTACAGCTAAAGAATGTTTGTATATACGTCTAGATATTTGTTTGTTTCGATTATATAGGTTCTGTCGCAATCACCATAAGGTATTTTGTAGACATCTTGAAATTCGTGGAAGTAATGGTCCTTAGCTGAACGGATGAAGTCAGCTATTTTATTGTTGGTCATGAAGACAGTTCTTATATCTTGTTTACTTAGTATGTAGCCTATTCTATCAGTAATACCTTTGATGTAAGGTAAAAAAGCTTTAGTTTATTCGGGAAGGTCATGGGTTTTGGAAGTGGTATTTTTGCTAATATTGTTAATGATGTGGGTTAGAGATTTTCTTTTTTTAAATTTTGCTAATGTTATTAATTTTAGTTTGTCTGTTCTTACTGTTGGAAAGCTTGAGAGATCTTTTAATTAGGGACTTTGCAACTGAATGAATTTGAGCAGGCTGATGGTGGGATTTTGTATTTAGCTAACGATTAGTATGGGTAGGTTTTCTGTAAACGGTATGATGGAAACTGCTTTTGAAAAATTTTTGGTTATGAGAGTGTTCAAAAAAAAGAAGAAAATTGTTATCTTCGACTTCCATTGTAATTTTGATATTGGTATAAAGTTTATTAAGGTGATTAGTTTATTAAATAAGTTTATTAAGGTAATTCGGAAAGCGTACCATGTTCGTGAGGTCAAATAGCAAACGTATGGTCAACGTATCTTATCCAACAGGTAGGTTTTAAGGGAAAAGAACCATGGGCTTTTATTTCGAAATCGGTCATGAATAAGTTTGCTACGACAGGTGAAAGTGGGAAACCCATAATGAGCACCATTAGTTTGGAGAGTTTTGGAAAGTAAAATAGGTATTAGATAGGTAATGGTTAATTAATTTGAGGGTGTCGTCTTCCAGATTTTGATTAGTTTTTAGAAGCTGCAAGATCTCTAAAAGGGGTGTATTAGTAAAGAGGGAGACAATATCGAAAAACCTATCGAAACATTCTATGCGCCTCTACAGGGAGGAAACCTTTAACTTCACTAAGCTGTATTTCAAGCTTATTCTATGTAAGACTAGATTTTTGTGTGATCTTACTTTTCTAAAATTATGCAGAGACAAACAAGTCATTCCTGTAAGTTTACGACTAAAATATCACATTTCCTATTTCCCGTATCCTTAAAAAAGTGGAACTATCTCTGCTTAGACACTCTATCTACTCCAGTCGTAGAAATATTGATCAAACTAACTCTCAACTGCATGACACTTATTATAATCTCAGCTCTTTCCAAATTCATCCAACCATTTGGGATTATTTTACTAAGATAGTATATGATAAAGCATACCTTGCTTATTGTACCATTTGAGTAAAGTTGTGTTTATTTATTCTACTCGCGTGTCTGAATTTTCACTTGTGGTACTAAATTGATTCTCAAATCCTGTCCTATGTAGTCCTTTTTTATTTCTACGCCTTTGTAACTCTTCTGATTTTTCTTAAGCATTAGATCTTTACCCTTTTTAGGCGGCTATATTGGTCTTTCGCTAAGTTTCCACAACATAAAATGTTTTTTAAATTAAATTCTGCGTTTTTGTGATAATCTTTATATTTGAAGGTGGATACATATACTGTTTTGTAAACTTTTTCTTTTACTTGCTTCAAAGCCCCTTTTTTGTTAATGAAACCTTATACATAGTCTGTTTGCAGTCTTTATTATATTTTTCTATTGTTCCATTTTCACTCATAGTTGCTTTTAGATATTTGAAACTTTCTACTTCTTTAAGCATTCTACCTTTGTCTTTCTATTGCCCCAATTTTTCTTTTCTATATCGATTTCAATATTTATTTTCCTGTGCAGCTCGTTCCATACCTCCTAATTATACTGAAGCACTTCTTTGCTCTAAGCTACTATTGGCATGTTGTGAGTATATGGCATTTCCAAAACGTAAATCGACTTTATTTTGTAGTACCTCGCATCATATTTTTATTCTTATTTACACTGGCTAATACAAATGTAAATAGTGATCTTAGGATTTGGTTCGGATGGTTTAGTTTCATTATTGCCTGTTCTTCTACAATTTCGGCTTATTTTTTGCTGATTCCTTATAGCTCTATTAAGTCTTTTTTTACTTTTCTGTTTTTGAGTACAATCCCGTATTTCTTCTTTTGTTATATGTTTTAGACTTTCTTTAGACGTATAAAGCAGAAGTACAATTTTTGATTACGCTTTGTGACTGTACCGACAATTGTACTACAATCCACATTGCAACTCCTTTAGAAGGCGGCCTACTTGTTTTCTCAGCATGTTTTCAAGTATTTTTCTACTATTTTTGCACTGTTTAAAGTTGGCAGCTTTTATTTTCTAATTTGAAAAGATAGTCTTATACTTCTATATTTAATTTATAATTTGAAACTACTATTGCACATCTTCTTTCCCAAAAGCATTTATTATTTCTGAATTAATTTTGTTATAACCTCATGCTTTCCCGATTTCTATTCTGGTAATTTTCCCAGACAGTTTTTTATATGTTTTCTTTGGCTTCCTTTAACCTTATTTTCGCTACTTTTTCAACTTTTTTGTTGGGTCTGCACTATCAGATCTACCACAAAATACTGTCTTGATTTGATTCTGTTATTATCTACCGAATTTTATTTACCTTCAAGTTTATTTAATAGAATTTTCAATACCTTATAAAATAGTTTTTAATTACTTCCATAGTTTCCTTTCAGCTTCTCTTCAAAGTTAATTTATGTGTTGATTTTAGCTATTTTTCTTTATGTTAGCTATTTTTTTACACCTTTCATTTAGTATAAATAAAAATAAGACACTTCTTGGATAATCTTTTTTCTTCACTACTTTGTTTTTAATTTGTCGAAGAGAAAATTGTTTTCTATTCATACTTCATTTTGCTTTTGTCACAAATTTCTTCTGTTGCTGTTATCAATTATTCAATTTTTCAGTGGAAACAGGAATGAAAAACTAATGAAACATAGACATTTACCAGCATTGCAATCATTTTACAAAAAAGAACAAATATAACATTATTATTGTTCTTTGTACAACTGAAACTAACTAAAAACAACAAAAATATACTCATGCATTCAATAGTAAAGTTTGAACCTACAATCGTAAAACGCTAACTGCTTCAGTGCCCGAAATATCAAAGATCAACCAAAAATGTTCGTAAAAAATGTTTGCATTATTAAATACATTAATTAAATACATAATGCAATATTAAATACATAAATTACAGCGGTAACTATCATACAGATTATATTGGATATTTTGTCTATAATAAACTCCCAACTAAAAAGTTCTATTCGCTAAGAAGCAAACGCACAAATACTATGTACAAATTATCCAGCCTAAGGTCAATATGCTGAAGTAGCAAATATAAACAACAAACAATTTAGTCTTTAATTAAAATAATTTTATATACAGAGGATAATTTTTACAAATGTAATGTAAACAGATGTACCTAAATTCTGGTTTGCATCAAGAAATATAGATAAACTATTAAAAATAATAAAACAATTCATACATAAATATTAATATTAGTAGTGAAAAATAATTGGCAAGACAATAAACATTTTATAACTAAATAATTTAAATACAATGTCTCGATGCATTTACCAAATTACAAAAGTAAAATTTTAGAGTAGTTGGTAGCATTAAAACTATATTACCTTCTGCTTATTGTGAAGATCAGCTTTAATAGTGTAATGGTGTATAGATTTTCTTATTGAGTCAAATAAAGGTCTGTTATTAAGAGCGCAACAATTTTTTTATTTTGTGCTCAATCCTCTACTAAAATTTTTCCAACAGTTTAACGATCATAAAGAAACTTGTAAGCGCATAAAGAACAGTGTTGTCATCTATTATGGAAGGTATTTTCGGATATATGTTCATATGAACTTTCTTGTTTCTTTTTATATTGGGAATTACCTGGTACAATTAACTTTTAACCTGTATAAATGTTAATCAACTTTTTGTGGCTTCTATTATGTGTGGAGTAAAATACGATATTTCGGAGTTATTGTTTTATTTATATTAAATTGTAAATGCATTTTCCTTTATCAAAACAAACTATGTTACTGTTGACGTTCCATTTATTTTCATGTATTTCATTTACTGTTTAAATCGTTTGGAGTTAAAAAATGAAAATAAAGTGTATAATTCGTAATTGTGTAGACACTCAAAAAGTTCGTTGATTTTCAAACCCACAAATCAAACTTAAACTTTAAAACATTGAATATCACCTACTACAATAATTAAGAATCGGCGATGCATATTTTCGGAAAGAAATGTTGATCCGTGAAATTTAAAGAAATATGGAACGTCATTGTGCCGTATGTTTTTATTATGTATTTATGTATATAATTATATTTATGTTAATTACTTTATTTTATATTTTCATATTTTTCAAACGTAGTATTAATATAAAGTTCTGCTTTATAAGTATTTAATTTTATAAATGTCATATTTATACTCATCTAAAAATAATTAGAAGTAAACACATAATTTATAGTAAAACCTTTATGTGCATTAAAGGTTTCTGAAGATTTTTCCTTTTATTCTATTTCAATGGAAAACAGTAGGTTCAGCTAAAAATAAAAGAGGATCATACATATGATGTTTTTGAAATTGTTTAATACCAAGTTCTTATATGAGGAACATGTTACTATTTTTTATAACTTAACCTCAAATCACTGTTTAAGGCAACTTAAAAAATAAAAGTGTAAAATAGATCTGCTGTTAATGTTACACGATAGTTTCCAAAATATTGGAAACTATAAAACTATAAAAGAGTAGTAAACTTTAATTAAAAACGTACATATCTAATTAAGATATCTAGATTTCTAAAAAGAAAACTGCACTATATTTCCAATATGGAAATATTTGATAAGTTGATAAATGATGTTACTGTCGCAATTTAAATATTTATTATATAACAAATTTAAGCATAATATATTCTTTTAAAAGTTAACAGATTTATATCAGATGCAGTGCCTTGTTTTTCACAAAACGTGATCAGTTCTTAAATAAAATATATCCTTCGCAATACCCATTTTCTTATTAATTTTATAATTAAAATAACTTTTCATACTGATTCTATTCTCAAATTTTCAGGTCGCTCAATTCATCTATTGAAGAAGGTGGAAATCTGTTTTGCATATTTATATATGATAAGATAGCACTATTAATATATTTTATAATCAATATGATAACTAAGTACTCGCGTTTATATCGAACAATGGGTAATAATGGCGGTCGTCTAAGGTGCGTTGCTTGCCCCGCATTAGAGATGGTGCGCGACGACCGCGCAGTAAAGTCGAACTTATGAGAGCCTTAACCTCTCAGTTCAAAGTAGCGCGGGGCGTTAGAGCCTTACCATTATTAATATATTTAAAGATATAGAACATACCAATAATGTTTTAAGATCTACTTTAGCTAATCTGCGTAAATGTGTTACTTGCAGTTTATTGACTTTAGATTGATTATCAAATTATTCCGCGTTCAAGTTCTGAAGTCTCGTAATTTTTTTCTGAATGTTGAAACTGACGTAACTTCTGAACGTAATCTCCGTCTAAACGTATACATTTTTTACAACAGCATCACCATGATTCCATGCTGCTGAGAATACTTTTTTAGGAGTGTGTTGTTTCCACTGGAAAATCTAATGCAACAGCGATTCGGTTGGAAAATAAATGGCCATGGAGAATGTCCTTCATGGTCGAAAATTCATAGCGGCATTACGTTTCAACATGTCCTGAGACACTGCTATCCGCGCAGCTTTGTGTTCGTCGGTCAGTATTCACGAGAGCCACCTTGAAGAAACTTTCCGTATTTTTAGGTCCACCATGTAAAATGGATTCCACAGATCTTACGGAAATGTCAAGTCGAGAGGCGCACACCTAATCCATAACAGTTTTCTCCACTTGTGCAATCATGGTTTTGGTCTGGCTAGTTTGTGGCTGAGGCTGCCTCGGTTTATTGTCACACAATTTTTAAAATTCCGCACCCACAAACACACATTTTTAACATCCATAACGCCTTACTCAATTGGCGATGAATTTCGATAGGCGTTTTACGGCGCAAGAGGAGAAAACGAATGATTACATGTCCTTGAAGACTAAACGTCACCATTGAAGAATACAAAACAACACTCACTACAATGGCGGTAATTCGAACTATATTACAAAATCCAAAATACTTGTGCGTCTTTTAAAATTGACATCTTTTACTTACTCCCATTGTTGAGAAAAAATTTGAAGACCTTAGAACCTGAACGCTTCTTATACAGATTTCCTTGAGGTGTTTATATAAATAACATTTATTTTTATCAAGTTATTTTAAAGTATTTTTAATAGTCTACATAAATCTTAAAACTGAACTGTTAAAGAATTTCGCGGGATAGATATTTGATAAAAAGAACATTAGTTTAATTATTAAAATGGAATGTTACCTAAAATTCCCGCGTTTACTTTTTCAAACGCATTTGGAAGTCATCAGTGGAGGCATGTATTACATTTAAAGGTATTTCCTCCGGTACTGGAACGATGCACTTCTCTAATTCAGCAAAATTTGTATGTTGCATTGGCAAACTTTAAGTTTTATTTTTGATAATTTATAGTCAAGGGAGTTCAGATCTGTTCAAAGAAAACTATTTGTTAAACGGTGTAAAGCGCAGAACATTAACAGAGAGTAAATATTGAGATTTTTTGGGCATGTGGAAAGGTGTAGTTTTGTTGAAAAATAAAATGCTTATTTTTGAGGGCAATTTGCCATATAAATTTATTTAAGAATTTCTTGGATATAGCAATCGGTGTTAATCTTTTTTTTACACTTTCTTTAAAATATCATTCAAAACATTGCTGCACGGAAGCATGATGAGGCTTTTTATAAATTAGATTAAATCCAAAATTAATTGACAACTAAGGAATAGGATCAAAAATAACCAATATAAAGATATGGTGCATGCATTTCTTCAATCATCAAGTTTCTTTTTAATGAAATATACAACTTAATAAAGTAAACACTTCGTATTTTTCTTCCATATATTGTATGTTTGTTTTGTTACAAATGTCTACAAAGATTTACCTACAGCGATAGATAGCGCAGCAAGTTTTATGTTATTTATCGATAAGTTATCCGATTTTTTTAATACCATGCTTTGAATTTTTTTTGTTCCATTAAAAACCGTGTTATATATACTGTAATAACAAGTTTCTTGTATTCTTTTATGATACTCTTTGTGAATAATTTTATAGGTAATTATTCAGAACGGCAAATTGTAACAAAAATAGACCACAATCTGTTAAAATCTTTTGCAACAAAAACGATATTATAGAAACTTCTCTTGTAGTCTCAAAAGCTTACAGAATCTTTGGATGTTCTAGTAGTATAAAAGAAATGCAATCTCAGAAAACAAAGCAAATTGCCTTTATTGTCTTTTAAAATTATCATCATACCTCACAACACATCTGTATAAAACTTCTGTAAACTGTCAACAAAAGCTCCTTTAGGAATATGTCATAAAATCGCTATTACGCGTTATTAGATTGTTACAATATTTGCATAACTAACATCTTTTACGACGCTCTTCAAACAGAGGAACAGAAAGAAGTCTGCAGGAAAGAAAGGATGAATTCTGGTCACATATAATAATGAGATCTCAAAAGGTTTTTATCCGTTTTGCTTTTTGTACGTTTATAAAATTGTGTACGCTGATTTTCAAGACGGTTCCAGTGGGTACCATAAAGAACTGGTTACGAACTACAATTAGAAAAAAAATTGAAGCTGAGATGATAAGCAGAGGAAAAGAGGTGACACCTACAAATATTTATCTCTACAGTCGGTACGAAGATACAAAAAGCGAATTACCTTAAATGGCACAGCGGGTATGTCAACTTCCGCTCCTACCTTATTAAAATCCGATAGGTGGCGAAGAATTAAGATGTTCATTTAAGGAGAGCTTCATTCACTTATCTTGATTTAGGTTTTTGTAGTTTCCATTATTCCAAATAAATCTGAGGCTACGGTGGATATAACGAATGTGAAAATTGTTAAAAGAGAGGTTTAGGGAATAAGAAAAATGTTCTTGGGATAGTACCAGTGTAGTGTCGAAAGACGGAGTCTATATATTAATATTTACCTGTAATCTTAGGTACTTATTTTAATTCTATATCAAATTTTGGGACACAAACTGAGGACAGATCGTGCGTCTATCCAAATCTTTATAAACGCTTTTTGTTCTTGTTAATGGACAATTCCTTCACCATCAATTATAGAGTCAAGCGTTGATCTTGTGCTAACATTGGCGCACTAACTCGATAATGTCCGCAATTCCGCTTGTCGACGACCGACCCGAATGTGGTTTAACGACTGAGCAGTCCTTTTTTTCCATCGTGAAAATGTTTAAGTCAGTCGTGAACAAATTTTCTGCTCACGGCTTCTATACCGTACACTTTGCACCGTTGACTGCGTTTGACAACCCGCAGTGGGTTTACCTTGAATTCTATGTTAGGTGGACCTTCTCAAAGTGTCTGTAGCTATCTGTATATGTAAGCACCTGGGCTGTGTTATCTTTTAGATATCGGATCATTCACAGAATACAAGATTTATAGATTTGGATAATAAATCATGTTTAAAATTTATATAAATATATAGGTATAGAACGTGTGATTATCTTTCTTTTATTTACGCACTGCGTTCATCTTTCTTATATTTCCAATGATAATAATGTTACTGAAAAGTAAAACTACAAATATTAACGAGAAGAAATGGAAAAAAGGTTATTTTAGCACTATCATAATAAACTTTTACGCAAATGATTTTTACCTTTCTAAAATAAAAACCTAATTTTGCTTTAATACCTTCATACGTGTTTTATGCGTTGATGTTGTTCTTTTGTCTTACAATTTTTTTTAGAGATAACTAAATAGATTTGAAATTGAAGTTAAAAGTTGTTCAGAAACTCCATTTTAATATTACTTTAGTTTTTATCAGCCTGTTGAATAAAATTGATCTGTAATAGTTGATGAATCTGATCTTTATCAAAAACCAATTAAATACCTCAACAGTAATTTCATAGTTCCATGTTAATATAAGTTTTTCGCTCAATATGAATCTATTTTATTCTAAAACTTCCGTTTCATAAATAAGATAATTATTTATATGTTCGGTCACGATCCCATGATAAATTTTAATATTTTGAAATAAGAATTACGTTAAAATATATGTCACATATATTTAAATATTTCACTGCAATTTGAAAATAAAAATTCACATTATCACATGAAAATAAAAAACTAGGGAAACCCCAAACTAACCAATTTTTCATATAAAAATGCATGACATAAGATTAAATTATTTCATTATAGTTATGAATACAGTTATAAACAGTGATAGATTTTATGAAGAAAATCATTAAAAGTTTCATCATAAACACGGAATATAAAATCTAAATAACGCGCACAAAGCTAAATATGAACAGCATCCCCACACCTTTGAGGGCTGATTATCAGCTTGAATTTTAATTTTCACCCTCTTATTACTTTATCAACCGCCGAAGCACCACGAAGCCAAAAGCGAAAGAAACAGGAAATTTCATTTAGTAAGGAAATGGCACAAATGTTCCGGCGTCATAATGTCATTTTCTTCAGACTGAAAATATAAAACACGCCGCCAGTGGATACAGCCAATAAAGGATGAAAACGACAAGGGTTACCGCTATCGCATTTATGACAATGTCATAAATATTGTTCTGTCGTAAATAATTTTTGATATAAATATTTCTATATAAGCTATTTTTACGATATTGCAAGCTATCATAAAAATATCAAAAATAAAAATTGTTGAACAATTTTGTAAAGTAATCACTAAGTCGTTAAATAAAATATCTTATTCTTGTTTAACCCGATCTTACTATTTAACAAAATGTAGAAAATTTTATTTCTTCTTTTAATTGGTTGAAAATTGAAAATGAAAATTATAATATATTTTTTGAGGTATACATAGTATGCAAGAGAAATACATAATACTTAAAACTGCGAGTAAAAATCTCCACAATTAACATATTTAAGGTTATAAGAACTAGCAATAGATAAATTTTAAGGCTCAAGAAATAGGCTCCATAAATATAAAGAGTGGAGTTGAAGGAATCCCTTACGGACGAGGGGAAAAGAAAAAAGAGAATATAGATGGATTATTAAAAAGTTAAAAAAGACACATAAGACACCGACAAAAGAGTCGGACCCGAAGACAATATAAAAAATCAAGTAAAAGATAAAATGGATTTAATGAGAAATCTGGTGGGCGAGAAAATAAATTAAAAAAGCACAGCACAATAATAATTAAGAGACAAGAATATTACAAGAAGAGATTAGAAAGCTAAGAAATGAACAAAGGGATTTTAAAAAGGAGACAAAAAAACTAAAGAACACTACTAAAAAGATTATGAAAGAAAGTGATGAATTAATACAGGAAGTGGCGATAACAAATGAGAGAATAAAAAAATTGGAAGGAAAAAGAGGAGAAAGACTATATTTATTCAACGAATAAAAATAAAATCAATTAACCCAAAAATGTTAAAGTAAGAAATCGAAGGGTCCCTAGAAAGTAAATTTAGTGTAATACTGAAAACAGAAACTACAAGAAAACTAGAAAAAAACTTTTTTGCTAGAATTAAATAGTAAAGGGGATAAAAGTGCTGTGATAAACAACAAGAACAAACTCAGAAATTTCAAAGGGAAAGTGTGCATTAACGACGATCTAAATTAAATGAAAGAAAGATACAAGCAATAATACAGAAACTAGCTAAAGAAGAATCAGCAAAAGCAAAACAGTTAAGGTGGTTACCAGAAGTTGATAAGCGACAAAGAAATCTGGACCTGGAACAAAGAATCCCAAAAACTGAAGAAGTGTTACAATGAGCAAAGTAAATTAGCAGAAAAATGTATAAGACGAGATAAGGGGAAAAAGACAGACGCAATAAAAATGGAGAAAAATGGGAGTAAACGGCATAGAATAGGAACATGGAATATTAGGAGCATAAAAGGCAAAGAAAAACTAATACAAGAAATTAAGAAATATAAAATAAAACTACTAGCAATTACAGAGACGAAAAAGATTTAAGCAGGAGGAATTATTGTGAAAGAATATGGTTTACTTTATAGTGGAGTAGAAATGAATAAAAGAGTTGAAGCAGGGGTAGGATGTGTGATAAGCCTGTCGTACATGAAGAAACTAGTAGAATGAAAAGCAACAAGTAAAAGAATAATAAAAGTAACATTCGTACTAAGTAACTGAGAAAATGGATGTAATAATAGTATATACACCGAGTGAATATGATACAATAAACGAAAAGGGGCAATTTTGAAATGAGCTTCAAATGGTATATGAAGAAGTGGACAATCCCAATATAATTACTGGGAATGACACTATAGGAAAACAGGGAGTGCTAGGCCGTTATAAAGAGGAAACAATAAACAGGAATGGCAAGAAATTAATAGATTTTTGTATTTAAAACAAACTGGTAATACAGAACTCCTTTTATCAACATAAGGACTGTCAAAAATACATTAGGGAAAACCAGGAAGGGGTGAAAAATCAGTTATAGACTATGTCATTACGGAGAAAGTGAACAAAAGAATCATACAGGATGTAAGAGCATATAGAGGTGCCGAATTATCGACAGATCATTACCTGCTAGCAGCAAGAATGGAAAATAACTAGGGAAAAGAGTATGAGAGAGTAACAGGTGAACTTAACAAAAATGAAACAAAAAATATTAAAATATACAAACTAAAAGATCAGCAGATAAGAAAGGTATACGTAGAGTGGTTCTCGAAGGAGATACAAGACGCAGCAGATGAATTGCAAAATATGATAATAGAGGAAAAATGAGAGAAATTGAAAGAAACTATATACAAGGCTAGCACTAAAGCATGCGGGTTAGTAACAGCAGGGGTTCAAGAGGAGAATAAGTTGGTGGAGCAAAGAAATTAATAACATTATTAAAATAGAAAATACCGCATAAAAATTTTACTTGAAACAGAGAAATGAAGAAGCATATAAAAATTATAAAACAGCAAGACGAATGGCAAAAGATTAGATTAAAATAGCCAAAGCCAAGGAATGGGAAGACTTTGGGAACAAGATGAGAAAAGACAGCAGATCAAACCAGAAGTTATTTTATAGAGTTCTTAAGATTATAAAAAACAAAGAAGGAAAAACTGGGCTGAGACAAATTATGGACAAAGGGGGGAAAGATAATTACCGAAGATAATAAAGTCATGGGCAGATGAAAACAGAACTTTTATGATATGGTGGATGTAGTTGATATTAACGAAGAAGAAACAGAAATAGGAACAGGACAGGACATTAAAGCCAGAAGAAGGAAGGGACAGTATAGGACTTGAAGAAGTAAAGAAAGCGGTAGAAAAATTAAAGAATGAAAAAGCACCACAAGCAGATGGTTTATAAGCAGAATTACTCAAATACATGGGAGAAGATGGATTGGTGCTACTACACAGAATTGTTAATGAAGCATGGATGGACATTAATACGACCCAAAGCCTAGAAAACTTTGGTAATAGTTCTGAACTTCAAAAAGGAAAATCATATGAAATGCTCCAATTACCGTTCTTAGAAGAAAGATTAAGAAAATGTGTAGAAAATAAATTGCATGGACACTGCACCTACGACCACATATTCACAATTAGTAATGTAACAGAGAAATCACTACCCTACAATAAAGAAGTATACATATGCTTTGTTGATCTAGAAAAGATATGGGATGTTCTAGAGAGTAATGGTATTGCAAATAACTTGATAGAAGATATTAAATCATTGTACAAGAAAATAGAAAATATAATAAAAAGGGACAACCGAGAGACCAAAAAATTCAGAACTACTCAGGGACTGGAATAAGGGGACAACCTTATTCCATTGCTTTTCATTATATTTATGGACATAATTATAAGAAATGTTTGCAGTAAAAGTAAAATGATTGTAGGGCATTACAAATCATGACAGTGACAAAAATATTCCATGGTATCAATATAGGATTTATCAACAAAAAAGAAATTAGTAATAAAACAAAAATTCCTAGAAATATAAAGAATCTGAAAAAGTAGCAAAAATAACGATAATGGACAAAATAAGGGACGATGAGATAAGAGAAAAATTGAAAACAGTGAGTGCTAGGAAGTATAAAGAGAAGGCTCAGCTACGATGGTGGGGACATATGAAAAGACTACCTAAAGAATTGCAAGTTAGACAAGTATGGGAAGCAAAGACTACTGACAAAAGAAAGAAAGACAGACCAAGCAATCGTTTTTTCTATTGAAAATTTCTATAATGATGAGTAAAGGCACGAATTGCCAATTTTGGGAGATCAATAATACCTAACCAATAGAAATAAATTTTTTTTAGTCTTAGAGCGGAATACAAAATTAGGCTGCAGAGGAAGAAAGGAATATTCCATTGATCACTTATTTAAATAGTTATTAAAGATGTTTATAACAAAGTTGTTAAAATAGGCGATAAAATTATTATCTTCAATATTTGTTATTACTTATATATAAAAACTATTTTATTTTTAATAAAGAAATAATTTATTTCTAAAACTTTAAATATATTAAAATCAGTATATTCGATTTTATAGAATTTTTTTTTACAGATGTTTAATGGAAAATACTAACGTTGTTCCTACTTAAGGGACCGCCTAACAGTGGTGTGGAGACTCGGTATCTTATAATATAATTGTCTTATCTCCCTAACTTTCTTTCTTTCTTTCTAAACTTATAATTCTATCTCCTCCTAGACGCTTCAACCGATTTCCTTGAAACTTGCACACCACATTCACAACTATATTTGCTAATTCGGCGCAAAAATCAGCCTTCTAACTTTAACCGTTTTTAAATTATTTAAATATTTTGATTATTGTATTGTATAGATGTCACACCTGTGACAGATAAACACATTTTTTTTTTAAACAGCGCCATCTGTTGGACGTAAACGCAAAGCCACAGCAACGCGTAGCCGGGTACAGTTATTTTAGAATAAAAACAAACATTCTGTTACTGTTATCAATATTAATCTAGAGATAAATTAAAAATTACTGCAAATGACGTAAAACGTAAAAATTACGGGAGTGCATTATGAACGAGTGCATAAGCTTTGCATTAATTCAACTTTACGTATTACGTATTTCCTATGGGCGACTTATGCTTACGTCCACCATGAATGGACGTTAAATTGTTCCATGTTTCTGATCCAGAGAAAAAGCCGGTCTAATTAAAAATTTATACGTTCGCACCTTGCAAAAATTTGAGGGAAGGCGGGTGAAAAATTGTCACTCTAGGACGCCAAAAATATCTTTTGGCGGGCAACTCCTAGTTCACTATATTTAGCAAGGCGTAAGATAACGGTCTTAAATCAGGAACTTCAGTTGTTATGTATACCATGTGGAAATATATATGGCTTCACTTAAGTGCCTGTTAAATATCTGGTGATCTTTGATAATGTTCAGACTTTTTGTAATAAAACCAGCTTTGCGACACTTTTTTTTATAAAAATTCTGAGAATTCTATTTTAAAAAATTTATTAGGGTTATTTATTCTTCAAAAACTGGACACAGTTACAAATATTGATAGAAACAAATAGAAAAACGCGAGTCTTGAAAAAATAAATTAATCCAGATTCTTGGTTACAAAAATCTAAATATAAATTTTGATAAAAAATATTCTTGTATTTTAAATAAATTTTTGCATAGTACGTACTATGGGACAGCTAAAGTCTGCACCGAAAAATAAAGATGGTAATTAGCGGAAACTTTATTTGCTGCACCATTTGCACGGTTTTAAACTAGAAAAATTTAAAATTTATTCTGTTGTAACAACTCCACATAAGACTATTAACTCTTAACAAGTTAAGAGATGTTATCTTTTGTTGCATATAAAGGCTAACTTCAAAACGTCCAATCACATTTTAACAATTAATAAACCTAAAATTTCTGACAAAATCAAAATTCTGTATTATTTTGAAGGGGGGGTAATACAATTAGAAGGTCAAAGAATTGATATTTTGTTTACCCTAAAACGTTAGTGAATTTCCCGTAGAATAGGCTCGTGAAAGTTTGAAAACGAAATTCCAAGTCCTATTTATTATCGTGGTTTTCCGAAAACACCTTTTACAACGCGTTTATCAGAGCAGGTATATCAGAGAGAGTATCATTTTTCGGCAATTGAAACATTAAAGGCGTTTTTCTCGAAATAACATTTTTGAAGTTTATGCCGGTGATAATTCAAAATCTAACCGGCCGATTTGACTAAAATTTGCAGCACTTTTTCTTTATGAGTAAACTAAGAGTTTACAATTTTGAAGTTGCAAAATTAATTGTTTATTGTATGAATGGTTGAAAAATTTCGGTAAATTTTCGATTTTGTCAAAAACTTCTGCCAATAGTGTAATTTTTTTTTTTCCTAATTTTTGAGGTTTAGCAACAAATCATAACTGCTTTTAACATATATTTTCTTTCTGGTATGTTATAGATCAAAATTACGGCAACCAGAACTGGGATAAGCGATTATCGAAGGTTCACATTGCGCTACTGCACAACCGCCATTTTGCTTTTAAGAATTAAAAAATTGATTTATATACTTGTATATTGTATAAATGTATGCAAAATTTCATTATGATCAAATAAAAACTTCTTATTGGAAAACGTCTTTGAAAAGTGCACTTTTTTGGCCCGTCCAATTTTATTATCCCCCTTAAGAGTTAGATCATATCTCATGTTTTAAGTCCTAAAATTTAGGCCACATGTTATTTAGATGCAATGATGAACATACCTATAACACAGAGAATAACCATTTTAACAAACACCAATTTATGTCAAATGTAAAAAAAGCATTTGGTCAACTCTAAAAACTACAAACAAGAAGCAGTAGTATAGAATATTAAAATAGAAAAAAACATTTGCTACTCTAAAGCTAAAACTAAAGTAATTTAAAGTAAGCCTACACTATGATTATATTCAAAAACATCAGAGAAGAGTGCGGCAAATATCGACACAGATCAATTGGTGTAGATTTTAATTTTTGAACTAATCAACGTATAAAAGTGTACTCTATTACTCCACAAATTAATTATTATTCTAGATAACTCAGAAATAATCCACTGTCTGAATTATAATAAAAGAGAAAGAGAAAGGCAGATATTTCTGTCTATTCTTTAGAAAAAAAATACTTAACTTTCCGAAATCTTAGAACGATCTTATATGGGGATTATAAAAGGAAGGATTATGCTAAAGATAAACTTAAAAAAATCAATAGATCAGATTTATTAGTTTTTTGTTCTTTATTTTTTAATAGAAAATATATTCCAATGGAACATCTGTGACCGTGTTTAACACGATCGATGACAAAAGTTGCAGTTAATGCGGTATTACTCGATATATACTTGCCTTTAAAAAATTTATCTTTACCCTTTGAAAATTATAGCTTAAAAAACTCATAATGAGAAAGTAAGAATGTTACTACCCAATATTGTAACAATTTACCTATTTATTTGCTATATAAGAGACATTATAAGACGGTTGTCTTAACCACTCGTGCGACTTGGAAACTTTCATGCTCACATCAGCTATAAGGTTCAGAACATTGTGATCAACAAGGACATGTTATTGAAGGCATACTCAGATCTTCTGATCTTGTACTTATAAGGAATACTTTAATGCACATCCTAGATTTTTTGCGCACTGTTTTAACCATATCTTCACAACTAACGAATAGAAACATAAAAAGCCCGTAATGATCTTTAAGATAGCAATCACGTTCTTTTAATAATCACTATAAATATGCGATACAAATATTCAGGTAATCCGAATGGCTTCCACAAAACTAATTGCTCAGAATATGATAAAATCATAGAAGTACCAAATCTAACTATTGACGCCGAGAATCAATACCAAAAACCAGGAGTGCAGTTTGTAAACTAAGAACACTTTGGTGAAATCTACTAGTGCAGGAAGCCGTTAAGAAAAAACAAATATATCTAAATGGATTTAAACGGAACCAATTGAAAACATCTTATTTTCTTTAAAAGAGCAGAAGCGTGGACACGCAGAATGATACTAGGAAATAGAGCATTGTGGAATATCTATATATCAAATATTTTGTCTTACAGTAGAGTTCGGGAGCATTAGACAATTATTTGTCAAATAATAAGAAGAGAATAAATCTTTCTACTAGTTACAAGGTCTTTAAAATATCAAGCAGTTCATTTAATTATAATCTGGACTTAAACAGTTTCAAAAATGACAAAGAATAACTTTAGATTGTAACTATTGTAAAACATTAAATTTTTTCACAATGATCAAATTAGGAAAAGGTGAGTAGCAGCGTTTCAGCGACGACGCGAAGCAACCAGCGACCGCTAACTAGCAGGCCGTCCTATGAGTATGCGAACCGATGTGTCACGTGCAGTAATCAAACACCTGATGGAGTCAGACAATGGACGCTACTGCCCACCTTGCGACTGTTCGGTATAGAAGAACATTATTCCACAGAGCTTCTACCAACTCTTTGTGGCATTTTCTGGAATTTATGTCACGAATAAAAACTATTTTCATATACGCTGTTCTACTCGGATCACATCCATCCTGCACGGTAGTTGACTTACAACTGATTTAACATTGCTTTATATACAATTACAGAACATCACAAATTTATCTCGTTTTGTGATCCCTTACTTTTGAAAAAAATAATGATTGTCATGACCTATGTGTTAACTACCGTATAATTGGGAAATCTTATTATTATCATTTTTTGAACATCTAAAGTTCCAATAGGGAACACGTTATTTTTTAAATGAATTTCAGAAAACGGAGTTCCACAAGATACTACTCTAAGTTTCAAATCTATTCCTCATTACTGATAAACGACTTGATATCAAACCTTAACAAACTTGATATATGTTTTTATGTAGATGATCTTGTGCCTTTTGTGCTGTCAAAAATATAAATGATGTCAATAAAAAATTACAAGTAGCCATAAACCAAGCAACAAAACAAATTGGATACCTGTTCTCGCCAAAAGAAAAACTGTTACAAGCACTTCCGTAAATTAAAAAAAATACATAACTAGTCACCAATTTATATGCAAAGTAACATGACTAAGTAATTTTAGGGGTCATTTTTGATACAAAAATGACATGGATAACCGATATTTAAAAATTACAACTAAAATACACCAATGCGATAAATATATTAAATGTTTTAGCAGAAACAAAATGGGGAGCTGAAACAAAATCACTTTTAAGGATATAACATACCTTACAATAAACTAAACTAAACTATGGTTGTGTTCGCTGTGCTTCAGTCTTATCCAGTGTTTTGTAATTGTTAGATCGTATTCATCATTACGGTATCCGACTTTGAATAGATGCTTTTCGTAGTACATCCTCTATAAGTTTGTGCTGTGAATTAGGACTAGAACCTCTTATCATGGAAGAAATAAGTTAATATTTTCCTAAAAACAACCACAACCATTTTGTCTTTTTAAACATAATTTCAGGTGACAAACACTATCAAAACAATTATGAATACAAAATGAGAAGCTTTTGAAACTGTTTTGCCAATAGTATTAACTGTTGATTCTTTAGAAACAGATTTTTAGTTAGCGTTTTTGATACTAATTCAACAAAAGTTCGTAATAATAATAAACAAGTATCTAAATGTAGAAATATTGTGTATTGACGATTCGAAAACTAAACATGGCTCTCGATCTGTCTGGTTTCAAAACAAACATATTGTTGGTTCATATCAAACGATAGTTCACATATATTTTGTATCAAGCACTCTAATACTGTTTCTCACTAAAACCATTAATAATTTAGTTTGCTAGCAATTTAATAAGCGTTGCAACTGCTCTCAAAATGTTACATAGATGATTTATTCATACAGATGTAATCTGTAATTAATTATCTTTATGATATTGAAAATTGCATCTGTTTTATCTAAGTTTCTAATCACATCTGTATAAAAAGTAACGAACATGCTGATGAAACAGCACATATAGAAACGACTACAATCTATGTAGATGTTCGTATAACAAAACAAGACAGTTTGCTATACATAAAACTAAAAACTGTGGTTAATATCCATATTATGTCTTCCAAAGGATATATTTAACAAGATCTAGTTAAAATACACAGACTTTTATTAGATCTTATAAACTTGACTTATACGTATGTAATAACTGGCCGGACACACCCTGAATGTCGACGTTATCCTCATTGAATGCGGAATTTTACAAGCGACACGGTGGTTATATGGCCTAATATGCTTTCGAACTATGAAAAAATAAAGGTGATAAGTTTTCTTAAATCACACAATAAAATGTGGTCTTCTTAGTAATATTTGTAATATTTATCGTAATATTAATTACTTCAAAATGTTATTGTAATTTTTAATTTTTTTAATTTGTGATAATTACTTTTATAAATTAATATCTTATTCTGAATATAAGCTAACGACCTTTGTTCTTCGGTGTAATTAAAGTCTATAACTATGAATGGTAGTTCTTAAATTTTCCTCCAAAACTTTATCTGGTAGTGCAGTTATGCTCAGTCAAAGTTGCCTAACATACCAATAAATAAATTAATTAATCTAAACAAGAAGGTACCGATAGAACAATATACTTTAGAGGTGTAAAAAGTGTCGCAAATTAATTTCTGACCTCTTAGTTGTTTGGATAAATATGAAAGTTGTTGCAGTCAATTCACTTAAAAAGACATGAAGCAAAAGAAACTCTGCTCCTTTTAAATACCTTCTTATTTCGTTCTCTTTTAATTTAATGCCGTAGTAGAAGCAGATTCTTGCTCTCCAGATGCAACAACTTCGATGATTATATACTTAAAAAACCGATGAAGATTGGAATTTGTTTTGAAATCATCATCCACTTTATCAACATCAAATTTTACTATAATTAGCCTCTCCTCTTTAGATAGATCGACGCTTTTAAAGTGAAAAATAATAATGCACTCACTGTCTTGTACCTTTTTAGTCAAAGCACAATTATTTTACACGCTGGTCATTTTCAGTTTTAGGTTACGAGATCGTTGAGTGTCTACATAATTCTTTTGTAAATAATATTACTACATATATTCATAGTTTTGCAAGAAACAATAAAATATATCCAGCAAGAACTAAAATATGCATGCATTGATGTAAAAATTTGTTATTAAAACTTCTAATATATTAATTATTCTGTCAAAACTATTAGCAGAATATCAAAAGAAAATTCTTAACCCTAGAAAGTTTCTTTGAGAAAAGCTTGACAAAGCGGTAAAAATGTTTTTTTATTTTCAGTAGTGTCATGGCAACTATAAAATATGTGGCCTGCTTGGCAATATAAACATAATAATAATTTAATAGAAGAAATTTCGCGATATATAAAAATTACGATAAAACTTTTTTTATTAATAAAATCGAAAATTTACAATCTATTCCGGTATTAAATAAGTATGTTGTTTGTTGAGGCGATGATTCCCTTGGGGTTTACTGGGATGACTTAAATTGCCTTCCTCGTCAGTGCAGATCTATACGCCATTGTTTGCTCAGCCTTCTTGTTGGTAAAGGGTCCATGAGTTATAGAATGAGGTAGTTTTTATGTCCAGGTAGTTTTGGAAAGTAGTCTGAAGCTGACTTTTCTGTTACATCTGTGACGAACGCTATGCTGAGGTCCTGGTGTGAGGTTAATTACAAACCAAGGTGCATTTATAAGGGCTCGAGGAATTTTACTTCGTGTTCATTGTATATTTATATTTGTTTTCTTGGTGCACCCTCATAATTGGATGCCATATCTGCAGATAGGCGTAAGGATCGTTTGATATGGCAAGACTTCATTTTCAGTTTAGAGCTTGGATTTAGGTCCAAGAAGCCAATACATTTGCTTAAATATTAGCTCAATCTGCTTCCTTTTTGTTCTAAGATGTGGGTACCAGATATCTGTCTGTCTAGCTAAAGTCCAATAAACTTGGTCTCTGTTTTAACCGGCAAAGGTATGTCCTTAAATGTTATGAAAGGACATGTGATTTTTCTAGTTGTAAATGTTACTTGTAGAGATTTGTTTTCGTTTATCTTGATTCTCCAAAGGTCAGCCTAATCACGGAGTCGGTTCAAGTGTGTTTGTAAATGTAGCGTAGCTTTAGCTGCGTCTTGATGTGTGGAAAGTATCGCGATATCGTCAACGTATATAGCGATAGAGGTATTTTTGGTTTTTGGAATACCAGACGTGTAAATAAAGTACAGGAAGGGATCAAGAATGCTGCCCTGTGGGACACCTGCTTTTATTGGGTGATATGTAGAGTTGATTGTTATTTTACGGTGTAGTAGCGGTCGGTAAGGTATGATTTTAGCAAAAGATAATAGGTGCTCAGTAATCGTTGCTTTAATTTATATAATAATCCGATATGCCACGCCTTGTCAAAAGCCTGTTTGACGTCCAGGAAGGCTGCGGTGCAGAACTTTTTTTCCTCGAGGCAGATAGCTATCAAATTGACGATTCGGTGGGATTTTTGAACTGTCGAGTGATGTTCCGTAAATCCAAATTGATGACTGGGTATCAAGGCGGTCATATCTAAATCGTCATGTAGTTTATTTATGATGCGATATAATCAATGGTTCTTGTATTTCAAATGTTAATTTTAAAAATTAATTAACATCCTAAAATAAACCATCAAAGGTTTTTTGCCAACGCGGAGGCTAAGGGGGTTAAAATTGGGGTCAAATATTGAAGATTAATAAATTTAGTTAGCGCTGCATTTAAGTGGTCAGTGGCTCAGTGGTAGAGTGTAGGACTCATTATATAATAGTTGTGAATGCGATATTGGTTGCAGTATTTATTTTTACTTTTTATATTTCAATTTTAATTATTTTTAAACATAATTTATTAGTATATTTTTTAATTTAGCAAAAAAATGAAAGTAAAATAAATACATTTAATATTTTTAATGTAATTAATCATTTAAATCAAAATTGAAATTTAATTTACTAAATAAGAATTAAATAAAAATAAAATATAAACAATACATTTATTAAATTTAGATTAAAATATAAAAAATAAAAATAAATATTGCAAGTATGTTAGTTTGTGCTTATATTACATTGGATTTAGGTGTGGGCAACCAAGATGCTTTCTGAATAAATTTAGTGGAGTATTGAACGTATTGTCTTGAATATAGTTTTGGAATTGCTCCCAGTCTGTTAGTCGAGTGGACAGACGGTTTATTGGTTTGAATATTACTTCTGTGCCAAGGGTTACAATGAATGATAAAACTAAAGGAGAATTTTCTGTTAAGGTAAAACTTAATGTGCGGAACAGTATATTTAATCTATATTTGTTTTACTTCCACTGATTGAATATTTCATACTGTTTTATAATTATTTAAGTATAAATTGTTTAAATAAATAAAATAATATCAAAAAATCTTGAGTTAATATCTATAAAATTTATATGTATGCGTGTTTCTTTTGTAATATGAGTGGGAAGCTATTTCAGAAAAAAATTGTAAAATAATTTTTTAAGCTTCATTTCGATAAGTTTGAAAAACTCAAAATTAAAAAACATTTGTTATACCAAAATTCTAATAAAAACAATAAACAGAAGGCAGAATACATTTATTTAGAAACAATCAACGTGTTTGGTACAAACATATGCAGTTTTAGTTTCTTTGTACTATATTTAACAAATGAGGAATAAGATATGTATGGTGGTCTGCGAACTGAGAGGTTAAGGCTCTCATATGTTCGACTTTACTGCCCGGTCGTCACGCACCATCTCTGATGCGGGGCGATGTGGCAAAAGCACCGCGCCTTAGACGACCGCCATTATTACCCCTTGTTCAAGTGAACGAGGGTACTCAATTATTTTTAGCGACTGAGTAGGCCACCTGCCAGGCATCAGACAACCCGGGTCCGTCCGCATCGCAGTCCGTGCCTCAACCGCTTTTCAACCTCGTTTTCAAGCATTTCAAGCACATTATATTTGGCTTTTTTTATTACTAACAGAAGCCGAGTAATAAGAGAGTTTTTGAAAACACGTCGATTTTTCCAGTCTCGGTAGTACAACTGAGATGTCTTGTGAGTGTAATTAAGCAGCGTAGTCGCTGCAATTGTTACTCTTTCTGGCACTACAATTATGTGTAACTATGTAGAAACAACCATAAATATTAGTTATTGAAAATCTAAATGCACTATAGGTGATTAAAAGGAACATGCCTCTGTTGCATCCGCCTAGAATTTTCAATACAAGAAATCAAAGAATATATTTACAAATAAATGATGTACGGAGATACTGCTTGGATGGCGTTTAACCCTCTTTAGTTCGTATTTAACATAAGAGTGTTACTGTTATTACTAAGATTTCTTTTTAGAACCTTTTCCTACAGAAGAAAATCTTAGTGTAGAAAGTATCCTCTAAAAAAGAAAATCTTAGGGTGTAGAAAGTATTCTCTATTTTGAAAGTAAAACTTTATCAACGTTAAAGATCAAAAATAAAAGTATCACTAGCTTTTAAAATTCTTCTACACAATTACCCGACAGTTTTTGCCTCCCCCACAACTGATAGTATTGTTCAGAAGTTTTGATAAAGTCTAGGGTAAGATATAATATGATATAAATTTTATAAAAGCAAAACATTTCACAAATTTTATGAGATCTATTTTTGAACAATTGCTAATTTGAAAACGACTAATATTCCATACCATACAAGCATACAGGTAGTGTAATGATTTGATTAAGAAAAATCTTAACAGAGGAATCTTACTAATTTTTCTGAACGAAGTAAGCTGATTAACCCCCATATATCTGGAAATAAGGTAAATTGGAAAAAATTGTAAAACAATCATACAAAGAAAAGCCACTCGGCGACATCATTACTGTCAGAACTTCGAGCATGCTTAATTTTGTAGTTATGTTACCTTAGTGCGTTAAGCGCATGAGTAAGCACCACTCAAAGGACTGTGCTAAAAACCGACCTTCACTTACTGCTTGAAGAAACCCTTTGACCTAATCCTCATCATTCATTTTAAGGAGAATTGGGTACAAGCATCATCTGTTTTACTACCAGTTGCGTCTGAATTGAAAAAGGAAGATATTTTCTACTTGCGTGATTAAAAGGGATGTTTGGAGAAAAGTAAGTGTACCGCTACCAGCAAAGCTAATAATTGACGTGTTAGTCAGTTCCACTTAAAGATAAGTTAAAGTTTCCATAAACAGTCGCTCTTGGTTACTATTCATCTACGAAGCATCGCCCATACTAAGATAAAAAGCGTTAATTTCTAGGCAACGTTTCGATTGTCTCGGGACGCGGTATTAGCGTTAATATAATTATGCAGATGTAAAGATGTTTGTCCAATTAGAAAAATTTAAGTAAGGACCCTGGTCATTTGCAGTATTTTTAAATAATAGAACACTACACTGCGCTTTAAAAGAATCCTGTAAAGACCCAAAGCGGCCAATTGATCGATGAACTGGACGGTCGTTTAGACGTTTGTCTAATTTCTATAGACTAAACTGGTAATAAAATAAATTTGTTTCTTGTAAGCTTATGAAACATCCAAAAAATTATTTAATTTACAATCTTGGCGTGTATTTCTATTTTATGTTGATCCTTTTGTTAGCGTCACGTGATTGTATTTGTTCTAAACAAATAATTCGAAAAACGTTTCATATAACTTTTAAGCACGTTAAAGTCAGTTCCAGAATTTTATAATTTGAATTTTTTTCTAAAATTTGAAATTGCGAATAGAATTTCATGTTATATGTAAAAGACTCACCTCCTCGGAGTTCTGGAAGAGGATTCGGTGCTCCGCCGGCGTGATCAAGTCTCTTCTCTCGGCTAGTGCGGAGACGAATCGCGTCACGGCAAACTGCAGCGCTGCCGAATAGTGCTGCTCTTTAGCAGCAGCTGATACATTGCCTTTTTCCTCGCCTCATCGAAATTCGTAACCGGTTTCTACCAATATTTTTCATTTAGTTGCATGCTTCACCCAACAAAATATCATTAGAATGAAGCGAGGAGGCGAAGGTTTTCTAACGGCAGCTTCAGCCCAAGGATGATTGCGGGTTGTTGCGCAGCAAAAAATAAGAAACGTGCAAGGCATCTCAATAATTTAATCGTAACGTTGCAAACAGAAACAAAGACATTAACAAAATAAATAGTGGTAAAACAACACATCGAAATTAAAATTTCCGAGAACAGTTCGCTCTGGTAAGCGTTTACAAACTAGGAAATAAATATGGCAGTAAAATATAAAACGACAAAACATTTACGCTAATGCCCTAAATGCAAACTAAATTAAATGCCCAAAGTTGCGCACTAGTGTACTCACAACTTTCTAATTAATAAATAATGCCATCGGTTTCATCGCTAGTTAAATAGTAAGTACACCGTTATCATAAACACAAACTACTTTTAGCTATTACTGGCCATAGAACGTGATTCCGATACACAAATCAATCGACAGAGTAGTTCTGAACAAGACAATCAGACATGATTAAAAACTTGCAAGCAGAACCGAATAAATAAATAAACAATAGGCGATGTGCCAGGATGACGTAATGATATATGAACACACACATACACATGCTAAACTATAACTCCGTTACCAACCTCCGCGCTGAAAGTAACTTGAGGCAGGTGCAATCTCCTCCTATTGTATTCAGCGGATGCAGTATTTATGGAACCAACCGTGGAAGGGCGATGTTGGGATGTGAAGGATGCAGTAGGAAGCCCGCTGGGGTTTGGCAATGGCCGGACGCTCATCGCCGAACCGTTTCTGGAAGCATTTCTTCTGAATATCTCCAACGTTATTTGATTCCCGTATGACCTGTAAAATTATTATTGTTATAATAGAAGAATGTATTTTAGTATATTAACAAGGTTTATCGTAATTCACGTAAATGTAACAAATCAAAACAGTTTTGATTAAACTGAAAGAAATGTTCTTAGCATTAGTGCAATTTAAAATTTTATTAGCTGTATTATTTCAAAAATTTCTCATTTACAATTTTTAAACAACATACTTATTAACCTTTAAAACGATGTTAATTAATATATAAAATCACTGTTTCTTCACATTGCACATAATAAATCTCTCTTTAAAGAGATCTAAAAAGTAGGCATAATGGATTTGTGACAATTTATTTTTACTAATTCAATCGTGACCTTTAAAATGTAACAATTTGCCTCTAAAAATTACTTACATTTCGGGAATTTTATTTAGATGAAATCTTCCTAACGGTGAAAATATTATGAACAGTTGTGCATTTATTTTCGTTACTTAATGTAGATACATCTAGTATATGAATTTAAATTTACAAACCTGTTTTTGTAGAAAATTGTGGAGGAATACCGCATTTCAATATTAACCTGCAGGAGAAGTGACAATGATCCATCTTTTCCAAGAATGAATGCGTATTTGGTTTCATTTTCCAATCTAATAGAGCTAAAGTACACTCGGTTTTTGATTTTGCCAATTTCTGTATCTCGCAGTAGCTTACAGCCCATTTCCGGAGAGGTAGGATTCTCATCTTGTTAAAACAATTCTGTGATGAGATAAAATGCTGTTATCCCATAATCGCAAGGTTGCACCTATCGTAACTTGTATTCGAGACTTAACTTCTTATCAAAAACGAATACTGTTTCCTTGTCCATGCAAAAATCTGGCATTGTACACCGAGTTAAATTTTTTGCAATCTCAAATAGAGCTTTTTTCCAGCAATACATCCGTTCGTTAAATTTTTGAAACCAAATTGGTTAGATTCTTCCGTATTTTTCGTTCATTTGGGGATTTACTGCTGGTTTCAACATAAAGTGCAAGTTTATTAATATGCATTACCTTTAAATGTTTTGGTGTTTTTTTAATTTCTAATAACTAATTGTGTTCTGAAAAAGTTCTGATTTACAGTGGCGCCCGAAAAGATTTGACAGGTGCGTTTTTTGTCATAACTTTTTACAAACTTTCAGATATTTTGGTGTGGATCTCACTATTATTAAGACAACGTTTTACAAATTTCGGTTAACGGAACAAAAAAGCTGGCCGATTTTTGAAAATCAATAAAAATGGCCCATTTTCATTCGATGTACTTTTTGCTTATTTTTTACCATTTTTATCGTTTAGCGGGCGATTTTGTTAGTAATTGTTGCTTATTTCAGGATAACAGGTGATACTCGTAAGCATCATTGGTTGAGAGATGAGGAGAGAAAGTCATCCAATAGGACCATCTCCAAGGATCAGTTTGCTGTTCAGAAGTCTACTGTTACGAAGAAAATTCATTTTTTTGGAGTGATCTCTGATGTTAAATTGTGTCTAGCCTAACCAAGAAAACCTACTGCAGTCGACATAGCTCGCGAGCTAAATGATTACAACATCTCCAATATTTTTACCCAGATTTTCTGACGTCATCTAAGTGATGCTGAACTACATGGATACCGTTCCGTCTTCAAGCCACTCATCAGTAAGAAGAACCGGAAGGCTTGCCTTAAGTTCGCCCGCAGTCATTTGCGTTAGACTCGTCAGGAGTGAAATGACGTACTTTGGGCGGATGAAAGCCAGTTCATGTAGTATGTCTGCCGTCCAATCGGCAAAAGATTTCATCCTTGTTACCAGATCTCGACTGTCAAGTACAGCAAACAATCAGTGATGGTGTGGTAAGCATTTAACACGTAAGAAATCGGTCCCTTGTAGAGGACAGAAAAATTTATCTGAACATTCTTGAAAATATCATGCTTTCATATGCGAAGTCTTATCTTGGGCGCGGATTCATCTTTCAACAAGACAATACTCCTCCAAGAAAGTCAAGTATCGGTTCAGCAGAAGGAGGACTACTGTAATGAAGTGGCCAGAGTCCGGACTTGAGTCCTATTGAGAACTTATGAGAGAAACTGGAGAGAAAATTAGCAAAGAAAAAAAAACAAAAAATTCGGCTGAGAAGTTCGAACTATTGAAGTAGAAATGGCAGAAGATCCCGTAGTCTGTCATCAACAACCTTCTCGACACTATGCCCCGTCGTTGCCAGGCGGTTACTGATTAAAAAAGCTTTGCTACTTATTATTAGTCATTTTTGAATTATTATAATTATGAATATGATGCTATGATTAGTTTGGTTACGATGTGTCATTTACACCGTTCTGTTGACTTAGATGAATATGCTATTTGAAATTTTTTAACATCTTGAAACTAAGAACGTTTACGTTGCGATGGAATGTCCTTCAGGAATGTGTGTTTGAAGAAAATTGGTTGAGTTTGAAAAAAGCTATGACGAAAAAACGCAACAGAAAAATTTGTTTGAGCGATACTGTAAAATTGCGTTATTAATTTAAATAAACCCTCCAATGTAGCTCATAGCGACTAAAAGCTTTTTCACTGCAGTTTTAGCAAACTTTAAGCGTTTGTTAATTCAGTATTGGGTACGCTTTAGTCTACTTAGTAAAATAATCCATGATAATAAAAATACCTTTGTTGCCACTATCAATTTTTGAAAACTGGCAATCTTTTTATTAGGCATTAATGCTCTACTATGGATGTGACATAGGACTTTCGTCAATCTGTTTCTTAAAGAAACCTTAATTTATTGTCATCGACGTTCTTAAAGAATCTTCTGAAAAAGCATCTTCCAATTTCAAGAAAGCTCTTTATGTTCAATAAATTCTTACCTCACGTGACAGTCACTAGTCGTTAACTACTGTATTTATTAGAATTTCTAAATATTTCCCCTTGGTTGCAATCAATGATTATAGATCTACAAGACAACGTTTAAAGTCCGTAATTTCCATATTGCTGCTCCTCACGAACATATTATTGTTAATATAAATGAATTCCCAAATATTAAATTTGTGGCACACTAAGGAACCATATAATGCTTTGTGTAATTTTTTTTACATCAAAATAAAAGTAAATAAGGGCAGAACCTAGGTTTAATATTACTCTCGTGCCATTAAAAATGATTTAATATCAAATTATTGAACATAAATTGCTTCTTTATTATTTTAATAGGTAAAATAAAATTTTGATTGGGCAAATACCAATAGCTTAGTAATTTCTAATACTTCAAGCAAGATTCCCCAAACATAGTGGTAAACACAAGGCAAGACTTACATTTCTATTAGCAGATATTAACAGGCCACTTAGTATTATTATTACTATTACAATATTAATGTGAAAAATTAAAAATCCAATTAAATACCTCATTTTTTTGTTTGCCTGAAACTTGCCCTAAGCTTCTAGAATTTTCTTTTCTGTTCAACTTCAATTACGTAATTTCCAGGTTTTTCTTTAATTTTTGTCTAATGCCCCTAAAGTATTATTTTTCGCTTTTATTTTTAATTATGTTCTTAAAACTTTAACATTTTCTTACATGTTTGCGTTTTATATATATTTTGCAATTTTGAAATATCCTCCTGAATTTAGTTTTATTCCTATTTCCGAACTCTTCAGCAACACATATAGGCAACTAACATTACAGAGGTTTTAAAGAGGCTTGTTTCTAAATTCTCACATTTTTCGATCAGATCCACTGTACAGATTAAAAACAAATAATAAAGTCTACAAAGTTTGTTACATTAATATGTTACAAGTGTCTTTGGTAATAAGCAGAAAATTTAATACCTATGTACAAAAACTAAAAGTAAAACTGGGGATCACGCCAAATAGTTACATTCCAAATTAAATTCATTCTTATTTTTAAAGAAATATATACCAAACCACGCTCTTATAATAAATTGTAATGTAAATAGTGAACACAAAACGAAAACATTGAAGGAAAAACATAGGAAGGAAAACAGAAAAACGCATAATGTAGATCCTTCTAATAAAAACATAGCCTAATTCTTAAGATTGAGTGAAGTTGCATCAGAGTCATGAGAATCAGAACATGAGATAACACAAAACAAGTTTTAGAAAAGTAAATCTATTATACATAAAAATTTACAGATGACCACAGTAAGATAAAGATGAAGAAAGTAAAAAAAGGTTCAGTAATTTGATAATAACCAAGATCTTTGGTATAGACCAATGATGGATAAATGGGCGATAAACTACTTTTAATGTGAGTTGCATTTCCAAATGTATTAAACAAAAACATACATATAAAATTCAATTATACTTTTTTTTCTATGATCAATAGTAGAACTACAAAAAGAAACTATGAATTAATAAGTCACGAGAAAATTTTAATCTATGAATGCAACTTATCATTTTTTAAAATAAGTTTAACTAATCAAAAAGTAATGTAAACTTATTCTAAGGTTTATTTAACTTAATAAACAATGCAAGTTTTATAAAGACAGTAAAATGTAGAAAAAAATTTTAAAAATGCTAAATGATATTTCAGGTAAATAATTTGAAGAGTTTAAAATCAAAAAACCATGAAAATGTGGCACAGCTTTAAATTAATTCATAAAATTATAGTAAAGACAATAAAGAAGACAAATGAACAAACTCCTCAAAATTAAAAAGAATATATAGCAAATATAACAAATTTATTTAACAAAGTAATAATATAACAAAAAACAAATAAAAAACAATTCAGTGTAAAAATAGAACTATATACGTTGGTAGTACGTATAACACTGACTTTAAAAAAATAACAACTATTTTAAGAAAATTTTGCACTTATATTTTAAAGCGGGCGGACATGTGTCCTGCTACAATTTATTACGAGGCGCATTCATAAAGTAAGGGCCGTTTGCATGTATATAAATAGTGGCGCTTCGAAGCACAGTTTTACCACTGCAGCGCCATCTACTGACTCATTGCGAAGCTACAGCGTCATTTGTTTTGATTCTGAAATTGTATTGTTGTCAGTGAATGCAAAGAACAATGGCCGCGAAAATCGTTGATCCCGCCAAGTGTGAAGTGCGTTCTGTGATTCGTTTCTTATGTGCAAAAGGATCGTCGGCTGCTGAAATTCATCGGGAGTTATGCCTGGTTTACGGACCTACAGTTATGAGTGAAGGAAAGGTTAGACAATGGTGCCGTTATTTTACAAATGGCCGAACAAATGTCCATGACGAAGAGCGGAGTGGCAGGCCCAGTATCCAGACTGATGAAACCGTTTCACAAGTGGACCAAGCACTGCGATCTGATCGTCGATTAACGATTAGTGGCCTGGCTGACAAATTTCCTCAACTTGGACGCACTACTGTTTACAATATTGTCACAGAAAACCTCGCATACAGCAAATTGTGTGCAAGGTGGGTACCAAAATGCTCACCGACCACCACAAAGAGCAAAGAATGTCTAGTGGACGAAAGTTTTGGCCGTTATCAACAAAATGGAGATGATTTGTTTTCTCACATTGTTACTGGGGACGAGACGTGGGTATCCTACGCCAACCCAGAAACAAAACTGCAATCGATGCAGTGGCGACACTCATCCTCACCAAAACCGAAAAGTTTAAACAAACCAGTACACAAGTCGAAAATTGATGGCTACAGTTTTTGGGACAAAGACGGTGTTCTTTTGGTTGATTTCATGGAACGTGGGACAACAATTACAGCTGGCGTGTACTGCGAAACGCTCAAACACTTGAGACGTGCGATCAAAACAAACGCCGCGGGAAACTGTCATCTGGCATAATCCTCCTCCACGATAACGCGCGTCCTCACACTGCTCCAAAACCATTGAGAAAATTCAAGATTTTCGTTGGGAACTTTGACCACCCACCGTACAGTCCCGACGTTGCACCTAGCGACTATTCTCTTCTTGCATTTTAAACGGTGGCTGGGTGGACAACGTTTTGAAACCGAAGACGGACTCAAAAACGCCGTTGTCAACTGGTTCAACTCTCAGGCGAAGCTTCTATGCAGAGGTTAAAGAAGCTGGTGCAGCGGTACAAAAATGCTTAGAAGTGAACGGCGATTATGTAGAGAAGTAAATAAGATTGTACAACTAAATATGACAATAAAATTTGTTTCTTATGAGTACATTTTTTTCTGTGACCAAACGGCCCTTACTTTATGAATACGCCTCTAGTACCCGAAACGACCAGATTTTTGCCTCCTGATAAGTATAAGGTTGTGTCTGAGTGCATCTGGAGTCCAGCGACAAGATAAAGTGCGATCTTCGTGTCGAGAAGCCATATATCACTCAAGAGATTACGCGTTGCGTTTTTCTTAGTACGTTTATATTTCAATTTTAAGGACAGAATGACTTACTATTATTCACCTGCTCAAACAAATTAGCAGTACTGTCCAATGCAAATAAATGAAAAGTATCACATGCAATATGTTTCAACGAGATATCTATAACAACCGCTTAACAATACAATAATTCTGATCTTATTTTGTTAAAACGCTGGCGCTTATGAGCAACTCTAATTACCCCAATTCATGACGACGAATGGCAATTAGTAGGAAATCTACATAAAAACCATTGATAAGATACCTCACCAAACTAAGCAAACAAAAACTATAACTTATTAGTTAAACCCCACCAACAGTTATCGGCCGCTAAGTAAGACTGATACGGATGAAGTCAAAATCCAAAATGCAAAGTCATTAGCAATTTACCGACCACTAATATGAAACAACTAAAGGAAGCATTAAAAGCACGTGGACACCAAACTAATAACACTTAGAATGTCAAAGAATCACAAAAAGAGTTGCTACTATTCTTGGATTAAAGCAAGTTGAAAGCAACAAGAACACTCAGTATTGAAAGTTGAATGTTAAATGCCCCAATGTGCTAATGCAACATTTCGGTGCCAACGTAAAAATGGAAGTAAGATATGTCAACTGCAATGGCAATTACCTGATAAGCTGCAGCGACAAGAAGATCTAACAAAGGAAACATTAGAAAAGAATTGGCTTTAAATCGCTACCTACAAATTAACCCAACAAATATAATATTTCGTATATACCCAGGCAGTACTAGTAATCCTCAACAATCTCGATGGAACAAATAAACTAAAAATAGCGCATTAAATTAGACTGGCGAAGTGAAAGCCAATGTGTTGATATACAAAGAGATGAAATAATATTCTTTCTTACAAACCAATGCATAGACACCATGTTTAGTGCTGTCGCATACCACAAATAAAACTTATTTAAGAAGTCCAGGTTATACATTTTATGCAACTCAATATTATGATAGCGGAGCACATGCTGGTTATTAAAAATTCAATTAAAAAAAGCATATCTCTAAGCAACAACAATGGTGATTGAGGATTAAATGGAACTAATAACAGTTTCGACGGTCTACTGTCCCTTGCCACGCAACAACAAACGAGAGCAGTACGAGCATTATTTATATACTCTGAACACACAACGAGGAGCTAAAATCACCGACTAAAGACAGAGGATTAATGAAATCATTAAACATTACTGATTCACAATACCTTTTTATTGGTCCACCGACTAGACAAAATTGACCGCTTGCCTTGATTTTTGTGTAGTAAAAAAAATCAATACGAATTACCTAAACACCCACTGGATGTTTTCTTAAAAACAGAAGAAGAACTGACTTTAACAGTACAACACTTCAATAAAATCGTGCAATAGACTTCCTGGCAGTATATCACAAATTCGTTAAATGAAGACAAGCGATGATTAAATCAAGAAACTATAGAACATCAAATGCTCCTTTGTAATATCACAAACTAGTCGATACAAAATTATTTGAAATCTTTATCATTAACAAAAGCTACAGACTACTCGCTTTGAAAATCAACCAAGAAGCTGAAAGACCGCAGCAACATACGCCGTAGAAGTTGGACCCGAGGCGAACAAGAAAGAACCTTAGCCTTTGCAAACCATCTAACTAAGGTTACTGCTATCTGAAACTCAAGTAGAAGATGAAGATAAATAAAACTGCTTCCTGAAGTGACTTCCTGATGAGCCAGAAGTAATTCACACTATCCGAGATAAAAGTACAAATTCTTTGAAGTGTAAATTCACGAAAAGAGCATGAGTATGGTTTGAAAATGTCAAAGAAACGTCCAGATAAGAGTTATAGGTTTATTATCTATCCATTAAACGCGCTTCTAAGATTGCGCTCCATCCCTTTGCAATGGAAAGTTGCTATGGTTACAATAAACTCGAAAAAGCTTCTAGAAAACTTGGAGTCATGTACAGCTGTTAGATTGCTTCCAGTATTATTAAAGCATTTAAAAAACTGCTAATAAACACACTATGTTACTGGACAATAACTTAATTCCCAATCACCAATTTGCATTTCGACAACAACATGCTACCACTAAATAAATTTATCTAGTCGTAAATAAAATTATCAGCTATATTTATAGATGCAACCCAGGCTTTCAACAAGGTGCAGGACGATAGATTGCTTTTTAAAATCAAGAGTAAATTTCCCCTAGATTGTTAACCAACTTCTTGCATAACATCTTGCCGACAAGCATTTTCTCAACAGACTTGGAGATTATCAAACAACATTATCTCCTGTCAGCTCTAGAATCTCACCAGGAAAGCGTGTTGGGGCCAATACTATATCTTTTATGAACTACTGACCTGTCAACAACCAGAGGAACAATGACCAGGACTCAACAACAGTCATATTAACGTGGTACCTTGACTTGATTATGGCACCCAACAATTTGCAAGCTTATCTGGATATATTCAAATATAATTTAAAAAGTGGCACATGAGAATCATTTAAACTAAATCAATACAAGACATCTTCACAACCAAAAGAGATATCTATCAATAGGTCCCACAAGCAAAGAGCGTCAAAATATTTATAAATTCATCTGGACAGATCACTAACGTGGAAAAAATATATCTGGGCAAAACGCAAACAATTAGGTGAAGTATATTTGAAAATGTACTAGCTTTTATATCACAATTCGCAACTATCTCTGGGGAATAACATATGACTTTACAAGACTATATTCAAATCTATCTGAATCTACGGTATACGACTATTGGGTACAGTAAGAAATTCTAACATCAAAATTTTGAGACATTTTCAAGATGAGATATACAGGTGTAAATGAACCATAGCATCTGCTTAATAGTTATACATCATGATCTTGGTATACCATTAGTTAATGAAGGAATACAGCGACATAGCGTGAGTTGTATTAGTGCTCACCCTAATCTTCTAATGGAATGATTACTGGAAAACGAAGGAGAAAACTCCGACTCACGATACTCGAGAATTACTTTGAACAAACCTAACTAAATTATAATTAAAATGAGGAATTTGTCATTGAACTCTTTTTATGTTATACATATAGAACGGTTCATAGTTTATTAAATGCCATTAAATAACAAATTATAAAACCATTAATAGAATTTTAAAAAATTAAAAAAATTATGATAACCGTTTTTTGTATAACTTATTTTGTTGTGATCAAATTTTGTAAAAATTAAACTATAGATAGTATGAATTATAATAATGGTAAGGCTCTAATGCCCCGCATGGGAGCATGACTGAGTGGTTAAGACTGTCATGTGTTCACCCACTGTGCCCGATCGTCGCGCACCGTCTCTAGTGCGGAGCGATGTGGCAAGCACCGCGCCTTAGACGACAGCCATTATTACCCCTTGTTCGAAGTGAACGCAGGTACTCAATTATTTTTAGTGATTGAGTAGGCCACCCACCAGGCATTAGAGAGCTCCGGGAATGGAACCCGGGTCCGTCCGTATTGCAGTCCGCGCCACAACTACTGGACCACGCTGACGATTAATATAAATTACGTTGCACCAAATGAGTGGATCTTATAGCCTTTTGTAGTTTTTTAAAAATCCATTGTATTTTTTCACTTGTACTGCTTTTCTTGTTACAGTTTAAAATTAGTTATTCAGTCACATTTTTCACAAAGTGACGGGCAACTCACAATTTAAAAAAATACATTGTATTCTACGATGTTTACTGTTACTATTGTTAAAAGCGTGTCATACCTCAAGCAAACTTTTTTAACCCTCGCAAACTTACAGTAGCTAAGAACCTGAATAATGTAAAGTAAAAAAATCAGTTGTGACAAAGCCCTCAAGAGATAAATAGATTTCGCACTGTATCTAATTGATGTAAACTTAATCAGAATTTAATTTGGTTAAGCGTAAAAATAAACTTATAGCCTTGCCTCCCCACTCCCCTTATGCATTTTTAAACTGTACCTAGGATAAAAACTGACAATCAAAAGTATGCATTTTAAGGTTTTTCAAGAAACTGGTATAACTATGAATAGAACAGCTAAAAAACAAAGCTAGAAATGAGTTAAATGAGAAAAATGGCAATACGAACACCTATCTTTATGTCACTCTCTTTTATTATTCATGATATAATTATAAACTGTATGCATGACCACCTTAAAATTTGTCCACATTTTAAATATTTTTCTTATAAAGATTATTTGTTGTACACTTGATGAATAACTTTAAATACTATTATTTATGTTACTATTGAGTTGTGTTCTTATAAAAAGAAACAACGCAGATTTTAAAAAAGATAATACAAAAACAAATCCGTGGTTAAAATCATTTTGAAGATTACTTTATACCTAAGAGTAACTTTTTCATTTTATGTTTAGAATAGTTCAAAAGCACAGCAAATTGATTTCTTAAGATGCTAAATATGTAGCTCGAGCAACGTGAAACTTACTTAATTAAATTTAAAATTTCAATCTCAGGCATCGTGACGACGTTGTGCTTGTCAACGAAGATTATGTAGTCCCCCGGCAAGATCCCAGCCCGGTCGGCAGGCAGCCCCTTCTCGACCCGCTCTATCCTGGGGGGATGAGTCCACACCACGGAAAACCCGAAGCCCGACTTCGGGGCGCGGACCAGCTTCTTGGTGGTGGTGAACGGCGTCCTCCCGTTCTTGTTCCCGGTGGCCTTCCGCTGCAGCGCGGCCGGGATGGCGTCGGGGCCTTCCGTGGGGTCCAGCTCCAAGTACCTCAGGAACAGGTTCTCGTCCGCCTCCTTCTGGTGTTGGTTCAGAAGCGCCGGGTTGGAGGTCTTCTTGAACTCGCCGTCGAAGTCGTCGATGCTCATGGCTTCGTCATTGCCGACCTGGCTCTCGCACATTTTCACAAGCTCGTCGGCCTGGATGTGGGAATCGTTTGTAACAGAAGCGAACGAGTGGGCTAAACTGTGCTTAGTGACGGGGACATTTTGGCATCGACCTGTTGACTGCGGCAGCAGACGGTACAAACCGCTGACCTCCTGCGAAAGTAAAATGTCAGTGTCAGTATTAAAGCATGCTTGAAACACCCTTTTACAACGTTATAACACAATATTTATGTGTAGTTACATATCTGTTGATTTACGTAGAGGCGTTTAAAAAGGCAATATAATTTTTTCTAGCCTGTAACTGATAGGTTGATTATGTGTAAGTAATTTTAAACAACAGTAAAATAAATAAACATAAAATAAAGTAAACATTTGAAAGATGCAATTGTAATATAATTTACATTAAATAAAGTTAATAATCTGATTAACATTTTACTATGTCAAAAATACATCAATAAAGATTAAAATACAAGCTTTGTGAAATCATAATTTGAAGCATCATGTGAATATATTAAAGTCATCGTGTCACTTTTTAAATAAAGTTTAGAATAAGTTATGTTCTGTTTAATACAAATCTGATAAATAAATTGAATAAATCTCATGCCATAATTTACTTATAAAAATACATTGATGATAAAACATACAACTTAAGAAAGCAATCATTAATGAATATAAGCTATTATTATTGAGATTTCTCTGTGGTATACGTAAATATTTCGTTTTCGTTTTATGGGTTTATATTAACGACTTGCCTTTACTTTTAAGAGGATGGCAATAATTTTGATTTTTCTTGGTATTCGATTATTACCTTCTACAGCCTAGATTGTAGTAATCCATTGTAAATGTTCATAAAATGTTCTATTTTTTATGCAATAACAGTTTCATACAGTAATTATTCATTCTTAGTTTACTTTGAATGCTCTAGTAGATATTCAAAAGTGTTAGTCTCTTCACATGCAGCTTTTTGGCAATTTTAAAGCAATTAACTTCTTATATAGATATGTTACTGTTGGTTTTAACAGTTAAAGTCTATGACGCAATTCGAATTATTTATTTTAGATTCTGCACGATTTATCCATTTCGTTTGCTCTTTCTAAAGAAACGTTACTACTAATTTTTTCCACAACTTATCTTCTCTTATAATAATACTAAATAATCCAAACAATGGAGTAAACTTTCTTTATAAAAAAATGTTTCCTTTGATGTTTCCTTTATGAGGCAAAAATCAATGACTTCAGAAACTTCGTTGCTGCCACTGGGCCAATAGGTTTTCCAGTAACCAATACTTCTAGTTGTTTTCGTCAAGCACTTTAAAAGCTCTCATCTCATGAAAGTTATCGGCTTCAAACCTTATTTGGAGAGCAGTTTCTGACAGTGTTGTAAAATTTAACTTAGACGTCTTCTTTAATTGGGTACTCCAGTAGGCAACAAACTTCAGAAAACGATATTAGTTTTTGTGTACTTTCAATGATAATATTAGTAGCCCTAGCTAGCGAAACGCTGCCATTGGGGTGTTTTGTATCATAAATTTTGTAGTTGTATATCTTGATATAGTTCCGATTTGTGTAATAATATTCAAGCATTAAAATAATATCAATATTATGTAGTCTCAATAATATTGAAATTTATCCAAGGCAATTTACAAGATTCTTAGTGCCCCAAGCAGCTGCATTTAAGATTGGCTAATTATTTATTGCTTGCTATTGTGATTATTGCTCATTCTATTACTAGTACTGAAAGTTCTAACGCGTGAATGAGCTCCAAAGCTTCTAGGAGTAAAAGTGTAGGTATCGGAGTGTGCGACAGATAATTGCAAATGATTTAAACGCTCCAGAAAATTAGATATGGTACTAGAAATAAATAATTAGTGTTAGTGTATTAATTAATTACTACTATTGGTCGGTATAAATAAGTAGTATATTGTTAGTGGATGTTAATAATTGAAAGTGCGAGAGAATCTTCTGGACATTTGAAAAAAGAATTGAGAATGCAGAAACAAAAGTGGAGCCGAAATAGAAGAATATTCCAGAAGTTTGATCAAATATGTAAAAAAAAGTTAGAAGAAACATAAGCAAGAGCAATCCAGAAGCCTTCAAAAAGTGTTTAAAGGAGAATTTCCAGAAATGCGGAACATTTCCGAAGTTTAAAAGAAAAAACAAAATAAGTGCAAAAGACATTTCAAAATTTTTGGAAACGAGCTGTAGGTACACGCAAAAGGAAATTTTTGAAATCTTAAAGAAGTATTGCAGGTAAACGCGTAAAAACACATTGAAATAATTTAAGAAAAAGTTAAAAAGAATACAAAAGAATTTTCGAGAAGTTCAAAAGAAAAATTAGAAGTTTTAGAAATAGGAACAATTGCTTTGTCGATAAAGTCGTGTAAAAACCATTTGCAACCAAAAGAAAAGATATACAAGTTGCGGTTAATTATCATTTGTAAAAATCGGTAGCTGCCACAAAAGCTACAGCAATTGGAATTGGTAGTGATAGTGCAAAAAGGTACCAAGAACCAAGCCGACATTAAGAAGAAATCGGCGCACAGCGATAAAAGCTTATTAGGTACAATAGGGAAAGACGATCTTCTCAAAAAAACTTTGGAGAACTTCGATGGCGCTCAATCCAGATCATTGTTAAGAAGCGGAATTTCGGAAGATTTGCGTCACCTACATAATGGGCCGTTAGGAGTTTGTAATTATGATGTTTCGGAAGTTTTGAGGGTTATTAAATGAATCGTAAAAAAAACTTAAAAGAAAAGTGCCAGAAATGCAAATTATGTGTGTCCATAAAAAGATTTCTTGGGTGAAAAACACCGATAAAGTAGCATTGTCAAAAAAACTTAGGGACAAAGAAAATTGTTGGCACTTGTGGCTCATCCATATGATAGACGACGGCTATAAATTCATAGTGGCTAACTTACAGGTATACATTTTGTATTACCACCAATTTTGAGAGTTACATTTCAATAGTGTAGACGGGAAAAATTCGTTATAGAGCATTTTTTTGTTTAAAAACGTGTTTAATTATCAAACCGTTTTATGCAAATCGGTCTTCTGTTACCGAAAATTGTGTCCTATTTTCGGTAGAAAGCACTCACCTTTGTGACTAATAACTCGTTTAGTGGATAAATTTGAGCAGCATGTTTTTGGAACATACCAACAAATTTCTCATTATGTCAAAAGTGCTCATTCAAAGCAGAATATTCAAAATGTCCATGAAAGTATAGCCAAAGATCCGAAATTGTCTATCAGACATATTCTGAAAAACTTGAATCTCATGATCATGAACACCGTTGTAACTTCAGTAATTTTATCATACGCAGATTGGATGATGATCAAAATTTTCATCAAAAAATGGATGCTGCTTGATGATTAGGTATCGTATATGCTTCAGACACATCAAAAATAAGAATAATTCGAGTGCTTTGTATTAAGTATATTATTCTTATAATGTTATGTATTATTTTTGTTTCTTCTTCTTTTTAACAGAAATTTTAATTTAATCACTCATACATAAACAAAATACATCTTGTATACAAATTGATGGTGTCTTATAAACATTATTACCTTTAATTATCACATAGTTCTACATAAAATGTCGGACTCTTTATCGATAGTGTTTGTGACGTTGCTACTGTTTTGAAATTTTGATTGTTATTTAGCAGCTGGATAAGTATTTAACTTTTTTCTTAGCCTCTATTTACCTATGATGCCTTTTTTGTAGCAACATTATCAACAAGGGATATTTAGAACGTAAAAGGATGAACAGCCTAGAGGTGGCTTTTTCTTTGTATCGTAGTCTAGTAAAGGCATCATATAATATTTCCTTTTCCTGTAATCTGATGAAACAGCCATTTAAATAGTTTTCACTACTCAATAAACACGGGCCGTGAACCTGACGTAGTTCGACCAATGATGCAAAAAATGAATGGAGTTGGGTTACGAAGTTCTCCCTTACCCACCTTATTTACCTAACCTCCTACTAACAAGTGTAAGCAACCACATACAAAACTGGTACTATGCCAATTGAGGGATTGTTGTTTCGGCGTTCGAGAATAGAGTGTTTATGGTACCTGAGAGTTGAAAATAAATAATTGGTAATTATTTTATAGACTGAGAATACTTATGATTCTTTATTTTATTTGCGAGAGTTGCGTTCTCCGTCGTCAGAGAAATTTTATCTACTGTTTTTCTTCCAGCTTCTACTCCAAAAAAAGGCAAAAAGTTAATACGTTTTCCAATAATGGCTAAATAAATATAAAAATATTTATTATTTTAACATTGACAAAAGGTGCAGTAGAATAATCTCCTCTTTTAAAATTAACTGCAGAGCTCAATGTATTGGAAAACGGCGCTTGAGTCGTATATCCTTGAGTAACTCAAGGCTTGTGTTGCATAGTGTAGAGTTGTAAACACCGCGGGTTTGTGTTGGAAACTTATTTTTAAAATGGGGATTCTGTGATTATAACGCAGCGGACATTTTATAAGCATTTCGGAGTAGTTAGTCACAAAAGAGTTCTGAGCAAGAAAACTATAATGTGATCACACAATTACCGACAGACTGATTCATCATTAAAAACAAAATTACCTCGTAACATTCAGACACCTGAGAATATCGCAGCAGTGAGGCAGGCTGTTGCCACATCACCACAACTATCCGCCGTTTTGGAAATATCTAACTGCAGCGTGTGGAGAATTCTACATTGCGATCTTAGGTTCCATCCATACGAACTGATGGTGAACCAAAAACTTAAATAATGTGACCGGGCATGTCAGTAAATGTTCCAGCTGATGCCATTGCTCTCAGTAGTTTATTTTTATTTGTCGCGCTGTGTCAATAAGCAGAATTTTTGGTATTGGTTCCTACAATATTCTAGATAAATCCACCAGCGACCCCTCCATAGTCAGCGTATAACTGTTTGATGTGCTGTTACGGAATTTGACATCATAAGACTGTATTTTTTTGAGAAAACAGGAAGCGCAGTGAGTGTCACATCTATCCGTTAACTAACAAGAAAATGCACCACTTTGATTTTTGAAAACTTCTGGGACAAACATTTCCAGTTCGACTCATCTTATAAGGCGATATCCTATGGCCAGCTAGCCCATTAGACCTGTCTCTTTGCAATCTTTTTCTGTGCGGATACCAGAAGACTAGTCTTTCAACGCAAACTGAGAAACTATTGAGGAATTAAAGGAGATTATTCGCAACAGGATCGCAGCAGTATCAAAAACTGGTTGACGACTGAATGGCAAGCATCGAACTGTACCACGGTACAATTAAATATTGAATAGAATCTAGTGTTTTCTTTTTATTGTTGTTGCGAAAAGAGCAAATGATTCTGTCAGACTTCGTGTGCAGAATCGACAAAATAATCTATTACAACTCACCAGCAATGGTTTGCTGTAGTGTCTCATTAATAAAAAAATAAACAAGTACGAACGTGGAACTCCGGTTCCACAGATTTCCGGGGCTTCTATACATAAACAAAAATTTTCCGCCATTTCCGGTCAAACCGGTCTCGAGATTTTCCAATCATGGTGATATTTGGCGTCTGGACTTGACTTATGGTCCTTAGTTGAATACGGAAAACGTTATTTCTCTATCTATCACAGATCAAAAATTATAAGGCTTGACAGATATCAGAAATGACAACAATAGAAACTTGTCTCCAGCTTGGAAGCTGCCTTGATCAAAAGTTAAAAAATAAAAGGACGGACGGACAGATGACATTACTCTCTACATAAGGCGTCTCATTTTAATAAATAGAAGCCTAAAACTAACAAAGCTACATTTTGAAAAAGGCTTTACAACTATTTGTAAAAATATATCGGAAAGACTTAATTTTTAATCTTCTGTTTTTTCTTCTTCTATTTTTATATAAAGGCTATTAGCCTGTTTCTAACCACACATTCATGCTGAGCCATGTTGGGTATACTCCGAGCAGGTGGCCAGCCTAACCCGTTAATGTACAAGAAGGAAGATGTATTTCACAACCACCAAAGGCGTTTATATGACTACATTAGAGCATTTAATATTTGTCATTGCTTTTGACCTGGGGGTTAAACCTTGACCGCCGCGTACCAATGTGGCAGGCCGTGGACTATCGTACTTTGAAAAACTTTTAATCGAAAAATAAAAACAAAGCCATTTAACAACATTATTAAAACTAGAAAATTTTTGTCGTCGAAAATCAGTACTCTTTTAGCCTGTTTTTATATGTTATAAAAATACACACTGCCGGTTGAAATGCACAGGAATTTGCTTAACGGCAAGTACATACAGGCCACAATAGATTGTGTGCTCTTCTCTGCATTTATTTGCGAAAATAAAAATCAAACTTCTATTTTATTATAAATAGATAGATATATAAATAGACAGAAATTTAAAAAAATTGAAAAATTTTGTGAAATATTAGAAAAGTCAGTGAATTTTTTTTATTTTAATAAGTTAAATTGTTTTTATCAGTTTTGCCAAAAAACTTCTATTAATGCGGGAAATTATTTTGGACTGTTAAAGTCATTTGAATTTTAAATTTTACGTAAACAAAATTGTTAAAAACAAAAGAATTCTTTCTTAGCAGGACTTGGTGTTACATAAATCTAAATTATATTACATAAAAGATATGTCTTATTGTAGGTCTTAAATTTAAGAAAAATTGTTGTAAAAATTTTATTTAATTAATTATTATGCTAATATTTCCAAAAATTAAATCTATTTTTGTTAACTAAAAAGTTAGATATTACTTCTAATTTTTAATATACGTCAATAATTATTAAGTGCGTGTAGATTTAATATTTTTTCAAACCTAACTTGTTTGGTTGGAAGCAACATTTCACTTCTTAAATCTTTTGTGTCAGCAGTAAAGCACATAATACATTTCTCTTGTACATCATAAAATCACAGGCGTCCTATGCGTTTTCTCACCTAAAATTGCCAGAGCAACAACGCCTTCTGGAAAATGAAAGGCAGCCCCAAAAGCGCAGCTTGCTGTCGCATTATTGTGTTTTACATATACAGTCACATTTGCATAAGAAACGCCGGAGTTTTATGCACGGAGCGTTCGCGTTGTTTCGCTCCAGAGATAAGAAGTGACACATTACCCTAATGCGCTTTCCCGTACTAACTTCTGCGATTCCGGCTGGTTCGGCCGATAACGTTCGGAGTTCGTGTGGAAATTTTCAACGTTTCACAAAGTAGCTGCGAGCAGTTTTTAAAATGTTAACTGCTTCGGTGCTGAAACTAGATAGCTGCGATTATCATTGTGTTTGAGTTTAATTTAATTAATGACGCAGCCGCTCCGGAATTTTAAAGTGATTTAGCATCAATTTGCAATGCAAATGGGGCGCTTCTGGCGTATAAGCTCCTGCGGCGGTTTACGAAAATTTGCAGATAAGAGTGCCTACTTATTCATAATAAGCCGCGAGCAAAATAATAAACTGCTGCTTATCATGCTTCTAATTACTAAAACGCCAAAATAAAAATTTTAAATAAAACTGGAACGCTACCTTAATACATTCTTTAACTTTGCAATATACATAGTACGCCCATAAACTGTTTTTGCACAATATTTTCAGGATTTATTAAATGGTTATTGCTAAGTATAATTACAACTGATTTCTTCAAAATGGCCACCCTTAGCCTCTACCCAAGATTTAAGACGCCCAGGTCACTTATATACGCACTACATCCATTGAAAAAATATTGACTGTAGCCGTCAGCGCTCGTTCCAAAGAATCATCATTAGGGTGTCCTATATGAGCAAACCATGCCATCTAATACTGCCCATAATTTGTAATCTGGGATATCAGAAGACAAATCCTCTACTGTCAAAAAATGAGGCTTATTATTGCTCAACCAAGTTTTGAGTTGACCGTGCTTTGCAGGCGGGTGTGGAGTTTTGCTGAAAAATTCAAGACTCGCTTCGAAAAAGCATGTGATTCGCAAGCTTCACTACACCTGCAAAATATTCTGTTGATGCACCGCGGTCGAAAATTTGACTCCATTTTTACAAAGCATTACAGCTGCTGGATGATGGTCTCTCTAAATCCTTGGCATTAGTTGAAATGCTTTTTTGGGCGACTTACCGTATAGCTTGTCATTTGTCAACCACTTCTTTGCTTTTCCCCCTTTTAAAGCATCTGTCAGCAAATATCCAGTATGTCTTTTGTAAGCAGCAAGTCCTAAATCTGGCTTAATGATATGAGACATCGATGTTTTGGAAATTTGCATCTCCCGAGATATAATCTTCTGCTTACGAAGAGATTTCGTTTAATGCCAGCACTTACAGCTTTGACTGCCTGAACAGTCCGAACTGAACATTAAACAATTTTATAGCTCGATACACATACATACGGCTAATGCCGAGAACATGCAGATTCTTAAAGATTATAATTTTTCAGCTCCACACTTACCTAATGCAATTAGAGCAATAAGGTTTACTTTGTCACTCCACTGTATTGACAGGAAGCACAATTTAACTTAAAATCTTAAGAATTAACAACTGCAACCGTATGTTACAGTCGTGAATATTTTGATTTTATGTAAACTAAAGGTAGGTCTGTTTTTATAACAATATTTATGGAAATACTACGTATACAAGGGACACTCTAAACCTATCCCTTCTATTTTATATGGACCTATTGTGTAAAGATAACTATTAGTTGTGGGTTAGTAAAATTTGAATTTTTTCGATAATAAATAATTGTTTCGTAAAAAAGCAACATATGAAAGATATATCATCAAGCTTTTTTTTTGTTAGGAAAATAAATAAAAAGTTCGTATAAATGACATGTGTTTCACGATAGATGGCAATACTGTTCTTCATGACGTTAGTCCGCTGTAATAATACTCGTCTTAATTACGGTGTGTTTATAAGTTCTTTTTTCATTTACAGATCTGCTCGTAAACGGATATGTTACAAAGAGATGTTAAAATGGCCCATTATTTATACTACAAACTACAACAAAATTTTTACACGTAGGGACAAGCAAATAGAAATGATAAATAGTCTGCACAGATTTGTTAAGAAACCTACCTTTACAGATAGCAGCCTAATAACAAAACATTTGCTGAAGTGTTTCGTCGTTTGTATGAGACGGCGTTTTTTATGGGAAAGGTGAACACGGCATATTATGTACATGCTGATTTTAAAAAATGTGTTCTATAAGACATCGAGAATAATTCCAGCACAAGCTCCGGACAAGTGACCCGCCAGCGTGGTGCATGCGAGGCTAATTCCAAAAAAAGATTCTGTCGCTGTCTTTTACAACAGACCCACTACCATTATGAGATTTCTCATCAGCAACGTGGCCACTCAGTCAAACCAGTTGTTCTTCTCAAAGTCTCGAAGATCCAATGTATTCCTTATTTATAAGAAATATTCTGCTTATATTGTCAATGTGCCATTGACAGTATGACACATCATGTGGTTGATGGGGTTTGATAGAGCTTCAGCTCACTACACTAACAGCTTCCCCGGTAGATGGACCAGAGGTAGTGCTGCTGTGTAACTCGATCACTCACCCGGCTTAAACCTTCTTTACCTAACGGGTCACTTTGGAAACTTCGTGTATGCTATTTGTAATGGGCAGACACTTAAACAACGTGTTGATGCAAAGCTCTCGCACTTGTTTTGAGGTCCAATGGAGAGAATTTACAATATCTACTTTAAATTAGTCAGAAATAAATGGCCATGGTAAGAAAAGATCTCAACAAATAATATAAACTGAAAGTTATGAAGCTATTAGAAAATAATAAAGGATTAAAACGTCTCAGAAGAAACGAACATAGAAGACAGGTGAAAGCACTAAAAGATTAACATGGAAATGAAATAAGGGATTAAAATACAATATTACATATAACAGAACAATTTTACAAAAACCTGTACAATTCGAAAGTAGAAGATTAAAATCAAGAAAATAAAAAAAATAATAGACGCAGGTTCTGAAGACCTTCCACAAATTACTGAAGAAAAGGCAGAACATGCACTGAACTTGATGAAAAACAACACTGCACCAGGAGACTATAGAATTCTGATAGAAATGCTAAAACACGAGGAAAATTTACTATTAAAGAAGATATGTGAACTACTAAATGAATGTTTGACACAAGGTAAAATTACCAAAAACTGAAATACCACAGCACAAAAAAGGTGATAAGACAAACTTGGAAAATTACCGGCTGATCTCTCTTTTATTACAGATATAAAAGCTATTCACAAAAATACTTACAAATAGAATTACAGCAAAATTGGGCCAGTATCAGCAAATAAAACAAACCGGCTTTAGAAAAACATATAGCACATGTAACCACCTTTTACAATGAGAGTCCTATCAGAAAAAGCAATAGAATATAATTTAAACATCTATATAGCACTTGTCGACTTTCAGAAGGCATTTGATACTCTGGAACACTGGTCACTGGAACACACGCCAATTTCATTATACAACTCAACAGTAACACAAAACCTATTAAAATGGGAAAAGGCATAAAACAAGGTGGCACTTTGTCACTATTTACTTTAGCCCTAGAAAACATATTCAAACAACTGGTTTGGCAATATAAAGGAATATTAATAAATGGTAAACGACTAAGTTATCTAAGATATGCAGATGATGTTAATCTTAATCATCTTAATAGCAGAAAGTAAGGAAGAGCTGGAACAAATGCTAACAAAATTAGAAGAACAATCATCCAAAACCGGACTCCATATGAATATCGCAAAAACGAAAGTCATGTGGAATGAAGACCCTCATATTACCATCAGAAATTAAAGAGTAGAAAATGTATCAAACTATGTCTACCTAGGTCACACAATACCACTGAGGAGAGAAAATCAGACAGCGAAAATAAACCGCCGAAAAAGGTTAGCATAGGCAGCTTTTAGCAAACTAGCAGTACCCTAATGAACAAGAACATCCAAATGTATCTCCGAACTTGTCTCTTCGAACAATGTGTAATGCCATTCCTGACGTATGACCCTCAAACCTGGACAATTATCAAAAAATCAATAGTTGTGCTCCAAACAATGCAGAGACCTATGGAAAGGCAAATGATTCAAATTTCTTTAATACAACGGAAGAGGAATGAACACATAAGAGACACAACCAAGAATGTGAATGCAACAATAGCGGAACTCAAGTGAAACTTTGCAGGCCATGTGGCAGGTGCCAGGATGAAAGATGGACAAAAATACAATGGAGAGCATACCAAGGAAAAATATCCAGAGGACGGCCATCTAAGCGCTGGATAGACAACAAAAAACTTACAGCGGGTATATTACGGATGAGAGAGGCACACACAGAACAGAGACAGATAAAAACAAATAAGGAGGCCTATGTCCAAAAATGTAACGAATAAGGACTAAAAAAATGCCCATAAAATGACACTGTATTGCAAACTGACCGTATTTCTATATATATGTTTATAAAAACATTTTATATTAGGAATACATGCTAAAATATGTTAATATAGCTAGAGTAACCGTTACAAATATGTGTAAATTGAATGTTATAAAAATTAGTAGGAATCAAAATAAAGTATTAAAAATATAAGAAGGCTTTTTGAACTGTTTGATAAACAAAGCAAACATATTATATAATATAAAACAAGACAGAAATATATATTTTTGCATATAGTAAAACTTAGCAAAAACAGAACTAATTAAAAAATAATCAAATGTTTAATAATAAAGAAATGGTAGACAATAAGATATCTAATGTTGACAAAGAAATTAAGATATCTATTAAATAAGAAACATTAATAAACAGTTTAAAAGAATAATCACTAATAATAAAAAAGAGAAGTAAATTAATATTTGGGAAAAGTATTCTGAATTTGAAACACAAAACACACAAAGATAGGAATGTTAATGGTGATAAGTTTTCATAAAAAGAAACACAAAATTTGAACTCATAATTATACGAAAAGTACTGATCCAATTATAGGAAAGCAAAAGAAATTATTTCAGAAGAAAGGTGAAGTTGTAAAGAAATAAAAACTTTAATTTCTTTTTTCTAATTTCAAACCAACAAATAAAACTAAACTTAATTTTTGTTTGCATATTTAAGTATTAAAAATTCCGTAAAACTATTTTTTTTAATTTAACTTTTTAGCTTAAGTATGCGGTCGATGTGGTAAGAGAAACTAAAATAAAGGTCTAATGGTACTGAAACACATTTTTGTCAGCCATGATTAATGCAAAAGTTATATGGTTTCCGTACATTAAGAGCAATGAATACACAGTGGTTCATTTGCAAGCAAAAATGTACCAATAACATTTTAGCGCTTAAATGCACACCATTTAGCAAAATCCACTTTCATTTCATTCAATTAGATAAACAAAATGTTTACCAAAATTTGACATTACAATGGCTCAAATACGACGTAATTTTTTTCATGGTACCACCAAGATAGAGGCCAAATAAGCTAAAACTAGGAACTTTATATCAACATGTTTATATATAGTTTTTTCTATAAGGTTACTGTAAATATAAGCAATACTTTATCGATGCATTCGATAACATCTTTAAAATACACATACCAAGTGGTTTAAACCAACGTATATATATATATATATATATATATATATATATATACGTTTGTATTAAGATATACACAAAAAATTTAAATTAATTTTTGACTGTTTCTGTATGGAGAAAAAATACAAAACTAAAGATTTTTGGATAACTTTGCAATTATTTTACGTTATGTAAATTTATGTTAGCACTTTAGCATGAATAATTATCCTTGAAATTAATTAAAAATTTTATACAAAAAGAATACGAAGAATCTCCTACAACATGAAATAAGAAAATCAATTTGGAGTTTAATTATCATCAACTTTAATTACTGCTACCCATTTTCATAACAGGCACTAGAAGACGCAAACAAAAAGCGCTAATTCTAAAAGGCATCCAAGCTATGACTTTGGTAACCAACTCATTCAAAGCGTCATAGCGAGCGATTCACATGTTATAATAAATGAGCAGATATCATGTTTCGTTGGCGAAACATTCGACTATGGCATTTGACATTGGTGCGAGCCTGGTCATAGTGAAAGCAATGGCAGTATAAAGGCAATCGAACTAAGTCATGCGAATGTCGCTTTTGATATTGAACTAATTGTTGATTTTTTTTCCGATACTGTCTTAAGAAATTACAAGATAGTTATGTACTAACTTATATACCTATTATTGGAGATTATCAGGATACATTGCCGAATTAGTAAGCAAAGAACAAAGATTAAGCAAGTTTACTGATAAATTCTTTTTTGAAAACACTTTACTTTGATAAGCGGCCTTATCAAACTATAAAGTTTTCTTTAAAGATAAACTAAGGCCAAAATAATTTTTATTGTCATTTTTATGAAATAGAACCTTGCACACCAAAAGGAAAACTTGAAAATCAATTTACGTATGCTCTCCTAAAAATACACTTTGCTATAAAATTAAATGTCGTCTTAAAAATGTTTTATATTGTTTCGACGCATAACAAACCTCTCCTTTTTATATTTAGCTAAAAATATTTAATGTCCTTGCATGTTGTTTAGTTTATATTTTCCTTCTAAATGTATTTTTATAAGGCCAACTTATTTCTTTCTGAGAATTTGACATTCATTTATTGATTTGACATAATTTTATTAAGCATTTTAGTATTTTGTTTAGTTAGAAATATGGATTTAGTTATCCCACTGTAAAAACAATAAACTGCAAAGCTTGCAACGCATAGCGAAGTGGCGAAGCAGTCTCCCAAATTTGAGAATCCTCTAGCTGACCTTTGACCAATCAGTTTCAAAATCACTAGCAAGCAAGCCTTTTTGGTCACCTGTCGATTGGTGAAAACAGAATTTAGAAACTCCCAGCCGTTCTCGAGTTATTGCTCGGACGGACGGACAGACAACATGAAGTTAGTAAGTGATTCCGCTTCACTTCGCGTCTGTTTCAAGCACTTTCTTTGAAGTTTTCAGAATACAAAAATTGACAAAGCGTGAACAGAAATACAAACTTGGATAACAAGCAAAACAGATACTAGCATGCAGAATAGGTACTAATCAAAATATTTTATTTGTATAAGTCGCCAATAAATTTTGACTTTGATATTACATCTGTATTCACATTTACATCAAACAGAATCTGCTGGTTACATATATAGTGTTAAAAACATGATCGACACTTTCTCGAAATTCCGGTTGTGTTGCAGATTAGAATACGCACCCAGTGCATATTTGATATAGTTTCATGTAATATTACTTAGAGGACGTTCTTAAAACCCATTCGTGTAGTGCTGCGAATGCAATTGTGCACAAAAGAAAAAACTACGTACGCTAATAATTATGGGTACTAGTAAATGAAATGGGGAGAGAGGATGATTGTTTTAAACTTTAATATGAGGTTAGTAGACGTGTGTAGAAACGCAGCACCAAGTAGAACTGCGTGTGACTACTGGAATTAAAAGGCTGCAGAAACTATGTTGAAAAAAGCAAAAGCTGCAGGTGTCTGGCAACCCACACATTACTCAGCGTTAGTTTTAACTGAGAACTTTAAATTAAAAGTCTGTGAACAGTGGGTTCCATACAGGGTTTGTATAAAAATTATCGGAAAAAGTTTCGGAAAAATAGATTTAATTGGGATATTGCTACAATATCTCAAAAGTCTTCAAAGTATATCTTTTGAGCGTCGACATTACCTTTGCTTCGAAAACTTCCTGGTAGGCGGATTCCGGAACGTCCTTAAGAGTACGCGTGCAAGCTTTTTTGACGGCACTTAGAGTCCCATGGTGGTGTCCTATGAGAAAGGATTTTACTTTTGGGAATAGGAAATAGTCTGCTGGTGCCAAGTCGAGATTGTAAGAAAGTTGGGAAATCGTCCAAAAAACGGAGTCTTCTTCAACGCGTTACAGAATGTCTTCACAAGCACACAAACGACTCTGCTTTTGGTCGTTCATCAAGATCTTTCGCATCGACAAATTTTCATTAATAATGCTGTGCACTGTCATTTTATCAATGCCAATTTCATCTGCGACCATGCGCACACTTAACCGACGGTCTGAATTCAGCACTTTACGCATACGTTGCACGTTGTTGGCGATTCTTAAGGTCGACGGTCGTCCAGCGCGGGGCTCGTCCTCCACACTCTCTCGCCCACCTTTAAAGAGCTTGTGCCACTTAAAAACTGCAGTTTGTGACATGATTTTATCCTTGAACACTTGGCGAATCATGCCCAACGTCTCCATACCCGATTCTCCAGTCCAATACAACATTTGATAGCGTGCCGCTGTTCAATCGTTTGCTGCATTTTGCTCTTGCACCGAGTCACTCGACAGGAGTCCACGAACGCTAGCAGGCGGCTGGAAATTAGCGCGTCTTGAAGGTCACATTCCCCACCACCGAGCATCGCGGTGCGAGCGCGCTCCGATGTACAGTACGTCAAGAAAAAATTGCTTTCGATACTTTTTATAAGAACCTTGTATATTCTCACCGCGTTAATCAGGAAACGTTCTTTGGGCGTCTAACCGCAACAGATAAATTATAGCTCTAGAATGAGATGTTAAAAAATGCTAGTCTAGATTGTGTATTCCAAAATAAATGTTTTTTTTAGGATTAGAAAAAGATTTTTTTAATGGATTGACTGTTTTCTTCCAAAAATTTTACTCACGCCACATATATGCAGATTATCAGCTGTCCACAAGTGCCTCTGTGTTACACACAAAAAATGGTTTGCAGTAGTTTTACCGAAACTAATCTAATTAATTGTGCATGCACTTTTTCCCAACAAAAAATTGGTGAAGAAAAGACAACTTTAATGCAAATCATTCTTGAACATACCAAATGTATAATCAAACATTTTTCTTATAATACCCTTCACAACCACTAAAAGAAGAAAAATAAGTTTTAGTTAGCTGCTGTGTGCATGACTTTTTCCTAAATAAGTCACAATCTCACTTAGTCTATAAAAAGTTATTAAAAAAGTCAAACACCAATGGTACATGTTTAATAAATGCCAATCCATTAGTGTAAGAGGCAATATTTAATTTTTCTTACGTTCCTTAGAGTACTCGTCTTATAATATGCTCTTATGATGTGTTCTAGTAATTCATATACACAGAAACGGTAAAATATATCACTGATGTAACCCTATAAATAGTGGTAAAGTAAGGTCAACAAAATGTAAAGTTTCCACAGTTAATACAACACTTGTGGGGGGGGGGAGGTTACCACTAATAATGCATATTTAAATTTCATAAATATTTCCGTTAATAAAAAATGATTTTGTCTTGTAATTCTTTTTATATTCTTTATATTTATATTTATGTTGACTTCTCAGTTATTATCAAGTTTTGACACTGTTCTGTATGTTTTATGCATGCTAAGCTACTCACCTTTTTGAGAACATTTTTGAGAGTGAAGGACATGCAACCCAAAAAGTCGCTGCGTCTGAAAAAAGAGCAATAATAATATTAGCAAAAGAATACTTTCTAGAATTTTAGAATGTCAATAACAATAAAACATAACAACAATATTTAATATATAAACTCTCAAGTCCCAATAAGAAAATTCTTTTTAATGATTAAATTATGATGTCGGAAGTAGAAACCTGTAAAGCTTAAATTACAATTTTTAAATATTAACAGTAATGTTAAGCTAAAATTAATTAAAAATTGCATTACAAAAAAATTGTGCTTGTACTTGCTAAATCTATATCAATATTTAATACATAATCATAACATGATCCGTTACTTTGTACATCTATCTATGAATTAAGCAAAATAACAAAAATCTATTTGTTTTTGAAATGATTTATCGACGATAAGATCTATGCTATTGCTTGTAGGAACAATGGGAGCAATTGTAGGTCAACTACTTCCGCATTCAGAATCTTTTTGGTGCCACGCCCGTAATCTTATTATTTAACAATTTAAGTAAAATACGTAACACACCAAAATACCCAAAAGCCTTAATCATAATCATCGTTCCAAACTTCGGCCTTGAACGACAGAAAATAACCCAAATTTCATTAGAATAAACCAGTTCGGCACGCACTCCGACCGTTTTAAGAATCCCCGGCGTCGCCTAACGTATTTGCGGTATATTCAAATTCCGCACGTAGCTTTACCTTAATATGCGAAGAGAGGACAATGGTTTTGCTTTCACTAATTTATAGGATCCACTAATGGCTCCACAGCTATAATAGAACACCCATATTGATTTTCAGCGGGCACCGATGTTCATGTAATAACTCAAGCACGTCGTAATTTTCACTTTTCATCTGGCGTGACCAACATAACGGATCTGAGGGCCGCTTTTCTCAAATAAGGGCGGCCCCGGCGGCATAAAGTTAGCTAAAAACACCGAGAACTTTTGAAGTCCAAACGTATTTTATTTGAAGGCCCATAAACCGCGATAGATATTGGCAACCAGCAGTTGCGTGCGACATGTTTATGTACGTTGTTTATCCATTTTGGTTAGTTTTGGAAGAAGTGTGTTGGAAGCAATTGAATTCAACGAGTTATTAGAATTTGGTTTTATTATATTTATAACATACTTTTAGTATCATCCGTGTAATTATTTTTCTGTTTATCTAACTACAATAGAAGCAAACAATTCTTTCATCCCGCCAGCATGCTGTATTCCATTCGAGGAGGATAAGGGCCGTCTGTTTTCGAAAACACCCCAGCAATCGCTGAAAAACGCGGCTGCGACAAATATCAACTGATTTTCTACATCAGCGCTTTGACAATATACTAGGCGAAACGGCAGCGACTGCTCATTTAGTAATTCTCCTAGCAGCATGCTATTTGACCACCCGCATAGATTGCCGTCACAATATTACAATGTGGCATAATGAACATCTGTAACTGTCGGGAGAGCGATAATGGATCTAGTAAACCGACACACGCCCCACATACGGGTAGGTGCGTTTGCGTGCATTTATTATAGAACGGTTTTGATGACACGCTTGATTACCAACAAATATTTATGAAAAAATATTAGAGATCAGTAATCAAATTAAAAAGTTGCGGTATTAACAATGTGAAGAGAAAAATCGATAATGTTTAGTTGACTGGATATAAATTTATTGATTTAATTTAATACTTTTAAAAAGCTAAACACTCCCCGAGTTGCTTCTGTAAGTATTTCAGAGATTCTTAAAAGTATCATTATCACAAAATAAATTGGATATATACAGTAAGCATCAACATAAAAATATATTAATCTATAATGTAATAAGCACAATATTTAATTTTAGTAAAAAACATCATTACAAAACCAAATATTAGGTACTACAGAAACACTAGATTAACACAAAACATTAATTATAAATATTTGTGTACCTATGGGTGTATAAGGGGTTAAGGCGCAAGAACATCTAACCTACCCAAATGCTAACCTAACCTGCACGTAGTGTACCCTGCTAGAAACTAACGAGGCTCTAGCGACCGAGTGTCCGGGGCTATAACTAAACCTCAGTTGTCCCGAGGAACCCTTGCGGTTGGGCCAATCATCCAAGGTATCTAGATTCAGAGAAAAAGGATGGCCTCGAAAACTAAAAAAAGTTTGGAAGACAACCGAAGCGAAAACAAAGGACAAGAATAGGAATATGGAACATTAAAAGTTTAAATGGAAAGGAGGTGGAGGAAATGATAAAAAATAAAGTAAGGATTCTAAGAATATCTAAAGTTAAGAAAAAAGGGGCAAAGGAAGTAACACTGGAAAAGGGGTGCAAATTAATGTACTAATAGGAACAGGAGCGAAAGAAGAAGTAAAGATAATAATAAGCCAAGATCTTACAAATCAAATAATGGGATGGGAAAGTCCCAACACAAAAATAATGCCGGTTAACATAATAATGAATGAGGGGGTAACATTTATACAGATCTATGCATCAACCGAGGATGCCGACATAAAGGAAAGAGTTGCATTTTACCCAAGTTCACAGGAAGTTATAGATAAAGATAGAGATAAAAGCAAATATGTAGTGGTTATGGAACGCCCGGGTATATGGGCAAAAAACAAACAAAAATAAAGCAAAGAAGAGATTAAAAGAACAAAAATAGATTAATGGGAAGAATTCGGTATAGAAATAGAAAAGAAATTCAAAGAAACAAGAAAGAGTTCTGGATAATAGTTAAAAATCTGAGAGACAAAAACGGTAAACAAACTTGGTATAAAATAAAAAGGAAACCTAATAACAAAGAAAAATAAAATAGTTGATACATGGAGGATTACAGGAAGTTTAGAGCAGTCCAAACTAGACTAGAAAGAATAAGAAACGTAAATAACGTAGAAGAAGAACAAAAAAACAGAATAGAAGAGATAAAGCAGAGGTACAAAAGTAATCCAAAAAATAATACTAGGAAAATCAGGCGAAAAAGACAAAATAAGCCCAGAGAGGAAAAGGATTAGAAAGCTGGATCAGGAAGGTATGCCGAAATTTGGGGAAGAGAAGATATACCTAAAGACTGAAACAAAACAATAATACCGCCCCAGGAGAAGGGAAAAACGGAGGAATGCGATAACTACCGAGCTATAAGTCTCTCGTCATATATACAACAAATGTACTTGAGGATAATTGAAAGAAGAATCATATGCCACATCAAAAATCAATTACAAGAGGAACATGCAGCATATAGAGAAAACAGATATATTCAGGGCACATATATACACTGAAAACAGCAATGGAAAGAAAAATAGAAGAAGAAAAAACACTATATTATACTTATATATTATTATTATACCTTGCATTCATAGATCTACAAGTAGCCTTTGATACGGTTTCAAAATCTACACCATAGAAAACTACAGAAGAAGCTGGAAACGACAAAAACTTATAGTGGAGACAAAGTAAGGATACAAAGCTGATAACCTAATAGTTTTAACATGGAAAGGGGTATTAAAGAAAAATTGCCCTTTATAATAGCTATGAATCGAATAATTAAAGAGAGCGGAGGAAATGTGCTCAACACAAAATTAAGAAATTAGAACATAAAGACAATTCATTCAAAACCTAATATTTGCTGAAGATATTGTGTTCATAGTAGATAACGAGAGAAAATTACAACAACCTGTAAACATATGGAGTAACAAAATAGGAGAAGCATATGTACATAAATAAATAAAATATAGAAAAAAACAAAAATATGCAAGGAAAAAATCCTAGAGGAAATAAATATTATGAATACTTAGGGGTAAGTTAAAATGGGACAGTTGAGCAAGAAATTCGCAACTATATATCCTAAGCAACAAAACATATCAAATGAATGCCACTCTAAACAAAAAGAGAGAATTAAGTAACGAAACCAAATTACACGCGTACAAAACAATCTACATACCCATTCTAACATATGTTGCAGAAAGTTTGCTGCTTTAAAAGAAATATAAAAGTGGGATAATGGCAGAAAAAATAAGATACTTTAGAAGAATGTCCGAAGAAACAGAGTAAGAAATATAATAACAAGAGAAGAACTAGAAATAGAGCCACTACAGTAAAAACAGCTGAAATGGTATGAACATGTGATGAGAATTGGAGAAAAACGGTTATCAAAAAAAGTCATGGAAACAAGAAGAAAAGAAAAGAGAAGAGGGAGAAGAACCAGCTTAACATGGATGGACACAGTCAAGAACATGGTAGAGAAAAAGAAAAGTATAGAAGAAGCAAAAAGGTTGGCAAGGAACAGAAAAAATTCTTAAAGAAGACAGATGACCTTAGGGTACAGCGATAAGCAAAAGAAGAAGAAGTATACCTACGAAGTCTGTTCCGAAAATATTAAGTCAATGTTTGGGAAATTGCAGTGTAACCTAGAACCCGATAAGAGTAGACCGTAGTTGGAAGTTAGACAATGGTAAATAAACACAATGTGTATACGTTGTACATGTTACCAACCTGGACCATTAATCAGCAAAAACAATTCTGATGATTAAATATGCTTTTGGAGACGTTGCAATAAGTGCAGCACAAATAAAGATGTGGTACAAATAATTGAAAGGTGTTAAAAATTTATCGAAGGTGGCCTACATTCTGGAAAACTAGCCATGGACAGAATACCAAAAAATGTTAAACTTATACAACAAACATCGGCAAGTGATGATCCGAGAACTAAATGATAAGACCAACTACGCTACAGTCCAGATTTTTTTGACTTGTAACTTCTGACTGATTCCAAAACTTAAATTACCATTAAAAGAAAAGAAATTTTAGATCGACGAGATTGACGACAATACGGCGAGGCAGTTATTTACCATTCTAACGTAAAATTTTGCAGAATGTTTCGATCAGTAGAAACTATGTCGGAAAAATGGTTAAGATTCTAAGGTTCTTATTTTGAAGAGTACTAAAGCTGTGTACAATTTTTTAAGCTTGCACCATTTTATTAAATATATAGATCATTCTTGTAATTGTAATTGTTTGTATTATATAGCCCGACACTTTCAGTGCAAACCAAATATATACTTACAAGCGTATCCTGCAGTGATGTAGTGTATGTATTTTAATATATTGAAGATTAAATTACAATTTGCAAAAGAGTATAAGTTAAATAAATAAAGTAAAAAAGAAACGGTACGGGCAAGATAACATCCATATGAATAAAGTGTATTCAAGATTTTAAAGTCTTAGTTTCAATCTGTAAGTGATATCACTTTGTCGAAAATCACATACGAAGCGCGGGTAAAGAATGCTACTAACGCGAGCGGCAAAGCAAAATCATCCAATTCGTCCATATTTAAATGCGCATCCTCCGAGCAGTGACGTAGCGTGAGTAAAGTTTTTGATTTTTTTTTAAAGAATCTGACACCTAAGGTTAATTCTGAGGCCCGCCACACATGCGAGTGAAAAGTATAGTAAATAAGTTCGTAAAATCAGACAGAGGTATTATATTAATAAAAAAGTAAAACAAGTGATAATAGGAAAACCAAAGACAAAAAGTGTCCTAAACGGAGCAGATCTCATAAAACAAAAACGAGTAGTGGAAGACCCGGAGGAATTCGAGAAGTGGGAGCCGGAACAACTGACCTTTAACAAAAGCAAAAAATCAGTAAAGCCCACAAAAAACAACGAAAACAGGGAAAGAAGAAACAGAAGAGATGGAAGCGATTTTGAGTAAATTAGAGAAAGTAAAGGAGAAGTTAAAAAGCGTATCGAACAAACAACTATTAGACATAAAAACATAATTCACAGAAATGAAAAGGCTTACAAAAGGTAAAAATAGAATAGAAGAAAAAATAAAATTAAGCAAAGAAATGAGAGTTATAAAAGAATTAACGATTTTTGAAATCTAGTTAAAAACAGGAAGAGGAAAAATAAATAATAATATAGTAATTAAAGATTTGGAATACCAGCTTGAAAATTCAAATTTAAAAAATTGAGCAAGTTTATTCAAAAGAAATGGGGGTAGAAATTAAAGTAAAAGAAGCACAAGATAAGAAAAACTAAACCAAAGGATATATTCGTAAAATTCTCAAACTTCGAATACAAGATTGAAAACAAAAATAGAGACCAGACAATAGAAGAACGCAAAGTTCAATTGGCAATAAAAAAATTGTCCGTGAAGAGGAAAGAAAGCGAGAGTGAAGTACTGTAAGTCAGTTGTAAATGACCTCAAATACAAATAGTCAGATAAAGAGGACAGGCATGGAAAAGGATATGGTAAAAGTTAAAATTCAAAGACAAACACAAAGCCCGAAAACTATATATGTAGAGGGATAGCGCCATGAGACATAACGTACAAAATATTAGCCACACTGATCAGGAACAGGTTTGGAAGAATATGCAGAATATAAATAAGTGAATATCAGACAGGGTTCCGCACAAATCAATTGACCAAAGCCGGCGTATTTCCGCTCAAGGAATTGTAAACTGAATGCTGCGAGAAAAAACAAAAGTATTTGCAGTATTTATTCAACAATGAGAAATGAGCTATGTGTAGCAATGTGGGAGACAAATATTCCAGAAGGGTTTGTTAGTTAAATAGCAATGATTTTTAAAAAATTGACTAATACGGTGGGGACTATTAACAAGCTGTCAAAGTTTAGTGTGCGAAACGGCTATTTTTAATGTTAGAGTACATAATTAGAAGAGTAAGACAAACCATACGAAGTAAATTACATCAATGCTTGGCGTATGCGAATGACATCGTGTTAATAGCTAGAACGATCAAAGAACTACCCAAAATAGTGAAAGCCTTAGGAATAGAAGCAAGAGGAATTGGATTACAAATAAAGAAATAAAATACTAAGTATATGCATATACGTGCGAAAAATTTAAAAAAGTAGGAAGCAATGCAAAACTAAAAATAATAAAACAAAGGTAGAGAAAGAAGAACGATATGATTATTTAGGGGTGATAATAACAGAGGACGAAAAAAATCGTAAGGAAGAAAGAAAATAGAAGGAACACTTTAAGAAGAACATATGTAGTTAAAAGGACAGAAATGGGATGGAAAAAAAAAGATAAAAAAAGCAGTTTAAAATGTGTGTGTGTGTGTGCGTGCGTGCGTCGCGCGCGCGCGTGTGTGTGTGTGTGTGTACACGTATGTATAATATTCGCATAGGTTTTCGCGGTTATCTATGTTTCAAAAACCTAGTTCACGGTTTGTCCTGCTTTCTCATTTATAGGGCTAGAAGTAAAAATTTGTGTGGCGGAAGATGCATTGGGTTGGAAGAAGTTTGTTGGATTAAGGGTATTGCGTAATTATCGGTGTAGGGTAATAAGGGATTTCCATATGACGAGTAAACGTTGGCTATCATCTCTTGTATTCAGGCATTGTGGGCGTTATATATATATATATATATATTACATAATTATAGAATAAGATAGTACAAAAGAAAACATACTAAAGGCTATTGCAATACCAAAGAATTAATCTTATATGTAACGTAATAATTTTTTAAAATAAAAATTATTTCCTCTTAACATAACAGATTCTCTTTATAGTTTTGACACCCAAAAAGCTTTTCCTGGTTTTAGTTTCTGTTCAGAGATGTGTAACTCACGACGTCTGAGTGTATTTTTTAGAATACACCAACGGAGTCATCGATGCAAGTATGGAAAGATAATTACTGCATTGGAGCAAGTAACGATTAATAATAAAAGCAAAGAAATCATTATCATCTTAGTAAAGAAAGTATATATAAGAAGTGATAACGGAGTGTGAGAAGCTGTAATTGTCAAAATTTATTACTAATAGTTAAATATTTTTTAGAGAATCATAAGGGACATTTCAGAAAGGATCCAAACAAATAAAAAAATAAAAGCAAATACATCAACAAGTGCTAATTGGTAACCATTTAAAGAAACTTTGAAAGCTTATCAACAACGCTTGTATTCTGAGTCAAAATGATGGTTAAGAATGAAACACAACAACATAAAGCATACAGAGAAATAGTAGTTCAAAGAATAGTACTTTGAGAATTGAGTTACAATATTGCTAAAGCATCGAAGAATTTTATTTCAAATCAAACAAAAACATTTTTTACTTTTTTTACAATTTTTACTTAAATAAAGCATTTTTTATTCCATATTTTAACATCAAATTGAAAAAACGGATCATAAGATACTATTGTCCGTTATTATATATTACGAAACCTTTATAAATGCTGAATCTATCAAAGAATAAATCGGTGTTAGAAATAAAAACATTTTTAAGAAATTTGCTTATTCTCTGTCTCTCTCTCTCCCCTCCCTCTCTCTTTTCTAGCAGATTTTTTCTTTATTTATTCATAATTACTTGTATCCACGTCGTCCATAATTTGTTTAATAAATTGATGGCGTGGATGTGGCTTTGTTTTTTTGTCCTTCTATAATTCCTTCTCGGTGGAGAATATGTCCAATTAGCTAATCTCATCTTTTCTGTGTCTGTTTCCCTATGCTTTTTTTTTCTTTAGCCCTTTCTAGTACTTCTTCGCTAACAACATTATCCAACCAGCTAATTTTTGTAATCCTTCTATAACAGCATTATTCAAAAGCCTTAGTCTTCCTTTTTTCTTATAGACGAATGGTGCACGATTCACAGTCATACAGACTGACACTGCGCATAAAAGTGTGTATAAAAAACTTTTTAAGTCCAACGAGAAATGATTGCAGGTTAGGAGACTTATTTTATTTAGGAAAGCACTTTTGGCTATGATTGATTTTTCACATATCATGATTTTGGTATTCTTTCTATTAAACTTTAAGTTATATTCCTTTTTTATTAACTTTTCCATTATATTAAACATCTGTTCTATTTTCTCTTTGCTGTTGGAGAGTAGGGATATAATGTCAACGAAAAGTAAAATTTTAATTTTTTGTCCCTGTATGTTGATTCCTGCATTACATCAATCATCAACTTTATCAATGGCTTTCTGGACAAATTAAAAAGAAGAGAAAATAAAGCACATTCCTCTCTGATGCCCTTTTTTATACATATATTTCTCTTTCTTATCATTAACCGATATTATTGCCTTTTGAGTTGTATATAGATTGTAAATGAAACGTATATCTTTATAGTCTCATTTTTCAGAAATTTAAAAGTATGTTCCATTTCGATACATTTTTCGATAATTAGTCTTAATGCTAGAATTGCTTTCCTTGTTCCTGTTTTTAAGGAAATCTGAACTGATTTGTTAGTATTTTTAAAACGTGTAGTATAAGACTTATCGTTCGGTGTTCTTTGCATTTATGACTTCCAAGCCTTTTAGCATAGTAGCTATTATATTCCTGGTAAAATCTTCAGAGATGCATCCAGTGTCATAAATCATTTTAATGAGGCCAAATATTAAGAGGAAAGTTTCTTGATTTAGGCATCTGATGATTTCCCCAGGTATTTTGTAAATAGCGGGAGTTTTGTTATTAATTAGCTAGTTCCTATACGGCCTTATCAAATTGTGATTTTATTATTGGGGGCCCTTTATCTTCATCGTTTATTAGAGCTTCGCCCATTGTTAGCTCTTCGAACGGGTCTTCTTTATTTTCAATTAGCATTGTCTTTATTTTCTGTTAGAATTACCCCTATTTTGTTTGTTAGTCAACATAAAACAAGAAGGTTAAATGTTTAAGCCATATCCGCAAAATAATAATTATTTTAGAATATTTCGGGAAAAAAAAATCAAAAATCAAAGAAGTCTAGAAAGAAAAAGATTCTTTGACAAAACTACAATGTGAATTTTAATAAATTAAACTTTTCACAGCTGCAGTTAACGAAGTACGAATTATCAAGTAGACTGATATTGAACATTCGGAATAGATGCGACTAAAGAATAAAAAAGAAGATAACTACAAGATATAATTACATAAAAAGATGAAGAAAATAAATAAAGGACACAATATGAATCTCGATTAAATAAGGAAAAGATAATTAAACAAAAGACAAACGTATTTATTAAAATACAAAACTAGAAAATCGTCATTAAATAAAAAATAGTCAAAAAAACAAAGTTCAAAAATTCATAACATAGCAAAAAGCTTACATTAAGCCACATGTGCATATAAATAAGAAACTAAAAATGTAAATCTAACAAATTTTGTTTAGTAATAAAGTAAATACATAAAATGCGAAATAAAATAAAATAAAACGGCTTAAAAAACAGTAAAGTAAAAGTGCAATAAAATTACAACGATAGATAAGAATTACGGTAAAACGATTAGGATTCTTGAATTTATAAAGCGTGCGCGTACAACTAAAGTAAAAATACCTAAAAATAAATTTAAAATATTTATAATTAGAAAAATAAAAATATCTTTACATTTTTGCTTTAGTTTACTCTTATTCATAATTTAATTTCTTTATATTTTTGCTGCTAAATTTATATTTGTTGCTGCCTTCTGTATGTCACTATTTATGAGCTAAAACCATTATTTAAAGAATTAGCCCATTTAGCAAAAATAGGGGGCTATAAATTAAAACAACACTAAAGGCTAGGAGAACAAAAAGTTTTTAGAAGAAAAACAACTATTGATTATTGCCCACTAGTAAAAATACAATTAGAAGATCTTGGAAAAGTTGATTTGTTAATCAAGTTTAAATTATATAAGAAAAAAACGAAGAAAAAAAAAAGATAAAAAAGAAAAGTGGGTAGAAATTTTTTTGAAAATAATTAAAAAATATGACAATAAAAAAGAAATAAGACACATGATAAAATTGATACAGTAACACTACCCAAAAAGGTATATTCAATACTAGAAATAAAAAACTAGGTGATACGTGACATAGAAAAATAAAGTTGAGCAGAAATCAAATGAAACACTATATCAACTTTTTTCAAATAATTATACCATGTATCATAGTTTAACAAGTACATACCAATCAATATAATAATAATACTTGTTCGCGCCAATCTCAAATTGCCTTTATTTTAATTGTTAAATTAGGGCGGGCCGTCTTTTGGTTCCCTCCTGTATATATTTTAGTTTTAATCAGCGGCGAATTCGCACGATCACGCGGAGCGCTGTTATATAGGCTGCGGTTTGGGCCGCAGGCCGCGCTTCGTCTTTTGCTATTAGTCCAATCAATAGGTAACGGCTCATTCTTTTCTTAAAGAGTTGTACTATGACGGTTATTGTATGTTACATAAAAATATAAAAATATAAAAATATTGGGCCAATCAAATTTTATTTTCATTGACTTATAAGGATTCATCTTCAATTCTTCTTCTTTTAGATTCATTTGTTTTTTCAGATATACTGTCTTCATCTTCTTCCCCTTCCTGCGTGTTCACATTCCTGTACATTCCAGCACTATTATCTTCATCGTCTATTTGAATCTCAGGTGTTTCAAAGTTACCGCACTGCGTTGCGTTACAATGTAAGCATACGCTTGTACATTTAAGGACGTTCTTTTACATCCGCAGACTTTAGTTTTACAGCCGCTCGTGCAGTTACACATTTTTTTAAATATATCTTCTGATATTCATCCGTGTACACTGGCATTAATATATTTTCAGCGGTTTTCCACCCCCATTGAGTTACGACGTTGTCATTTCCTAACCATTTTTGTAATTGCAAATAAACTATTTTACTTACCAGACAAATATAATTATTATATTCGTGTTTATCTCGTCGAGCTACCGCAGATTACGTACAAAAGGATTTTTGTACGTGCTCAAAAAGTCAAGATATTGAAGATTTTATAAGCGCGCATGCTTTTGAACGCACAAATATAGTTTACAGGACGGCCGCGTGAGGTTACCCCCACTCCGCCGCCTGCACGCACAGAGCTTCGATATTCGTCTGTTAATGCTAGAGATTGATTAAATAACCGTCATAGTACAACTCTTTAAGAAAAGAATGAGCCGAAATTCATTTTTCTAGGACTATTAGTCGAGATGTTACAACCGATTTTCGAGAACGTCTCTTTTTTCGAAAAATCGATATGTCTCAAAAATATTTTTATATTTTTTAATTTCGAAAAAAACATATCTTTTTAGTTTGCCGCGAGCTACATTTACAGCAAGTAGCAAGTTACAAAACGTTAATTTGCAAGAAATACGCCAAAAACAAAAATAAGCAATTTTCGATCGTTTCTTCGCTATATCTCGAAAAGTAATACACCAATCGATATATGAAAAAATAAATCGATGAATCTTTTTAATACCTACAACTTTCTAATTTAACATTTTTCTCTACGAACTTTAGTTTTTTTTTATTTGCGGAAAACCTTTTTTTTTCAATTTTACGAATTTTTTAGGCTACGAAGGACATTAGAGTTCCACTGGAAAAAACCCTGTCTTTCTTAGAATTTTTTATTTTATACGACCATATTTTTGGTTTTCTGTTAAGATTTTTGGGGAGCCTTACACCTATTGATTGGACTATATGGTAGGGTCTGCGTTTGCCTTTTGCTTTTTTACTCTCGGCCCGTCTGGCCTTGTTAGCCAGGCCCTTTTCGTACGTGCCGTTTTTGAATTTAGTTTGTGACAGTTTAGAAAGCGGGCGGCCGGCTTTAAATTTTCCGCAAGCCGGGAGTGTTTGAGAGTTCGCCGGCAGTAGAAGATTTTTTGTGGAGAAATTCGATATTTTGCCGTCCAGATTAACCTCTTCCGGAGGTCCTTTTGTTTCGCGATTGCATTTCGGGGTTGACATTTTTACTGGTAAAACTCGGTCCATTTTTTTCTTTGCCCTGACTCGGCAAGGAACGACGTAGAAACCTTTACACTAGGAAAGACGCTACCGATCGCTCCGCTGTGAAGATTGACCCCCCAGGATCAACAGCACAGGGAACCTATTTCCACAGGTTAGTGTTTTTAGCTTTAGCTTTTGTTTGAAGTTCCTTTTGTTCAAATTTAAAATTACTATACAGTCCACTTTTCGGCCACAACAATACTAATCTGCAATTTTTAAACTTTTTTCTTGTTCAAATGTTGGAATGATTTTTTCCGCAGAAAATGACCTTCATATCACGCCAGGATTCTCTACAAATCACGAAAATGTGGAAATTTAAAAAAACGTAATTTTTTTAATGACAGATATATGGCAAAGTATGTAACGTGTGAAAATGTTTGCTGCAGGGACGAAATGAAAAAATACGAAAACCTTAAGTTTCTGATGGAAAGTGTGCAGTACAAGTTTAATGAATGGTTTGTGTGCGGAGATTCCAAGGAATATCAGAATATTGCTCAGCCAACAAGCAGCCAACACCAACTTTTCTGGGTTCTTATGTGAATAGGACTCCAGAGATAGGACATTGCGTTCGGAAGCAGCAACCAATCAGAAGTACATTAACATCTAGCGAAAAAACATTGCTTCACTAGTTGATCCATTGAAAATACTGTTGCCACCTTTACACATCAAACTTAGTTTAATAAAGCAATTCGTGACAACTTTAGCAGGGGCAGTAAAGATTTCAGTAGTTTGATTTTAAGTTTTCATCAATTACGCCTGAAAAAATTAAAGTTGGCATTTTAATAAACCCACATACGAAAATTAATGGCGGATAACATATTTGAGAAAACTATGAGTGAGTGCGAATTGCATTCAGAAATGTGGTACAAAACGTTTTGGGGAATTCGAAGAATATTTCAGTCGAGAAAATGTTAGAATCCTATAAACTGGTGGATTACAACATAAACGTCAAAGTTCATTTTTTTCACTTCTTCGTGCTTATATAAATTACTTTCCTGACAATTTTGGTGATTTTACGGAAGAACAGGATATTAAAGTGATGGAAAAGAGATGCTAAGGAAAGTGGACTGTAGATATGATGGCCGACTATCGTTGGATGTTGAAAAGAGACTGTACGGACGAACACCGAAGATAATCCAAGAAGAGGAAGTTGCCGTATATCAATATAATTAAAAAATTACGTTATTTTCAATTTTCACATTTTAGTGATTTGTGGAAAAACCTGACGTAATACAGAATTTATGTCATTTTCGGAATGTGCAGAAAAATCCATTCTGACATACCTCCATTTCAAAACAACAAAATTTTGCATATTAGTGTAATAGATAAAACACTGAAAAACTTAATTTCATTAATAAACAATTTCTGCATCTACTCCTTTAGCTTTGTAAACAAATATCATTGCTTCTAATAAAAAAAATCTTACTATTCTTTTAGGAGATTATGAGAAATTATCAATAACGAATAAATTCCGATCAACAAAATTAAAATTCAAATATTTCGAATGCTCAAAAAACCCAATAACACTTTAGAATAACACTGTAAAATAAAAATGCATCGTTGTAATGCATGAAGATTAATAAATGAAAAAACAACAATTGCAAAACATAAAGTTAAAAAATTGAAAGTAGAAAAGCGGAAAGGTAAAAAACATTGCACGAAAATACAAAAGAACGGATTTCGATCAATATACGCAGAATTTGTAAAACACTATCTCTTTCATTATTAATCTCCACTTCCACGTAGGTGAATTAGCAACCGCGTTATACATTTTAAATATCGCTATTGGCTGCGATATACATCACGTAGGGAAGTTTTAAAACATTCACTGCGCCAGCGTTGGCCAATGTTTCAGCAGGTAGTTGTTTGTTTCCTGCGGTTGGGTTGGGACATTCCGACCCACTGGGAAATCTGTACAAACGAGCCCTAGTATATTTCTTTAATGTTCCCAAACTCCTGCAATTTGTGGATTTATGTCGGGCTTTTGTTCTTATATACCTGAATTGATGATAATCCTCCTTCGTAGCAACTCCTTGCGTACCAGCATCATTTTCTCTTAAAGCACTAAATCAAACAACACGATAAAATTATTTGCAGCCTTAATTGATAGAACGTGTAAATTAGACTGCAGAAGTTAGGTTTATTGTAGTTTGCGCATGTCCACATTACTAAGAACTATAAAATTAATTGGCGAGAGGCAGTAAACGAATAATCAGGGCTGTTTGCATTTAAACTACATGAACTGTAATTACAACCGACGTTAAAAGTACTTTTCCATCGTATGATGTAATAAACTGCCCTGAAAGCAATAAAGTGTCATTTACAAAAATTACGTTTTATATTTCACAATATAAATTACGATGACAAATTTTGATAATAGTAACAAAATTGAATTTTAATCATATTTAGTGTCATTTAGTGCTGTCTCAGCTAAAGATACCCTACCCGATTGCTTATGATCACTATTTTACGAGTTTCAAAATAAAAATAATAATTGTAGTAGCAGTAAAATACGATCATTATAGAGGTAACATTTCAGATGTTTATCCTCAGCAAAGTGTAGGCTTAATATTTACTTTCCTATCCAGTTTTTCACATTTATAGGAAAGCTCAAGACACCAAAAGTGGAAATTTGACCTCTCAGTGTGTGTGTACTGTGTTGTGGTGTGTGCTGTGTCCGTCTGCTTTGCATTGGTCTGTCGTAAACAGGATATCTAGAGAACAGTAAGAGCTAGAGACTTGAAATTTGGTATGCAAGTTACTTGTAGGTGGGAGACGCAGTGCGAAGCTTTTGGTAAAAATCGGCCGAGTCGTTTGGTCACAAGGTCGCAAAATCGGTCACAAAGCGGTCGCGTTGAAGATACAAAAAATTCATGAGATAAAAAATGATTTGTTATCTTGAAATAAACATGAATTTAAAATAAAAGTTGGTAAAATAAGAGCTTGAAAAAAAATTGAAGCTCAGGATTTTTAATATACCGGGTGTTCATAAAATGTTTCGGGAAATTTATATTACCGGATAGATCAGACCGAGACGAACAAAAAATTACAATGAAATGTTTTGATCCGAGGCCCAATAAATAAGTTATAGCCGATTAAAAATTAATTAAACGGACCAATCACAGCGGGCTCGGAGAGCTTCTTGGCCGACTGCGGGAGGACGGGGGGCTTGGCCGCTAGGAGGAAGCACGCAGGCGATAATGGGGAAGGCTGTGCGGCAGAACTCGCACGGTTAGCTTCAGTGACGTAGCAAAATTTTAAGTAAGAGTCAATTATTGTCTTGTATTGTTTATTTTAATCAGCTTTCGAGTGTTGGACCCGCGCCTCGTCCTTTTTTAAAATAACAAGCTCCGGGACGAGATATGGTATAATATATAATAATAGGATAAAGAAAGTCGTGTGATGTTCACAACAGATTTTATCTTCGTGTTTTCTGAATCTGTGTCTCAGCACCCATTAGGCGCCATAATATCCGCTTCCGTTCCAATTTGTTGCCCTTCCAGACTATTTGTTAGCCTCTCGTACTGCTAGTAGACAAATTATATTTAAGTTAATAGACAAAAATCTGGTGTGAACATCACACGACTTTCCTTATCCTATTATTATATACTAGGAGTTGCCCGCCAATAGATATTTTTGGCGTCCTAGACTGACAATTTTTCACCCACCTTCCCTAAAATTTTTGCAAGGTGCGAACGTATAAATTTTTAATTAGACCGGCTTTTTTCTGGATCAGAAACATGGAACAATTTAACGCCCATTCATGGTGGACGTAAGCATAAGCCGCCCATAGGAAATACGTAATACGTAAAGTTGAATTAATGCAAAGCTTATGCGCTCGTTCATAATGCACTCCCGTAATTTTTACGGTTTACGTTCATTTGCAGTAATTTTTAATTTTTCTCTAGATAAATGTTGGCAACAGTAACAGAATGTTTGTTTTTATTCTAAAACAGCTGGGACCCCGCAAGCTTCGTTGACGAAGCCTAATCTACACGCCAGACAGTCGTGTAGAACATTCCACATGTTTCTGCGACAATAATAATAATATTTAAATTATTCAAAAATGGTTAAAGTTAGAATGCTGATTTTTTGCGCCGAATTAGCAAATACAGTTGTGATTGCGGTGTGCAAGTTTCAAGGAAATTGGTTAAAGCGTCTAGGAGGAGATAGAATTATAAGTTTAGAAAAAAATAAAAAAAGAAAGAAAAAAGAAAGAATGAAAGTTAGGGAGATAAGACGATTATATTATAAGATTATACTGGGTCCATCGTCTCGGCCCTGCGCTGCTCTCGTCTAAAAATTTGTTAATTTAATAAAGGACGAGGCGCGAGTCCAACACTCGAAAGCTGATTAAAATAAACTGTACAAGACAATAATTGACTCGTACTTAAAATTTTGCTACGTCACTGAAGGTAACCGTGCGAGCTCGGCCGCACAGCCTTCGCCATTATCTCCTGCGTGTTCCCTCCTAGCGGCCAAGCGCTCCCCCCCGTCCTCCCGCAGTCGGCCAGGAAGCTCTCCGAGCGCTCTGTGATTGGTCCGTTTATTAGAGTATCTGAGTTGTCAGCCAAATTTTGCGGTAATTCAATAAACTCAACCGGCGTTGGTTTGATGAGCGTGGTAGAGTTTATCAGAAAGTTAGGACAACCAATTAGCAGTAATGTGTGCTTTAGAATAAGATCCACGGAGAATTTCAATGCCATTAAATATTAAATACGGCTCTAGTGTTTCCAAAATTCCAGTGAATCTTAAAACAAAAATATCCCACGAGAGTAGAGCAAACAGCTCAGAATCTCACACTAGTCACACTGCTAGTTAACCCTATGGATTCTGGGAAAGGCAAAAGTTCACACTTAAACAAAAACAAAGTGGAGATTTAAAAGAACAGTCGGTACTTGAAATATTCAAGGGCTGGATACTAAACAAAAAGAAGTAGTCTCATAAATAGAAAAAATGGAAACAAATATTATTGTACTAACAAAAACCAAAAAGAAAGGAGTTGGAGAAGAAATATTGGATAACTACTACCACATGTGAAGTGAAGTTCCAAAACATCAATAAGCCAAAAGTGGATCATCCATATTGATTAAACGACAATGGACAAAATACATTAGATAATAATTAAAGTGGATATAAAAATATACGGACAACCGACAATAATTCTGGGAATCTACGTGATAAACGACAATGCTTCAAAAAAGAGAAAGACATCTTCTTTAATAAGTTAGCAGAATTGGTAGAGGATACACCAAATAGAAAATAATTAATAGTTATAGAAGATCCAAGTAGACGAGTTGAAAAAGGACGAAGACATAGTAGGTCAATTTGGAAAAGACACTATCAACGACAACGGGGAAGGTTGATTCACTTATGTAGAAAACAGGAATGTATTGTGGCCAATACTTTTAAGCAACACAAAGACATATTCATCTGGATCGATCCACAACAAAATCTAAAACTGATAATAGATCTACTGGTTATAAAAAATAGGAAAATACATATAAAAGACGTAAAAGCTTAGAGACAACCAGAATGCACAAGCAATCATCGCATGCAAGTCACCTCACATACAAAACACACAAGGGAAAACAAACCAGACAAAATATCAGAATTAGAAGAAGAAATCAAAGAAACCACCAACTGAAGCAATTTTACATAAAAACGCTATATCAAAACAAAATAAACAACAAACTAGACAAAATCAAAGATGAGTCTCCAGAAGAAATGTACACTTACTTAAAGAAGATAATAAAGAAAGCCGGGGAAGAAGCTTTAGGCGTAGAAAAGAAAAAACCTAAACAGATATAATAATTCTCAGACGAATTAGAAGGACTAATCGAAGAAAAAAAGTATTCATAAAATGGTTATCTGAAAAACATCAGTATTGAGACAAGAATATGTAAAGTTATGAAACCAAGGAGAATTATTTATAAACATAGACAACACAACAGCATATAATAGATCAACAGCTGCATGGAAAGTAATCAAAAAGATAAGAAATAATAGAAATTCCAAAAGAAATCTAAAGACCATAAAGCCACAACATTGGATAAAGCGTTATTCAAATCTTTTAATAGAACATAGAGACAAATACCAACACTATGACACAATAAATTATGACAGATCGACACCAAAGATTGAAGAAGACAATGTGCAAGAAGCTTTAAAGAAAGCAAAAAACAACAATCACCAGGTCCAGAAAATATATGAATGGAACTCCTCAAATATGGAGGGAAGAAAATTATAACATTCATAACTAAAATCTTCAACAAAATAGAGGAGGACAAGACATCCCATCAAAATAGCAAAAATCATACATAACTTATTTCTATAAAAAAAGGAGACAAAAATTATGCACTAATTATAGCCATCTACTCCCAACAGTAATAAAAAATAAAATGGAGAGGGAAGGAATGCAATTTAGAGAAAAGCAAAGCGATTCAGAAGGAAAAGATCATGCCCTGATAACATACATTACGTAAGACAATTAATAAAAAAAAAAGAAAAAATAATAGACACTCATTTGACCTCTATAGATCTAGAAAAAGCCTATGATAATGTACCTAAATGTAAGATATGGCAGGCGATGAAAGAAATACGTATAAGAGAAAAATAGATAAACCTGATAAAAAGAATATACTAAAATAACCAAACAAAAAATCGAGATTAGAATTAAAGTACTAAAGGCAATCATAACAACAAAGGGGTTAAAACAGGGGTGTGGTCTGTCCCCGATATTATTCAATATATATGTCGACAAAACGCTAGAAACGTGGTATAGAAAATGCGCAGGAATGGGTTTTGAAATAAATAGCGACATATTACACTCACTACTTTTCACGGATGACCAAATCATATTTGCACGGATAAGGAAGACATAGAATTCATGTTAAGAAAACTTAAAGAAAAATTTGAAGAAGGAGGACTAAAGATTAATTTCAAAAAACAGAATACTTGTATGTGGAAAGAGCGTCAGGGAACTTAAATGTTGACTGCAGGATGTTAAACCATGCAACAATTTCACTTACTTAGGAACGGCTATAAACTCAGATGGCAAGTGTGAGAAAGATATCTCCAAAAGAATAACGATGGAAAAAACGACAACAAAGAAGCTACACGGCAAACTATAGAGCGACAACTTAATTTATGATACAAAGAAAATGATGTTTCATAGGTATAATAGAGAATATCGCACTCTATGGGCAGAATTCTGGCCAGTGACGAAATATGTATGAGATAGAATTAGAACAGTAGAATTGGATTACTTAAAAAGATATTTAAAAACTACCAGAAGAGATAGGATAAAAACAGAAGTAATATGGGAAAAGATGCAAGTAATTCAGCCAATCACTCAGAGTTTAGAAAATCGAGCACTACGTGGGTATGGTCACGTAAAACGAATGCCTGAAGATAAATGGCCAAGAAACATTACATAATGGTCTCCAAGAGGGAAAAGAGGAAAAGGGCGACCAGCCTTGAATTGGAAAACACATATAAGAAAGACAAAATATCTGAAATAAGAAAACAGGTTGGATAGAGGCATACGGAAACAAAAAACGGAAAACCTAGAAGGGTAATAAACCGAAGAAGAAGAAGATTTCGACCAACTTAAAATCTTTAAAAGACTTATCTGCTGATATTAGGGCACCAAAACTCAAATCGATCAACCAAGTCGATAACAAATTAACGGAAATCTTGGTGTAAGAACCTCGCACAAAAAATCAGTGATTGTTTGATAGACTATTTAACGGAAATCTTGGTGTAAGAACCTCGCACAAAAAATCAGTGATTGTTCCTAGCGCATTGAATAAATTATAACAGCACTTGTATAAATATTTTGACATTGTTATTACACGTTAATAGGTGCGTTGAGAGATTTCTTTATTTTTATAAAAGAGTACGTCTATTTTAACCATTAATTGGTTTGATAGAATTTACAGACTTCCGTCAAAATATGAAAAAATTTTTGTCTATATATTAACTTTAATTTTCTATTTAAATAAAGATTCTGTATTTATTCATTACTAGTCAGATTTTTGGATTTTAATGTGGCCACCAAATAGATGGTTCCACAAACGAAGTAATAATTTTTTTTAGTCTTAAAATCACAGCTGATATAAATATGTTTCAATACAGTCAGATGCAAAAAGACCTCGTTTTAGGTAAACAATTGCCGCAAAAGTTAGCAAAAATAATTTGATAAAAAGTTAGGCAAAAGATTTCAAAGAACGCACACGTATCCAAGAACACAAATAAAGTTTCAGTAACCGAAGGTAAAAAGCAAAAGATTTACAACTTAATGATGTTTTGAGTAAGGTTTTCAGCAGGCTATAACTTATATGCTACCTTGGTTGGCACCAATGTAAAAACAATGGGAAAAACAGTTATAGATTTATTTCAACTAACTGACGTAGATACTTATTTGATGGTTAATGATGGAACTGGTTATAATTTATCTAGAGCTATCATGAGCGTCAATTAATTTCTGTTTTTCCAAATGTATCTTGATGACACTATTGCTAGGCCAGCTTGGTATGCTGCAATTCGAGATATATTTAAAAGCAATTTGACAAATATGCAGGGCGAAAATCTGTCAATAGATATGTTAACTGTAATAGTGTTCATCCTCTTTTTTCATTTTAAGCCAAAGAAAGTGGCAAAAACCCTTCAATTTTTTAAATAGTCAGAGTGTAATAATCAGTTCGAATTTGACAAAGACAAGTTAATCACGATAATGAGAAGATTATCCTTATAAGACATATGTCACTATTGGTCATAATTGTACTAAAAATAGTATAAACTCTCTAGTAATTTATTGTTTCTTTACATTTAATGACAGTAAATAATATAACAATATGTAAACGTCGCTCAAATAAAGATTTAACAGAAGCAAAATCTAATTTAGCTTTTAAAGTTTGTAGACAGAACGACTTTAATAAAATTTATTTTGTTTTTTATAAAAAAATAAAAAACGATTACCTTTGCGAAATGCTTAAAAATAAAAGTAAACCTAACTGGTACTAGAATATGTTTAATATTATTAAATGTTAATTACGCGACTCTAAGTATTCATTAAACATATAATCCAATTTTATATTTCTGCAACACAAGCAAGGACAAAGCAAAATAAATAGCAAACCGCAAATTAAAAAATAATAATAGTAAAAAAAGTTGAAAAGTGTTGAAAGTACAAAGAATAATTATTTATTCAAGATAAAGTTGAAATAAAAGAAAATTTTTCAAATACAACGTGTGTATTTGTTAAAGAAAATAATAATGAAATTTATATTTAAAAAAAAACAAACATCACGATGCTTCGTTGTATATGTCCTTTGATGGCCACTCCTCTTTTTGACCTAGATCTTCCAATTCTTTTTGTTCATTATGCCTACATTACAATATTTTGGTTTTTAGTTCTTCTCTTTCACTATATTACAATTTTTATTCACAACATGCATGTGAAACTTTGTATAAAATTTATTTGAGAACCTTTCAAAGGTGTCCATTTGCCTTGTTAATATAACAACATTTAATAGCATAGATAAGGTACATATACAAGAGCAAATAATTATATAAGAGGGGGCTACTCACGTGATTGCATAAACGAGTCGGATTTGGCCGCTTTGCTTTGGGATAATGAGTTTCCTTCATGCAAAAGCAGTGCTCTGCGAAACGAACATTAAAAATATCACTACTAAGGTTAAACACCTACTGTTGCGTAGGTTGAGGTCATTCTCGGATAGGAGACTCCGCGCTAGAAGACTGGCTTATAAGGCTGCCCTTTCTTTCCCGGCAACAGCAGTGCCCTTCGCAGTGCTCACCAGCTCTTCCAGATCTTTCACCGCAGCACGCTGCCGTCTGCGACACGAACGACATAGTCTTCACACAAGAGTACAAAGCAACATGAATATTAATACCGGCGAGCGCACAGAAATAATTAGAAATTCATTACTCTCCAGAAGTTCGTCGAGTTCGCAACGACCGTTGGAGGTTTAACACAGAGTTTAGAATTTTATCAGCTTCAACAACGCTTAAACTCTTTATATTTCAATTCGAAAGCTATTTACACTCAACGAATATTCTCATCTTATATGTATAAATCTACTTTTTATGTTAATTACATCAAAATTAGTTATAGATTTGGAAAAAGATGTTTAAAAGGTTTTCCAACAATAAATAATATTCTTAAATCTATAACTCTCTCAATACTATACCTTTTCAGTATCTCTACACAATAATCTTAAAGGAATTGATGTATGTATTAGTGTTTTAAAGACGTGAATAGTGGGTATATTCATCTGTGCGCCGAGGCACAATGGTTGAAAATTTATTCAAACACTTCTGAGGTGGATAAAAAGGGAAGCAATATTCTGCCACTTTGGCCATCCAGAAACCGCTCACTCGGGTATGATTAATTGCGCCAAAATGACTTACATATTTCGCTCAAGCCTTAATGCGCTTTTTAGGCGAAAGAGGTTTAAAGTGCACCTTTCAGTGGCAACATAAGAAGGTTTGGAAGCAATACACCGAACTGGCTGAAAGAATACGATTCCGAAGTCCGCGAATATTTTCCCCAACTGAAGTCGGCTCATTCAGCAGGCGCCCGAGTTGGCCGTCATAAACCGAACAAAACGTCCCTCGCGGGTCACAGAACTTAAAATAATCGAATGTCACGCATTATCACCAATCACCGCAGCACAACGACCCGCACTGAGCAGAGCCGCGAAGGCGGGGGTGTTGATTACAGCAGCAGGTCAGTAAGAGTAAGATAGTAGCTCCAGGTCCCGCTGTGGACGGCACCTTTTGCACGACCGTTGCCAGTTGCATCTGCCGTTTCGCTCCCTCCAATTCGACGCCACCCGCGGAAAAAGAGAGGTCGCGCGTCCTCCATGGCACGTCCTCCAAGAAGAGGGAAACTAAGCATCGATCCACCGGGTCCGATTTTGCGTAGTGCGCGCGCTAGTGCGGTGGTCTATATAGTAGAGATCCGCACGAGGATGTTCCCGACCAATTTTTGCTGCGCGCTCCCCCTCGTCCAGCTCTATCTCCGCTGCCCATGGGCATCGGGGAGACAGTTTCGTGCGAAATTAAAAGTATCAACGTTCTGTATATGGTCTTCCTAGATTTATAACCGCAGATAGTCTCAAAGTTCTAAGACAATTACTGAACAAACTTTTTAGGCTTTGTCAAATTCGGCAGCGATCAGTGGGCACACAGCACCCCTAAAGTGCCCCCTTTGATAACCTTCTTGCGCCAGTTACTTAATGGCGGCTTTAATTAGGAAAACGATAGCCATTTGGATTAACATTGAGAGAACTGAAGCACTCGTAATTGCTTGGGTATAAAGCAAATGAATATGGAAGGCGGGCCCAAATGTCGACGTTATACTCCCCATATATTAGAAAGACGTGATTTATGTCACCGGGCGTTATCGTGTAATATGACAGCCCTTTAGATCGGTTTCCTTCCATGCAGTTGCAGAGATACGCTTGTGAGAGGATTTGTTGGCGTCAAGTGTATTCGTGGATTGTATATAAAAAATTCTATTGTACCAGCTGCTATAGCGTGCAGTTACATTTATTAATATATCATTTTAAACGCCTTTTCATTTAATCAAAATTGAATTCAATATTACACTGATCATTATAAATAAACATTCACTATTTAAAATTTTTCAATAGATGTATTACCAAATATACACATAGTTTAAGAGTTAATTAATAAAAAATCAAATTAATTAAGCTATAATTAACTATTAAGCAAGAGTTATAAAACAATGTTAAACTGATAATGTATGCTAAAAATTTAGAAATAAAATAACCACAAATAATATATGTATTATGTTATAAATGCAGAAAACGTAAATAAATTAACTACAGGATCATAGATCATTTTATAAAAATATAAGATGCTGTTCAATTATCTGACGACTATCCTTATTCCTTTGATAATTAAAGTATACAGGGTTACGTATGAAATAAAGTATCAGGTAAGTGGTGTCTACGGTTTTGCTAGCACATGCGCTTTATTTTGTTGGTTTTTTGTAACGGTTTTGCATAAATGTGTTGACACAGTGCTTAATTTCCTCCTTCAAGGCGTGGGTGGTCGTGGGCTTGTTAACATAAACCTTAGACTTCAAAACCCAATGAAAGAAATCCAAGGGTGTTAAATCGTACGATCTGGGCGACCAATTCTGATTACCAAAACGGGAAAACTACACGGCCAGAAAATGACTGATGCAGTAATTGAATTCTTTTATAGCTGTATGCCACGTAGCACCGTCTTGTTGAAACCACATGTCGTCTACATCCATACCATGCAATTTAGGCACACAAAACTGGATTACCATGTCGTAATAGTGAACACTATTAACTATTATTGCCTGACCAGCCGTATTTTTGAAAAAGAATGGTCCGATGATGCCTCCAGTCCAAAATCTTCACCAAATAGTAACACGTTGTGGATGCATTTGTTGCTCAACAATCACTCGTGGATTTTCTGAACCCCAAATGCTACAATTTTGAAGATTAACGAGGATTTAAAATAAAAATGAACCTCATCGCTGAAAATAATTTTGTCCCAAAAATGTGCGTCCACTTGTTGTTCCATAATCCATTCAACAAAGTCTCTTCGCTGTGCGTGGTCAGTAGCCTTCAGTTCTTAAGTCAATTAAACGTTGTAAGCACGAAGATGCAAATATTTCGTGAGAATACGCTGTAGAGAGCTTCTCAAAATGTCCAATTTTTGATGTTTCTAGACTCTCAACAACACTCTTACAAATTGCTTTGATGTTTTGTGTTGAACGACTTGTTGAAGAGCGGCCAGAGTCTATTGTCAATTATTGATCTAGTCTCCCTAAATTTTGTATTTGATCTCTGCACAGTTGACGAATTTAAATTTAATAACCCTCAACTGTCAGCTGCCACACTTTACCGCACCAATGGCGCGAAATTCATATCTTGGGTGAATTTTGAGACACTCTGTGTGTGTGTATATATATTATATATATATATATATATATATATATATATATATATATATATATATATATATATATATGCGTATGAAAGGAGAGAGGGTAAAAAGAGGGAGGAAGGACGGACGGAGGTAGGGTGGTAGGTAAGGAGGAGGGAGGCAGGGGGAGAGAGACAAGTAAAGAAAATACTTTTAAAAATATCCTAAAACTGATGCAGACATTAAAAGCATTTACGGTACTAAAAAGAAAGTATGTATAATAAAAATTGAGTAATATATAAAGAGAAAAATTATAAATTGAAAGTGATATGACAAGAAAAATATCAACATAAGAACTAAAAGGAGAAATAAACTGGCAGAAATCGAAAGTTAAACTATACAATATACATTAATTAAAGGTACAAAAAATTAACAAGATTTTCGGTGGCGACATTAATTATAAAAAAGGGTACTAATAAGAAATAGGACTAAGAATTAAAATAAATGTGGAAACTGGAGCACAGAAGTTAGCTACAAGAAATATGAGATATTGACAGTAAGAGATAAATAATTTTAATATTAGAATATAAAAAGGTAAATGTTTAATATTAATTTAAACAAAAAGAAAAGAATATGAGCAAGTGAAATAGTGCATATGGATGCAATCAGCCTTTACGACAAAAAAAAACAATTCAGAGACTAAAAAGTAATGTAGTTAGATTAAGAAACTAACATAAAGTATACATCTTTTTATTATATGGCTCAAATACAAAAAATAAATAAAAATTAAGCCTATTAGAAGAAAAGGTAAAAAACGTAAAAGATTTCAATAGACAATTTAACAACCAACAAGCTTTGTACGAAGTGTGAAGAAAAAAAAACAATAAAGGTCAAAATATTAGATTTTTTTGTTTTAAATAATATGCTAATAAAAAAATGATTTTACCATAGAGATATTCATAAGTATAACCAAATATTAATTTATAATTGACTTTATAGTTGTAAGGATTTGAGTGAAGTAAATACCATTAGAGTGAAGAGGGGATTATAAATTAAATAAAGGCCACTTTAGTTATGAAAGTATTGAGAAGAGTAAGAGCCAGAAACCAACTGAAAATAAGATTCTGGAATATAACAGCATAAAGATATATAAATTACAGGAAAAGAAGCTACAAACGAGGACCAAGGGAAAACAACGTTAGTAAAAACGAGAAGAAGGAATCAAAAATATAATAAAAGCAACCGCAATAAAAGTCCGCAGGGTAGCTAAAAACACAAATAAAAAAACAAAAAAAAAGATGTAACAATAAAAAATATTTAAAAAATAATAAAATATAAAAATTTATTAAGAGCATAAAACACAACGATAACAAGTTAAATAGGTGGAAAAATAAGAAAAAGCAATAGAAGAAATTTGAGAAAAAGTTGGAGGATGTAGTTGGTTATGTCAACCACGAAACAAAACAAAGATACCTTAATAAATTTTAATCTTAGAAGAAAACAGTATTTTAAAAAATATAATTTTTCTGAATCTATTAAGGGGACGAAGATATGTATAATAAAGGAAAATAAGATAAAAGTAAACAAAAAGCAAAGTGATCAAATGTATGAAAGAAAACGGACATAGGATACTACATAGGATAGCTTTTAACAGAAAAAATAAATAAAACCTCTGGAGACCATAAGACTGCTGTGGTAATTCTAGTTTAAAAAAGACTCCTCCAACTGCAGTAACTACAGTAGACTATAATTATTATATGTTACCTCTAAAGTATCAGCTAGAATTAAAGAAAGACCTAAACATTTTATTGTTATATAACAAATTTTGAGAAAGCATTGAATACTACATAAAGAAAAAAATTGGAGGACAGAGGAGTCAACAATAAAATAATCGAAATATTGCAGTCTAACACAAAATAGAAAAAGGTTGAGAGTAGGTGCTAACATGACCGTAAAATTTACAACTAAAACAAGGAAATGTCTCGGTTCACGTCAATTTGGTGTGGTAATCACTGAAACAGTAAAAGAAGTTAACCAGGAGGTAATGAGAATACAGTTAGAAAGAAACTGCTACCTATAATAATAAATAAATTACACTGATGACATTATTTTACTAGCCAAAAATAATAGATAGCTATAAAAGAGATTGATAAATTGCAATATATTTTAAAAACAATCTTTTTAAAATATAGACACTGATCTTATCAAACTTAGCCGATAGAATTGAACCAAACATACAGGAAAAAATGATAAAAACAAAAAATTAAAATAACTACCACAATAGAACAAAAAGGCAGAATTCTGAGAGAGTTACTGAAAGGGTAGAAAAGGGGTGTAGAAAGAGAGCGAAAGAGAGATAGAAAGAAACAGTCAGGAAAACAAACCAAGTTCACACCTTACACAATTTTATATAATACTTTATGCTAGTGAGAAAGAAGTGTCAAAATGACATGTATCGGTTTTAATATTAATATACAGGAGTCAAAGGTCTTCTCATACAAAAAGTAAAAGATGTCTATAAAATAAAAATTCAAGGATCAATTAAAGGGACCTCAAAAAAGGACAAAATGAAAGATAAGGAGATAAGAAAAAGATGGAAAGTGAAAATGAACCAGAAAAGAATTGACCACAGCAGACGAGGTAATTTGTGAGGACGAATAAAAAAAGAACAGTGAGAGTGATATAGAAAATAAAAACGTGATAAAAAAGAAAGAGATAAAGCAAAACATTACAAAACATCTTAGGTACCATACTGAAGAGTCAGTACATTATCTGCTTAATAAACTTATAATTAAAGGTCGTAGCAATAATAAATGAAAAGAAGATTTATAATATTAATTAAATTAAATTAGCAATCTTAAAATTCTGACCATCAAGTAAGGAGTTACTTTTAATTCTAGCGCAGAAGCAATAATGCTCACAATTGCAGAAAAAGATTCCAACATGTTATGCGAAAACAATAACTATCGTGGACATTTCATAAACAGTTTGAATTTTTTAATAGTTCAGAATGTTATGGTATTATTATATATTAACTATAACATAAAGTTTTGCGTTTTTTTCTACTTAATATTTATATCATTAACATTGTTTTATTTTAATTAAAAAATTATAACCTAAGGCCGCTTCGGGGTCTTGAATTTCTGATTGCGGATTCGGATTCTACGTCAAATTTGGCTACATGCGGCTAGGGGATTTTATGTGCTCTCATTATTTGTAAAGGGAAAGAAGGGAAAGGAAATGTTTGGACTTAATATATGCGAGATATTTCCAACCTTTGTCATCAAAAGTAATTTTTGTTTCTCGAATATAGAAGATGGGCACAAAAAAACAAAATTCTCTTCTAAATAGTGAGCTTCTTGTAATGCAATTTTTCGGCTAGGTGAGTGTTTTATGAAAATATTTGCATAAGTGTATCATTACATAGAATTATTATAACAGTAATTTTTTTATCCAGTTTTGAGACGATTGATATAAATATGAGTAAATTAGAGAAGGAGTAATATATTCATTAAATACAACAGTTTACATTCATTAAGTAAATTTTACTAAATTATAAATTGTAAACTATTTTATTACTTGAATATTATAAATAAAGAAATATTCTCTTCCACATTTATAATTAAAAATAAAAAATTAACAATAATGATGTTTTAGGTACACATGTACCATTGATAACTACATGGATTACAAGCAGCATAAGCAGTATCTTAAGTAAGTCTTTTAAATTGATAGGCTAAATGCATAAGATTACCTAAACATAAAAAAATGTACATAATGTTGCTCAAATCAATTTCTATGACAGAACGCAAGACAAAGATAATAACGTCGTTCGAAAAATATTTTACGTAATACAAAAACCCATAACGTTCTTTAATAAGCATGATTGAGCTTGGAAAGGTGTTTTGTAATAAAATTGTGTATATAAGGATAAAAGTTATGAATTTCATTTCTTTCTGCGAAAACAAAATTTCAATTTGATGCGTCAGCTTTAAGCGCTCTAGAAACATCATTGCCTTACACATTGCATGTATATTCCTTTCTGAAGGTTCTTACGCTTACTTTGAAATATTTGCCCTTTTATTTTAGGCAATATTTCATTCTGTATTACATCGGCGTTTTGTTTTGTTATATCAATAAATACTTAAAACTTTCTAAAAGTTGGAAAACTGTAAGCTTAGCAAAACGGACACGATTAACATACAGAATTTTCGTATTGCTTACGTAATGGTTACCATATTTATTTATGTACTCCCAGCTTACTTTTTGTAAATTATATCTTGAAAAAGAGTGAGTTTGGGTGGACTGTTTAAATTTCTATGTGCCGGGTAATATTTGCAGATATAAGACTAAAAGACTTTGAGTGTTCTGAGATAAAAAAAAAACAATTTAGCTTTAGAGATAAATTTAATATTGCTAAAGAATACTAGACTAATGTCAACAAGAAGCAATATCTTACCATAAGTACATTTTTAAACAAAAACTCTGCCAAGACTAAATATTCGAGGAATGGTAATCGTATACCATGTTGTACATTAGCTAAGTACAAATAACACGTTTTAATTCCATTTATAATATAATGACAAATTTTTAATAACAAAATAAAAAATTAAAAATAAATATCAAGAACATGTTGATTTATAATTTTTAAATGTTTAAAAGTTGTTTCGCAGTTAATGCTTACATGTGAGCGTTAACAAGCTAAGAATCACCTGAGGCGACTGTACATGGTGAGCAAAACTTCTTCATTCCACTTTAGATTAAATATTTTTACAAATCTGAAGGAATTCTCATTTGAAAAATCGCGAAACGAACTAGCCGACGACGTCACCGCACTGAGAAATTAGGAGCCCAAAAAAATTTCACGTATCACTTTGAGTAAAACGCTTTCTATGTGCTTTGTGGCCCCATCTTGTCGAAACCAAACGTTTTTCAGTTAGAATATATCGAGATTTTCAACGAAAAATTGCCGAATAATTTCCACATATCGATTAAAAGTGCTCTCTCCTTAAAAAGCAAGGTCCTCTTCTCACTACAGAATTAGTACTTCTAAAGTTTCCCACCTGCAACAAAATTGTTTTTTGATCTAAACAAAGACCCGCGCGCAAATTAAAAGCTCGTTGTGCGGCCACAACAGTAATTGTTCTGAATGTACACTTAGACAGAAACAGCTCCCTGTTGGCTGCTAAGGGCCCCCTTATCTAAATTTGACACCAATTAAATCATTTTTTCCATCCTCGGAGCACAATGTATGACTATATCAGATTCAAAACGCAGTCGGTTAATTGTAAGTAAGAAGCATTTGAGTAAGCGCTGGGTCATTTGCTATACATTTATGAATACCATGTCAATAAGGAACATCCATGCTAATATGCAGATCAAATAGAGTTGTTGCGGTATTTTAAATAGAGATAACAACAAACTGCAAGAAAGCTGTAACTATCAATAAAACCATGATACACGCTCATACACACAATATCATTTTAGAAAACCAATATGTGACTCTTAGTATACATAATACTGTTCTGATGGAAAACTCCCAATTACACACGAGCAAAGCTTTCGCAAGTTAGATGAAAAACCGAATATATTTTTAAGTTTTGTGCCAACCTCATCAACAAGCAATAGAGAGCTTAAAATCTCCAAAGATGCAAACCTCAGTCAAAAAGGTTATGCCGTTTATTTTTCAGGGCAAAAAAGAGATATTGTAATTTAACTCTTGTGGAAACAATAAACAAGTATTATTACCTTCGTTTGCAAAAAATTTAGATCGCCATAATACAAAACATTTTCTTGCGCTGACTTTATCAGCTTTTTTAACTGTGCCCCGCTTTTAACAAGCGGCATTTGAAAGAACAGCATTTCCACATTACTGGCATCGTCATGGATACTATGCAGGAGTGATGTAAAACTGACGCAAATCGGGAAGCACCATTTGAAAAAGAATATCACACTCAAGAAGAAAGGCTACGTGCAGAAGTCCTAAACTATCGTTCGCTTGGGGCACGTCCTTTGCAGATAGGCGAATACTACTTATCAAACATCATTTATATGAAGATCAGATAAGTAAAAAAAATGAGTTTCTTAGAATTTAAGAAATTCGCGATACAAAACATAAGCAAAAATATTTTCCAACATAGTATAACAAATTCAAATTAAATAAAAATTTACGTGCGTTAATAACAGGCGAAGAAAACAAAATTTTCTTTGCGATTCCTAAGAGAATAATTACATAAACAGCATATTTAATGAACAAAATAAAATTAGGTATTTGTAATTATTTTAAATATACATCCTTTGATTGTTTCAAAATTTAATTTAAGCACCTATAAATAGATTAGAATGGATTAGAGTGATAATACTGCGTGGAAATTATTCTGTAATAAAAGTGTTAAATATATCTGCCTAACCAGTTTAAAATTCATCTTAATTAAAACAAAAATGTCAATAATTAGCATTAAAAACAGCTAACAAGAATAAAGAGAAGATTTAGCTCCACAAAAGTATTTAAGGGCCAAAACCACCACGCTAATCCACCCTTAATCTCTTAAACAAATTAAAGCAAATGAAGCTTTTCAGTCCCACATTAGTCCACGCCCTCGGTAAAAATGGGGATAATCCAAATGCTTAATTAATTATTTGGTAAAATGTATAAAATGTCACAATGTCGTCGAACCTAGTTTCCATAAAAAGCTAAAATATAGTACAAGTGATAAAAAAATTGATAATATTTTTACGCATGGAACAAACCACTATTTACCTTGTCTATAAGTTTGATTCATTTGAAGTTTTAAATGATCTGAAATTAACTTTTGTATGACAAAATTTCTCGTGCCATAATACATTAAGAATTTTTTAAATCATGTTATGTTACCATTATCATAATTTTTGTATATCTATACGACATTCTTCAAGCGATCAGACCACCCAATATCAGATTATATGTCTCCCACTCGCTTTAAAATTTGTATACCGTATTGGAATTTAATAAATTACAAAACAAACGTTTCGACTTTCCAAAGATTCGAGCTTAAGATTTTTTGCATACAAGCCTAAAGTTTCTTGCAGCTCTTCCAAACTAGGATACTAGATTTTATTTTACAGTCTAAAGCAATCAGTCTGACAGGGAAATTAAAAATGTGTTATGGAATACTGATTATGTCATTGTAACGAAAATATAACGAACTAACTGTTTCCATTAATAACATTGTAATATTACTTGATTTTAGTAATTTGAAATGTATTGACTAAGAGCATGATGTATCAAAGAGAATTGTTGAACTAAGCATAGCAATCCATACACTGGAGGGATTAAGATTAATCATTAGCAAGCACAGGAGGCTCTTACGGAGGTAAGATATAAATTAGACAGTGTCCTTGCGGAGTGTATGAATAATCATTATCATTAATCATTACATATATTTAAGACGGCTGTTTGTATTCATATATAGCTGTCACATTCGAATGTCATTGACTTTAAACTTTTTAATTCGTATTTAAGATTTTATATATAAAGTATTACGTAATGCATACAGATTTTTTCCTAATAGCCATTAATTTCTATAACAAAGAAAGCGCTACCTTCAAAATGCACCCCGTTCTATTTTATTAATGAGCAAACATTTTATGTCAATTAATTTAAGAAAAGATTTCGTTCACAACCCAACTTATGAGCAAGGCACGCGATTTGGAATTTCAATTTTTTGCATACGTTTTTTATATTTTAATCTTATTCATTTTTAAACAGATTTATTTTATATAAATAAATTAAACAAATGCGTAAAGTAAAGCTCTAAGTGTTCTTTCAAATTGAAGTTTGCTTTTCAATTCTCTATATACTCAGAATTATAAAAGTTGTGGGATCTTTGGTAGAAACACAGTTTCTTCTTTTTAGGTAAAGTAATCTTAGTTTTGCTATGGCGTGGTAAAACTTTTGCTTTTCTCTTTATATAATAATTAATATAATTATAACAATATTATTATTTCAAGAATGTAAAAACAAACCGGAAATTTAATTCAACTGGAATGGAATAAGACTGTGAGTAAAAAGCAGTTTAAACGTATGTATTTTGTATACAAAAATATTACAAAGGGCGTTTTGTTATATTCAGTTTTATGTACAAATTACTAGAAAGCTTAAAGAGAATGATCATTTTCATGTTAGCCCTAGAATAACATTTACTCTTTGCTGCGCACGTTTTTGATAAGATCTTCCCCTGCTGTTGCAAAGGATTGTCTTTATATCTAATCCTAATGACGTTAGAATATAATTAGAGACAGTGATTTTAGTTAAGAGGACACATGTAGTCACCAAGTAATATCAAATATCATTGGATTAATCAAATTAAAACAAAGAAACTATACTTAAAATGGATGCACAGATTTTGTAAAACAATCTAAATAAGAACTGACTACAAAAGATTGATATTTGCTAAAATAGTTACCGGAACAATGACAAAAATTATAAAAGAGACATACAATTATACTATTGCATAATGAGTAAAATATTTTAGGTGTATAAATAAGTTCTCAGCTTTTTTTCGCAAAATTAAAGTTTTATTTAAAACAAACAAAAAAGCTTAAGTATCAAAGTATTCTCTGTTGGCATCGATGACCTTTTGCCATCTTTCGGGTAGATTGCGTATTCCCTGGTGATAGAAGCTCACCAGCTTCGAGACGATAAAGTTATCGATGCATTTTCGGACTTTTTCTTCTGTTTTGAAGTACGTATCGGCCAAGTGATGCTATAACGACCGGAATAAATGATAATCGGAAGGGCCATGTCTGGGCTATACGCCCCATGTGGAAGAAGTTCCCAGCCTAACGCGAAGATGTGTTCTTGCGTCGCCTTCGCAACATGTGGTCGAGCATTATCATGGAGCAGGATGACTTTGCGACTTCCTTGTCCAGTAAATGGCCTCTTTTTTTCGATTGCGTCGCTCAAATTGATGAGTTGCCGTTATTAGCGGTCCGCCGTAACTGTTTCACCTGGTTTCAAGAGTTCATAGTACAGCACACCTTTCCAATCCCACCAGATACAGAGCAAATTCTTTTTGGCGTGGATATTGGGCTTTGGAGTCGATGTCTACCCATGATTTTTTGTGCTTCGGATTGTCGTACAAGATCCATTTTTCATCGCCCGTAATCATTTTATGCAGAAAATACTTTTTTAGGTTCCTTGAACGCAAATGGAGTGCGGTGACACGCCGTCGATTTTTGTTGTCTTCGGACAGTTTATGCGGAACCCATCTGCCTTCCTTTTGTATCTTACCCATTGCATGCAAACGTATGGAAATGGCTGGCTGCCGACGCCAAGCTGTTCTGCAAGCTCTTTTTCAGTTTGCGCATTGTTTTGATCCAGTAATGTCTGCAGCTCATCCGTGTCAAATATTTGAGGGCGTCCAGCGCGTGGTTGATCTTCAAGACTAAACTCTCCTCCGCGAAATCTTTGGCACCACTTTTTGCACGTTGCATGTCTTACAGAATTCTCACCATATGCAGCACAAATCATTTCGGTGGCTTCAGCAGCGTTTTTCTTAAGATGAAACGCGAAGTGGATAGAAAATCGAATATGCCCTTTTGTGATTGCCATCGTGAACACAGCTGATTATTGAGGTTATGTGCATCAAACGCTAAATCACATGATGTTTCGAAAGACCAAATGTCATTGCATTAAAACCGCAAGAGGGCGGACTAATACGTTACATATACACGGTGATTTGCGTCCTGTGAAATCTAAAGCTGAGAACTTATTTATACACCTATATAAACCGAAAAAAGCATTTGTTTATTGTAATACTATGATCATTGCCTGCAATCTTACATTCTTACTAACGTCAAATGATAATTTCTGCGTCAAAAACTACTCTATTTTTTATTGTATTTCTAGTTGGGTACATTAGTAATTTTAACTTAATGACTTCTAAAAACGCAAAATTTTATATGAAAATAGTAGTGCCATTAGTTTAGTTAAAACAAACAAAATTCAAAGTATGGTTTAGAGTCAGCTAAATTGACTAAAGCTGAACCATTGACATTTAGTCGCGTTAATCTGTATAAAGTATGAGGTAATGGCTCGCCAACTGACTTTTAGCATACGAAGCAAAAAATAATTTTACTAATTACTTCTTTAGTGCTCTTTTAAAATTCTCGATAAGTGAAATCCCACAGTGCCAAATAACATAAATAGCACCTACATGTTGGGTGATCTTTCCTCCCTCTATAAACTATAAGGACAGCATATAAAATACTCTGGTCTCCGATTCTTCTTGGAAAAAACAAAAGGGAAAACCAAATTTGACGTAGAATCCGAATCCGCGATCAGAAATTTAAGAAAACCAGTGCAAGTGGCCTAAAAAATAACCCTTTTAAAAATTATGAGGCTTGACAGATGTCAGAAATGACAGAAAAACGGACCGAACGAACCAACGCGCTTTCCCATAGTGATCAATTGGTCGAGTTGGTAAAGGGTTTACTTCGAGATGCGAGGTTTGTAGGTTTAATCTCTTTGGTGGTTGCCGTTTTTTTTGCAGTCTTTTGCAACAATGGCTACATTGAAATGGGGGAGAAGGTAGGGCTTGCACTTCTCATAAAGTGCGAAGCGCCTCAACGCACACCGCTCGAAAACTTTACGATATTATACTTTAACAAGACCGCGAAGCGGCTTTTATTGTACATCTATCTTGTCTTGCTATACTAAATAATCATACTTAATATTACAGGCAAAATTCTACGTGTCGCCTTTCTATGTGCCGTTTCACTGTTTCAAGTACCACGCTATAAAATTTTAAAAAATTTCTTAACTCAAAAAAGTTTTGATTTTTATCGTTTTTCTTGTTTACGGTGTAGTAAAAATCTAAGATAAGATCTTCACAAACTGACTGCAGCCCAAGTCGACAAACGAGCTGGGATTTTTTGCTAACTACTTGAAAATTTGTAGTATGATCGATTATGAAAGCACATGATCACTTAGACAAAAAACGTTTGGGTTTGGTTTGTTAATTCTGTAGCCATTTCTTCGACAGAATCTTTTTGGAAGAAAGTTACGACTTTATTTGCTAGAATGTTAATGGTATTGTGCACTTAGAAGTTATTTCAAATGAAAAAATCGTAAATGGCGAGCTGTAGAGTAGACAACTGTGACGAATTTACGAAGTCTTAAAGCAGCAGTATCCAAGATGAGCTATTTTTCAACAACATAACGCGCCCGCTCATCGTACCATTAAAACTGCAAACAAAATTACTGAACTCAATGCAAATTGGATTTTGCACTCTCTGATTACGGCCTGTTTCGATCTGCTTCTCGTGCTATCTTAAATAATTTAAACATTTATCAGATTGGTAAAATGGATAAATGCAACAGTTTGCAAAGCGCTGGTAAAAGGTCATAAAAATGGGTTGTACTTTGAATATAGCCGTTGTTTTTAACTTTAATTTGGGAATAAAAATTTTTTCGAATTATAAAAAACTTTTTTATAACCCAGTAATTGAACTACCAGTTTTTTATCTTTTCCCAAAAACAATATTGTTATAAAATTTTTCATAAAAAAGAAACATTAAAATTGGTTTAAATTCATAAAAAAATAAACTGTTTTTATGGAATGAGATCACTTTTAGAAAACAGTCAATAAAGGTCAGTATTAACAGTTGACAAGTTTTTCTGCTTATAGCACAACTGAACTTTTTTTTCAAATGTTGCTTTCAATTTATTATTCAAATATAATACGATAAAAACACTAAATCAGAAAGCCACTTAAAATTATTCAAGCTGCATAATAAACCGTGTAGGCAGTATATAAAATTTTAAACTGACAAATCTCATTTGATAAAATATAATTTATGGCGTGATTACGATATTCTTTCTTGCGAGAAAACCGCTTGTTCGCAGTTTTGCCTCGAAAAATGGTTTACGGCGCAATTTCCGCGAGAGCAAATGCCAAGCACAAAGAGACCCACGTGCACAAACACCTTTATTGTACGCCCTTCCTGTGTTTAATAAATGTTGTAGATTAAGTGAAGCAAGGGAATTTTAGTCTTTCCCCGCTGTTGCCTCTTAAAATTAAGCTACCGCGCATTAACAACACCAGTGCTGCCCAGATAAGTTTTGAAGTCCATTCAACATCAGCAACTTTACTATCATTAGTTTGGTAACGCAACAGTTTGTAATAGTTGCATTATTGCTAATATATTTATATTAAAAAAAGTTTAAAATTAATCAATTTTTATTTTTCAACTACTCAAATTAATTAATTTATTTTTCCCCCAATTTTTCCTTGGTTTACCAATTTTCCTCTTTCTACTGCTATTTGCTTCTATGTAGTATTTTGTTTTTCTTTCTTTATTCATTCGCGTTACATGTCTAAACTAGTTCAGTTTTCGGTTTGTTTTTAATTTTTTCCTGTTTAGTTTTCTCGTAAATTCTCTCTATTCTCAATTTATCACATTTTGTTATACCTAATATTTTTCTTAGAAACTATATCTCTATGGCTCGTAATTTCTCTCTCATTTTGTTTTGTTGGGTGGGTAGTGCTTTAAAATTGCATAATAGTGTTGGTATGACTAGAGTATTATAAACTATTTTCTTTGTTTTTCTGGTGATTTCCCTTTTTTATAAATCGTTTTGATTATTGTATAAAAGATTTTGGTTTTGTTTATTTATTTTGTGTGAAATTTCTGTTTCTAGTTTTCCACCATTTGTTATAATAGAACCTAAATACTCCATTCTCAAAACTTCTTTGAATGTGTGTCCATTGCAATTAATTTCTGTTTGCTGTTTCTTCATTTTCTTTCCCAATAAACATTACATTTGTCATTATATTTTCTTTACCTCGTTATTCTACATATCAACTTGTTTCTGAGTTTTTGTCCCTGTATCCGATACTAATACGATATAGTCTGCGTATAGTAAGACTTCTATAGTGACTGGCTTTATATTGAGGTGTCCTATTTATGTTTTCTTCTTTACTTCTTTATAAATTTGGTCCCTATAGATTAAAAATAGCAATGGGCTTACACAGTCACTGTTTTACTCCCTTTGTCATTTCGAATTCTTCTGATGTTTCTCCCATTATTTGTTTGTTCTTAATTTATTTTTATTTTAAACTTTTCCATATTATGTTCGGGTTTACATTATCAATTGCTGTTTCGAGTGTTAGATCTATCAACTTCCTTAGCACATGAGTGTGATCCGTGGTTTGTTTTGCTTCTCAATATGCTCCCTGCTCGTCTTCTAATTGATTTAATATTTTGTCTCTTAACCTCTTCTCTATAATTCTTGTGTAGACTGAATATTATGGGAAACAATGTTAAAGCTCTATAATTGTTACAGTCGGGTAGTTCTCCTTTTTTATAAATCGGTAGTATTGCATTTATTTTCTATACTTTGGGTATCTTATTTGTTCTCCAAGCTTCATTTATTATGTTGTATATCCATGTTAAAGCTAAAGTCCCGCTGTATTTTATCATTTCTGGTGCGATTGCATCTGGGCTTGCTGGTTTTCCTATCTTTATTTTCTTTGCTGCTTCTTGTAACTTTTGAATTTTTTTCTGCCTTTTTCTTTCTCTGTTTCTGTCCTTCTTAGTCATTTGGTTGTTCTGCTGGATATACCTTCCCTGAGTGTGTAAATTTCTGCTCGTAAAATCTTTCCATACTTTAAGTATGTCTTTCAGGTCTGTTTTTATAGCTACATCTGCATCTTTTATGTTTGCAATTGTTTTTGTTTTCTGTCCTCTTAGGGATTTCAGGATGCTCTAGAATCTTTTGTTGATTATTTTATATGCTATTCTAGTTAATCCCGAACTGTGTTTCAATTCATTTCTGGTGTTTGACATCTGGTTCCTTGTTTTTCTTTCTATATAACTTTATATCTTCTTCTACCTGTTATCTTTCTTGTATACTTTTGAATTTTTCTATAAACTTTATTTCGCTTTTCTCTGTTTCTGTCCATTCTATGGTCTGTTTATCCTGCTTCTGCTGATACACCTTCTAATTCTGATTGTATTTCTTCATGTAATAATTAAACCATGATACTTTAAGTATGTCTTTCAGGTCTGTTTATATATACATCTGCATCTATATATATGTATATGCATATATATATATATATATATATATATCCATTTTCAGGGATGTTCAGGATGCTCTGAGAAATGCTTCCTATTATTAGGTATTTTATACAGAACTGTATTCTATTTCTTCTCGATTATTCTTGTGTTTCAATTTTCCTTTTTTCACATTCTTGACTTCTGTTCTAATGTCTTATTTCAGTTTTCATGACTATTATATTATTTGATCTTCTTTCTCTACCTTGTAATTCATCATAAATTCTTTTCTTTTTATTATTTCTATAAACTTTATTTCAGCTTTGTTTCTATTTTTGCCATTGGCAATGGTTCCCATTTTTTAATTCTTCTGCTCTATTTCTTTGTTAACTATTATTGCTACTCTTTCTTTGTTATTTTCTTTTAAATAAACCAAATTTATTTTAAAAAAAGACAGTTATGCCTCAAATGCCATTAGAAGGGCGGATTTATGAGTAATTTGATTAATATGAAAGTCAACAATGTGAGTTTAAAAAATCTTAATTGTCAACATTGTCTCCTAGAATGCACTTACTTCAATGTTTTTCCTGGTTTGCGATTTCTTACGTCAAGACAGTTAAAATATTCGGTTACGCTTCGTATTACCTTTTAGTTTGACACAAACTTTTTGGAAAATATGGTAATCCAATAAAGCTAGATTGGTCCAATAAGGTAGATGCAAAAGAATTTTAAACCTTAATTCAGCCAATTTTTCGCTGGTGTGCTATCACTTTTTGGCTATTCCAGGGCGTTTCTCCACAAGTGCGACTTTTCCAAAAGTATTATTTAATATTTATAGCAATGGTATTTTCTTTCTCATCTTACTCAATCAAAACAATTCCTTTTACAGTCTCAAAAAACTTGCAACATCACCTCTCCAACGGACAGTACCCTTTTTGCATTTTTCGAAGCCGATTTGCCTAGTGCAATCTGCTATTTGGAGTATTTTCTTTACTGCTTCTTGTAACTTTTGAATTTTTTTAGTTTTTCTTTCTCTGTTTCTGTCCTTCTTGGTCATTTGTTGTCTCTGATATTTGATATATATATATATATATATATATATATATATATATATATATATATATATATATATATATATATATATATATATATATAGGGTCCGCCATCTAACATTTTTTTTTGAACTAGCGGTTATTTGGTGAATGGCAACACTTAGCTCATGACATGTTTAACAGAAAATTAGTTTTATCCTTCCGTTGAACGAAAATGGTTGTGTATACGCTTGAAGAACGCTGGAAAATATTGCGACATTACTTTGAAAATCATGGTGATGTTGCAGAATGTGTGCGAAAATTAGGTACGGAAATGGGAAGAAAAGGGGCACCGTCAGCTCCGTATATGCTTTATGTTGTTAAAAAAGTGAGAGAAACTGGCATGCTTATTGACAAACTAATGCGTGAAAACCCAAAAACAGTGCGTACACCCAAGAATATCGCTGCTGTTGCCGAGAGTGTGCGTGAATCGCCAGGAACATCAGTTCACCGTCTTTCTCAACAATTGGACATTTAGGAGACATCATTGAGACGAATTTTGCGTAAAGACCTTGGTATGACGCCGTACAAAGTCCAATTGGTTCAGCAATTGAAGCCAACTGACCATCCAATGCTTTGTCGCTTTGCTTCACGGGTTTGGGATCGACTTGAAGAAAATGCCGATTTTGGGCGAATAATCATCTTTTCAGATGAAGCTCATTTCCATCTCGGCGGGTATGTCAACAAGCAAAATTGTCGCATTTGGGGCACAGAAAACCCGCACGCAATCGAAGAAAAGCCGATGCACCCACAACGAGTCACTGTTTGGTGCGGATTTTGGTCCAGAGGCATCATTGGGCCATTTTTATTCGAAAATGAGCAAGGAGCAGCTGTTACAGTCAATGGTGAGCGTTATCGGGCCATGTTGAACGAATTTTTGTTCACAGAAATTGAAGAGGAAGATATTGGCGACATTTGGTTTCAACAGGACGGCGCTCCGTGCCACACAGCCAACGTTACAATCGATCTTTTGCGCACTGTCTTCGAAAATCGCATTATCAGTCGAAATTCTGATGTCGTTTGGCCGCCTCGGAGCTGCGATTTGACACCGTTGGACTATTATTTGCGGGGAGCCGTCAAAGATAAGTGTTACACCGACAAACCAGAGACAATTGAGGCTTTGAAGGACAATATTCGTGCAGCCATAGCTGAAATAGAGCTGCATACAATCGAAAATGTACTCAAAAATTGAACCGATCGTATAGGCTACCGTATGGCTAGCCAAGGCAACCATATGAATGAAGTTATATTCCATTATTAACCGGAAGGATTTTACTTTCAAATAAAAAAGAATTGGAAAAATATTCAGTAGTTTTTTATTTATAGTATTTTAAAAAAAAAGTTATATGGCGAACCCTGTATATAGTAAAAACAAAATTCTATTCAAATACAAAATAAAATAAAATACAATACAATTTGTGCTAACTTCAAATTAATTGTAGATTCTGTTAGCCCATTATTTTTCCCTGTATTCCTTCTTAGTTTTTTATCTTAAGTTCTCCACAACTTTCTTTTTCCTACGTTTTCTTTAGGCTTCCTCTTTCTCTTTTCTGTTGCGATCTGAACTCCCATATTCTTTTTGTTGCTTTTCTTTTGCCTATGCGTACTATGTGATCAAACCATCACAGTTTCTACCGGTTGATACTTCTAGTTTTTCTCTCACTAAGTCTCTTCTCGTAATACCTTTAATGCCGCGTAAGTATCTCATTTCCGTAGCTTGAATTATGTTTTCTGTTTGCTTTGATAGTACACAGCTTTCACTTCCATATACTAGAATCGGTTTAAAATCAGATTTGAATACAGCAATTTTCGTTTTCTTAGATATTTCTCTTTTCCTTACAAATGATTTACCATCTGACCAAATTTGACCCGGACTGGTCCATTTAAACCGCGCGCGTAAACGAAATCGGTAAAATTATTCTTGATAGAGTAAACTCCCCAAAACACTTCTGCAACATTTTCAATGATTTCGTAGCCGTAATTCCATCGGAAACATAAAATTTCAAACAACCTCGTTGTTCAATATTTTTTTTCATGGTGAAAATCGCCAGAAAACTTTTCGCGTCGTAAACAAATGACTGCCAAACACACTAATTGACGTATTTCGCTCAAACTTCACACGAATGTCAAAAAAAGGTGTACTAACCTAGAAAAAAATTTTTACCGATTCAGTTTACGCGCGCGGTTTAAATGGACCAGTCCGGATCAAATTTGATCAGATGGTACTTAGAAAGTGGTATATTTTAGCGGCACTTTCCAGCCTATCATGTTTTTCGGCACCCAATTTTTCTGTTGCACTGTAGCCTTGCTCCTAAATACTTAAAGTTTGCACTTGCTCTATCTCTTTTCTCTTTAGCTGTATAGATACGTCCAGATCTTTTTTTCCTATCATCATTACTTTAGTTTTATCGACGTTTATTTTTAGATTTTGTATATATATTAAAAAATTAACTTTTAACCACTGGTTCTCAGTTGGCTAATAATAGCATAGGAATTCACTTTATTCTATATCGACTATACGCTGCACTTGCAAAGTTTTTCCATATTTTATTTATTATGCGTCTTCTATAAATGTTCTGCCACACTTGATATCGTTTACCCAGTTTCATAGAAAGACTCTAAACTATCCAGTGTAGAAAAATTATTATATGCATTTAATTCGCTGATTCTGGATTTCAAATAATTACTTAAATCGCTTTATAAATTTTAATTTAATTCATCAACTGTCATAGTTTAAACTAATTAGTGTCAGAATGATCTGTAACCGTAAAATATTCATTTACGCAAGAAAAGTTTATGACTATCTATAATTATTGCTGTCGTCCTCTATAAATAAACGAGCCAAGTTACTTATTAAGCCACCCACATACATAAAATAAATAGAGCTTTCAATTTACTATTAAGCTAAAAATTCGTGCTAATCAGTTAAGTTAAATTTATTAAATCTATTTTAAAAAGTAAGTCGTACTTCTATTAAGTTTTAACCATAAATGCTGCCATAATTATAAAAATAACGATAAGCTATTGTAGTTACTGTACTAATTGCAAAATCTCTAAACTGTGGATATTATTTAAAAAAATTAATAGTGCCTTTTGATATTCAGATCACTAATTTGAAAAAACTGATAAACAAACTAGGATAAACTATAAGTTGCATTACACACTTAATCCCAATTGATTGTAGACAAATAAAACAAAAAAGAACAAAAACTCATTAACTTTTTGTGGGAAAATAAATTGAACCCATCGGCATGTACAAATTTATTAATAGAGCAATAATAATAAAAGCAAGGCACAACTCCAACCATTTGTTGGTAGCATGCTTTGTTTGCGTAGTACTGAAAAATAGATAACAATTTGATTGAATAACCCAGTAAACAAAGGAACCAATCAAAGTTTTAGTCACAACCAAGAAATCAATTACAAATAAACGAAAGGGGATATCTTACATTTCATCGGCAAACAGTGAAATTTGTATGCGTTCAGTAAAATGGTTCGTGTATTTTCTAGAGTCACGTGCGCCTCGCATATTCCATCAGCGTAATGGAAAGCGTATTGCCTATACAGAGTTTAGTCACATTAATTCTGGTCTGAACGTAGCCCTTCGTATTCCAATTCAATTGATTCGGTTTAAGCCAAGATTTATTTGAAAAGGGGTGTAACAAAAGTCGCATTTTTTTATTACCGCGATAATAATAATAATGCGGATTATTCAAATTTTGATCTTTTTTTGTTTTTAATCACATGTATGTAGATTTTGTCCATTATTGCAAATTGAGCTTTCTTTAACAACGCATAGTAAAAACAATACTTAAAAATGTTATAAGTAATGAAATCAACTATTAAAAATTGCAAATTAAAAAATAGTATCAAAATAGGAAGAACGAGGTATTTGACATATAAGTTCTATAGATTTTACTTCTTCTTCTTTTTTTCCTATCCCTGTACCCTATTCGGATGTCGGGTTCTTCATTAATGATTTAGCAATCAATTTTTTTCATTTAGATATTTTACTAAATTATTAAAAACTTGGTTGTTAGTATTATATAATAGGTAAAAAAAAGCTCAGATCTTAACATATAAATCTATGTAAGCCAAAACAAGTCTCCTCATTACAATTCCGTTTTGAATATTTTAACTATTCGGTAGTCATATAGTACCTCTCATATTATTGGTAGCAAGGTAACTGTTGTTGATTTATGGTAGCTCATATGAAAAATAATCAAAATCCCACAGCCTATTTTAGGCTCTACAATAACAAGGGGATGTAACTACGTAAAGTCAGAAGGGTCACGATGCGTCTACTAACGGCAAGAATTGGCTACGTAGAGCATGAAATACCGATAGGTGGCGCAAACTGTCTAATTACTTCATGATAGCTTTATGTTTTGATCTATAACAAATCAGCCGTGCCCTAAATATAAAATCTAAAACCCTCATGCAACAAACCGGTTCGAATAAAGTGTTAACCTTTGAAATAGGTTCATAACTGTAAGAAGAGTTGCAATGTTAGTTACATAGTTACATATTTGCAGTTTTATAGAGTAGATGTTTTTAAAAAATTTTTATGTACTTACATAACTGCAACACACAAGTGCAAACAAATAATTGCTAGAATGTATAATACAGAAAATTTACCAGTTCGTAAAAGTATATTGGTTAATATTAAATCACAGTTTCATGTTTTAATTTAAAGTTAAGGAAAGGATATCGTGTAAATAAAATATTCTAAAAGTCTTAAGACTTTCATTTAACCTTTACACCAATAATCAGATATCATACCAATAAATTGGTCAAAAAAATAAGTAGATGTATCAGAAACTTTATTTACACTGATTTAAAACAAATGCACGTGTCACTTTTCGAAATAGTCTCCCTGCATAGTAATGCACTAAATCTCAACACGCGAACTAAACTTGTGTTAGCATGGTTTTTCCCTTAAAAGGCCACAGAATTAGTAATCAGACGGCGCTGGAGCAAATCATCTACTCTCTGAATGTGTTGGTCCCCATGCGTAATGTCCATGGGTTACCAGATCGGTTTTTATCCGTTACACTTTCTCTTCCTCCCTTAAAGCGTTCTATCTACTCGTAGATTTTTCACTGATGCATGGTTCATGCTCCTATTCCATACGGTGGCAACATCCGTCGATAGATTCCGCAGATTTAACTCCTTTTAGGGCGCGTTGATCTTCGATGGTGCAGCCACTGAGTGGAATAGCAAGATTTTTATCCTCGTTGCTCTCTGCCATATTACTGAACTATAGAATGCTGCGCGCGGCAGCTACCTGTCATCCCTTGCGCACATCTAGTGTGTACTACTCTCTTGTTTTTACCCCATCATTTCAAAATTATTTTTTTCTCAATTTATACTCGTATATTAACTTCCGTTTTGAGCACAAATAATACATTTCTACATTCTACATATAGTGTATTCTGAATAAATTAAGCCTTTGTTGTTAAGTTTAAATCCAATCAATTTTTAAATACCCGCGCAGTGATTGTCAAAAGACTGTTTATTAAACATTATAATCCAAATACTAAAAAAGAATTTTGTTAAATAAAACAACTGTTTTTTAAGTCATTACAATTTTAGACTTTAGAAGAAAGTAGAATATGAATGCTATATAAGAGTAAGTAGCATTTCTTTATTTAAATTCAAAATGATTTTTAAACTTTATGGTATCTACATCTAGAAAGTGTTTAAATCGAATTTAAACCATTATAAAAAAATAATAAACCACGTATTGGAGGTTTTCTTATCGGGTTTTATAGTCTAAGGAGGAAAAAGTCACTAAAGGGATTCATTTTAAATCATCTGATTAACCTTCACTTTTCTTTGCCGAAAGTTTTTCTAAAGAAGATAAAACCGAGCAGAGTAATACCATTTTTCGAGATTATGCTAAGTAGTTGCCACTACTTCTACCATAACTAAGTAAACTTCTTTGAACCAAATGCGTAACGTGTCCTTGCAGTTAATAAACTGTAAAAAATCAACTTCCGTATTCAATTTTTCACTGTTCCCTGCTGTATTTCATAATATTAGTGTCCTGTTTAGAAAAAATAGGGTATAAAATATCATTTGATATACTAACTACTTTGTTAAATAAATTTTTCGGGCAGTCTACACAAAAAACTTAATAATTACAAAAACTAGTAAGATCTTAATTAAGCAAAATAGAATAATTTTATTATTTCGAAAACTGCATTTTATAATTAAAAAATTTATATTGCATATAATATAAAAAAATATGACCACCCAGAAGTTTGGTATAACACTTCCTGATTTTATTATGTCGAGATATGACAAGAATTTGGTTTACGTAGCAACCATAACTTCCATTGGCACACGGGAATATATATTATTTAAACAATTACAAACTTAACCTTCAGTGTAAATTAACAGCTGTTTCCTGCATATTAAATTTTATCAAATCCCCATACTTCTTTTGTAGATACCTTGTGTATCTAACAGTGTTATTGCTTAATTTCCATAGAATTGCTGGAGGGCTACCAGAGCATAACAATACAGCAAAATCCCTTCAGTAATCCCGCGCCCTGAGCAGCTAATAACCGAACAGTACTCACCTACAACTGCGATTCCGGTGCCATACTTCCACATGCAACCGCTTGTTAATATCCCGCTTGTGAATCGGTAGCCTGAAGGTGTGGTTGAAGGTGGGTCTGCAGGAATTAGCTTGGACAGCCGTCCGCTGCAGGATTCCATTCCGTTTTTTGCTGATGTCGCCGGTTCGATCGCTTAAAATGACCTAAAATGAATATTACGTTAATTAACACCTAAGTGCGTTTCTAAGATGATTATTGATCGTTCTAATTATTTAATTGGTTAATATTTAACAAAATTGAAGAATTTACTAATTGATTTGTGACGAATAATCAATAAATTGTAATAATACTTAACAGATTATAAGTTTATGTTGCCACTTTTTTATTTTAATACACTAAATCTTATCAATTTTATATGAGCAAGCTAAAATATTTATAATAAAGCTAAAGTACTTTATGCTATTCAAAATTGCTTAAATCTGAATAGAAGTATCAACTTTGCTAGTGTTGAGTGAGCTTTCAACTATTCAAAACAACTAACCCCGATGGAATTATATATGTGCTGTTATAGTAATGGACAACTATATTTGTACGAAAGCTTCGTAGCCTCTAAAAGCAAACCTAACAACAAGGATCTATTTTCTCTACTTGAAATAGTCAAATAGTCTTTATTTTTCAACCTGGAATAATTTTCTTCCAAGCAAAAACATACAAATTTAACACTTTATCAACTTTGTTACAAAAATTGAAAAAACTGATATTAGGGAAAGCTCACCGCTCAAGAGTGTATTTCACCCATATGAATACCAATTAGAAAAGTCGTGTGAAACTACCTTTCAGTAATTAGTGAGGAAAATTGAATACATTCTAAACTGCGAGAAAATAAGACCGACCGTTTTTCTTGGTATAAACTCTTTTTGATACCACTTACAATTTAATGTACGACACAAAAATAGTTAACCCCAATTGATAAAACAATGACGATAATTACTGCCAAAGGTTAACCGCAAAGAGTTTTAACACCTCTACTATGAAACCTAGTAGTAGGCTTTTTGTTGAACTAAATGATTAAGACTATTACACTCAGGGTTTTTAAAAACTTCCATTGCAGTCTAGGTACTTACTTAGAAGGTTCTGTATAAGTTTTTATAAAACGGTACTGGTACCATTTACAAGCATAAATCTATTGGGTAAAAACTACCATACCTTTTCAATCAACTATAAATAAGCCAGGAGGTTAAGTATGTTGGAATAATTTTGTATGCAAAACCAACCTAAAACCCACATATACTTATTACAAACAAGGACAAAATAAAACTTATGAGTTCAAGGTAAGTACTGAGTAACATATGGGAACAATTCACGCATGGTGCACTGGTTATGCATTACTGTGGTGAGATCTATGGTCATTGCTAGCACAGTAGCTTAAAGTAAAACAAAGATAAGTCAAGTTGGATTTAGCTAAACTCTAAAAAGAAATCTTAGTCAAAAAAGGGGCAAAAATAACTTCCTATCAGCTAAAATATAATATAAATTGGCTACTCAGTCCAGTTTCTAGCCATACAAGAGAAAAGAAATCCTTTACTAAAAAATAATGTTACACCAGCTAAGCAAAACCTTAACAAACCTTTCAAAATCCAACTAGACTAGAATGAAAAGCTAGACACTGTCGGACAGGAAAACTAATCTGCTACATACGCAAAGCTATGTTCGGAAAATCTCCTAAATTTTTCTCTAAGAGAGTATATGAAAGCATTTTACAAGGAAATGAACGCCATCATTATATTTGACTGCAAAAGTCTTGGCCACCCGCCAGGCATCAGAGAGCACCGGAAATTGAACCCGGGTGCGTCAGCATCGCAGCCCACCCCTCGACCAAGGGACCACGCTGGCTCTCTTATAATATGTAATATACAAAGTAATAGTCTATACCATACTAGACTCGCACTTGATTAATTTGGACAGATTTTAATTTTTGAGAAATTCTGGAGCACCACTTCGTCAATTTGATTTCTTTTTTTTTAATTTTTTAAATAGATAATTTAATAGAAACCAAAAGAATACTATTAATTGCTTAAAGTGAGTAACAATATACTTTCTTCTTTCCATAGACAAAAAACATCCATAAAATGTTATATTAAAAATTTATAATGTTTAAAGTTAAAGTAATTTATTACTCTAATGAAAAAAAAACCATAAATTGCGATTTGTATGCAAATTTTTATATCATCATATCTCTTATAAAAGGCGATGTGTTACACTTGCGCGACCATATGAAAAGCATTGGTTGCCAGGGTAACGTGTTCGGGGCCACGCAAAAATACACGAACGATCGTCGTATTTTTAAAACACACTCCAATTTTAAAAACCTAAATCAAAAAATTATCCTACTGTTTTAGTTTTTCTGTTCTTTTTTGAAAATAAGCATTCTTTGGTATGGAACGGGTACAAACAGCTGAGCACCACAGAAATTACTTGAGAAAACGAAGAAGTGAGCAGACTGCGAATGAAAGGGCAGCAATAAATGAAGCGACGCGACGTATATGTGCCGAAAGATCTCCGGAGAACAACGACGTGCTCAAAGAACACCGGAAGAAATAGCTGCAGCAATAGTAACTATTGCTTCAGAAAGTTCGTAACACTTGCATTCTCTATAGCAGCCAAGCGTAGCTGGCTGGAATTTCTAATTTTTATATTATATAGGGTATTCCAAAACAACGTTTAAAGATTTGCAAGATTTTTACAATATCGTCCTTCTATTTCCAAAGACACGATCTACATTCGTTCAAAGAAAACCCACACGCTTTCAAGATACTTGAGTATTGCTACAATTATCTGAGAACACTGTTCTATATATTGGCGCAAATCTGAAAGATGATGAAAGGGATTACGTAGACTAAATTTTTTAAATAACTTTGAATACAAAATTCTGAAGGAGTCAAATCAGCTGATCTTACAAACAGTGCAATGGATATATGACTTAAAGCCATTTTTGCACATCAAAACAAAATCTTCTTAATACACATGCAGTTTGCCGATGAGCACATTTGGAACACCTTGTATTTATTAGATTTAAAACACATAATCTTACTGTACTTTTGTTTAAGCTTTAATAAATGTACCTACTGTAAAAAATTTACTCCAAATTAACTCGCAATATGTTCCTATAGAAATGCTTGACTCATATTTATTATACGCGAACATATTGCTTGGTTGAATAAGAAGTAATTTGTTCTAAACAATTGGGAAAATTTTTGTTTTCTCTACTGATATATATAATACTTTGTCATATGCTATCCTAGCGAAGGAATCCAAAAATACAAAGATAAGTATGAGAGGAAGAGAGATTATGGGAAATATCACACAGTCTGGAACTGGTTTCATCTAGGTTTCTTCGAGTCGAGTGAATAGAATATTCAATAAGCCATGACTAATTTTTTGGGGCTACAGAAAATTGTAAAAATATCACATTTTAACCCCAGTCGTATAAGAATAACTTTTTGCCTCTGCGAAATTTTAAAAACGCAAGATCACACAAAAGTCTAGTCTTTTGTAAAGCACGTTTTTACTTCTGCCCCAAATATAGTAAAGTAAAGCACACAAAAAACATTCGTCTTTCATAACTTATATCTTGTTGCTATTCATAATTTGAAAATTTAGAAAAAAACTGATAAGATCATTGAAATGAAAAAACTAGGCCGAAACGAAGAAAGTTGACTATCTTAAAAGTATCGAAGATAAAAAATACACGTTTAGAACTATATATCGTTATTTGGCGTTAGAAATACTATTCAAATTAAAAAGGAAAGCAAGCGCAAAGGATATTTAACATTATTGCAAAACCATAGCATTTCTCCAAGTCGTTAATTAATTGGGTAAAATTTATTGCAACAAAATAATAATTGTATATGTAAATTAACTAGTAAAAACCTGTTTAAGAGAATTATCCGGAGAAAGAACAATTATATAGTTATATATAAATCGATATGAAGTTAACAGAAAACACGTAAGAGCATTAGGACTTAAAAACAATTTAAAAACACATAAAAATTTTCAAGTCTTAGGAAAATCAGTATTAAGCAATAGAAAATATATTTGGCTCACTATTAACAAAAATTGCAGCAGTTCAAAAACATCAGATAGACATATCAAGTAGTAATTGTTGTAATATATCAATTACAATTATAGTCCTTTTGTCCGGCTTGGTTGTATGCCAATAAAGTAATAATTTTTTATTTAGATTATCTATTTTTCTAACTAGTGTATTATAAGAAAGGTTCACTTTTACTTGCTGCTATAAAATTAATTCACAGTAGTGTATTTATAAACGCAAGGATAACCTAGCTAATATTGAATGACAAGTATCTACTAAAACTGATACGCACCGATAGGCACACAACCAAAGTGAACAAGCTTATAACAAAATTTAAAAAACATTACAATTGCAATAAAAAACGTTACATACATTACGTTATTAGTCTACCTTAATGCAAAATAAAATGCGTCGTTAAATTTTATTTTAACAAGGGCAAAGCAACACAAGAAAGGTACTTATAAAGTGTTTTCTGCAGCACCAATTTATGCGTCGTTAACTATTTTTTTAGTAAAAATCTAAGTAAAAAATTAACGTTGTAGAGTCGGGACGGAAGTACCAATTATAAAATTAGTTTTTGGACTTGGGCGGTGTATAAGTGACTTCTTTTCTTTTTAATAAAGTGAGATTATATATGAAAAATAAAATCTTATGTATGTGCGTCTATAGATGCTGCACATATGCGAGGTTTCACCACATTATTCATAATTATTAGTAAGTCTTTGGTGGAATGTTAAAAACGGCATCATAAATGTTGGTTTTGAGTTACGCAAAGGAGGATGGGCAAAACCCTATAGACCCCTCCGAGTAAAAAAACTGTAAAAAGTTCTAACTGTAATATAAGACGAGACTAACAGTTCTGTGTAGGTCATGTTCTAAGGCCAGTAGCTCAGGCCAGAATCAATTTTAAGTTCTGGTTACAATAAATCTTATTAGAACTGACTGTCCTCTATCATTAGACACCAAGATCATCTTTCTACGTCTTTTCTAGTCGGCGCTATGTCCTTTTTTTCTAAAAGTCCTAAAGCCTATATCTCAGATAGCTTTCTTGGTACCCTCTGAAACTCATCGAATTTGGTGTCGCGAGGTTCTAGGCTCTTGTTTAAAACCTCATTTGTCATCGTTCGACGCTTCGTAGTTTCACTATGTCAGGTCAAGTTCTAAGGCCAGTAACTAAGGCTAGATTAAATTTTAGGTGGTGATTACGATAAATCCTATCATAAATAATATGATAAATAAATCCTATCATTAGACACCAAAATCATTTTTGTATGATTTTCCGTACCGGCGCTATTGCCTATTTTTTCTAAGTTCTAAGGCCTACATCTTTGTTCAGAGAGGTCGTAACGCGTTGGTTCCTTAGACAATATTGCTCAGGACACTAAGGGCTTTCGATGTCATAGGTTTTGTCTGGGTACCCAAATATTTGATTTGGGACCCAATCAGCCCATCCTTTTTCTGTAAGTTGATGACTTAAATGTTATCCTTAAGATATCCCTACAAAAAAACTCAAGAAGCAGATAATGTTACTCAAAAGAGTAGATGCCATGCCCTGGAAAGAGTGTGTGACAAAATACTGTTTGTGACTAAGGTTACATGACAAGTTGCTCCAATTTGTTGGAACCACATGTTCTCTAAGTTAAAATTTTCCATGTATAAAGTTTACCAGTTTACCAGTAATGGTGACATTATCTGCATAATTTCTAGAAAAATGAATTTAGGTTACTCCAAGAACGCAAATAAGCACCAAGCTATAGTTCGGCAGAAATAAAATAGCCACTCACAAGTAACGCTAGGGTTTCTTAAGTCTCAAAAACGAATGAGTTATTTGTTGATGTAAGCACTTAAACCAAAAAAGCTTTCTCGTTTAAATTTTTCCCAACCAAACTTGTACAATGTTTAAACGCCTTCACTTTGTTCAAATTTCTTTACTAATTGGGGCTATTTCTATCAAAATGTTTCAATTTTTGTTGACAGTTATTTAAAATACAAGAAGAACTTTAACAAAAAAAACTAATTTGCGCTCTAAAGGATGTACAATAAATACAAAATAAAAATATTCAAAAATAAAACAACTTGAGTTACGGAAACAAAAAGAAAACTTAAATAACAAAAAGAAACTGTTTATTAAAATGATAAGACTTTTTTTAGAAAATTCTATCAGATAGAAAAACTAAAGCCATAAAACATTGAAATACCACCTGCGTAAAACAAGAAAAGACGGAAAATTTCAGAGATTACAAAGGAAAGGAATAAAATTGCCTGAAAAATTGTAAAGCACTAAGTGAGGTTAGCGATAGTAGTCAACTAGTACTTTATAGATATAACTCAATAAAATTAGATATGACAGAGATATGCTGATAAATAAATAATGCTTTAATACTAATACTTAGTGATTTTGAAAAAACATTGTCATGGACTACAAATAAAATCTTATTGGGGCAAAAGTATATAATTTTATCTAAGTTATTTACAACTTTACTTAAATACACATATGTTGTTAAAAGCACCAATCATAATCAAAGCGAACATATATAGAAAATACATAAATTATTTTATCAGAAAAATAAAGTAGTAAAGGTTATTAAAAATTGTGCTAGTAGACATATATTATAAGTAAAAAAAATAAGAATATCTACTTTATGACAACTATATTTCTTAGTCAAGATATACTAAATGCAAACTGACTTTACAACAAAAGTATTTTTACAAACACCTGGAATATGAAATCGAAATTATCAAAAATAATGGAACTGCCGAATATAACACATTAAAGTATCTAAAGATAAAGGCTTGCGATTAGTGTTTTTTCTTGTTCTGGCTTATGTAGTAGAGGCGTTGGTCCTCACAAGAAAAAAATCATTAAAAGATCTGTTCTAATAATTCCTTACAAATCACCTTTCACATAAAATCATAAAATGATAATAGAAGATATGATATTAAGAGAATTACTAAATTGACGTGGAAGAAGGTGAGCGTCTGTCTACAACAAAAAAAGATAGGCAAGCAAAAAATATATAATATAAGATCGTGAGAATATATTCACGAGAGGTTTATGTACAGCAATGAATGTAAGTCCTTGCGTCTAAAAGAACTAAAATAAGTTAAAACCACTTAAATAACAAAAAAAAAACACTATATAATTATTTAACTTCCGGTAAGTATGAGATACATATAACAAACAGTTGTTTGGTTAATCCGAATATCTCTTGTGTGGTTAGCAGCTATGGAAATTCCTATACTTGGGTAACTACCTAACGGCTGCACGATTGCTCGGCATGCGTGAATTCCTGTAATTTGCTTCTGTATTTCTCCTTCGACATTTGCGTGCACGACTTTCGATTTGTACTTTGTAATAAGCTTAAAAGCCGGAAGTCTCGCTCCGAGTATAATAGGCTCAACATTAAGTGTCGATTGTCGCCTTACGTGTGTAAAGTTAAATAAGCGGCAACTCATTTAAAACGGCCTGTATTATAAGTAGATCTGACATGGCGCAGGCCGGCGACAGCGCGAACGTACATCTGAAATTCTGCAGCCACCGTCTCACCCTTTAACTGGTACTTAATACTTGTCAACTAACCTCAAAATTTAGTGGTTTCCGAGTCTATGTATATGTGCCAGGAATATTTATCACCTTCTAGCATTTCAAAGATTTATTGCTACTTTAGCCGGGCTCTTGGTTATTAGTGTTCTCCTACCAGTTACTGCTTACTGTGCTTTTTTTGAGTTCTGAATTTCACAGTCCGCATAGTTTGAATGTTCAATTATAATAATTACAATGTAATTAAAAGTTTTTACTTCGAACATTCTACTACTTAATTGCCACCGTTAACAAAGCAGTATTTTAATTCATCCCCTCTCTTTTATAAATTGAACGATTTTTCAAGTCCTGAAAATGTCGTCATCATGACGTTGGTACCAATGACGCAACTGATGGTATCGACCCAGGTCTGCTGCCTCTGTGGCTTTGCTTTGCAGCATCACAAGTAGGAACTAAATACGTGTTCATGAAATACAAAATTATATTATACGGTGTCTGTTCTCACACAGAAACAGGATACTTATAAAAATAATTTAGATTATTGGTTTCTCCAGTCATTTTACGTAACGAAGCCGCCAATAATCGGAAAGGCTGTGTCGAATTCTGCGCGACTGATTAAGCGCGCTCTGAAAACGCTGCAACATATTTTTCAGCGTCGGCTGCGCTTCTGACTGAAATCGATACTGGCTGTCAGCAGCAATTAGTTGCTAAAGTTACAGCCAGTACGCAGCTGACTTGTCTTACCATGACCTGCTTGCTATGCAACGCTTGTTTGGCATCAGACGTCGCAGTCGAAATGAAATATTCCGCGGCTGTTTCGAATTTCAAACAAACGTCGGACCGGATGTGGATCTAATTTGACAAAAATAGAGCCCAACAAAAGACTGAAACTTAATGAGTGCAATTAGAGCGCACTAATTGGGTTCGTGCGATTTTTCAAGAATTCGGACTAAAAATAGAATTTCATCATTGGGAAAGTTCTTCTTAATATTAGGGTAAACTGTCTTCGTTTCGATATTTTTTCAATATGTACTTTATATAAAAACCTACTACGTTATCGAATTGATAACTAAAAATCCAATTATAAATTTTTTATGAGAAATTGAAGGAAGTAACCGATAATCATATCAAATATCTTCAGACAAAATATAATAAAGGTACCTGCGTATCGTAACACAGAAAGCAAAAGCTGGTTTTAAGAACCTTCTCATATAAACTTTGAATATTTTTAGAAAATTATCAAAAGGAATAAACAAAGGTCAAGATTTTGAATAATTTACATAGTGCAGATAACTTTGAAAAAAAGTTCCAAAAAGCAAAAGTTTATTTATTATAAATAAATCTAACACTCTTAAGGAAAACAATTTTAAAGCTCCTTGAAAATATGTAAAAACCACGTTAATACAACTTATTGAAAGTTATCTACAAGAGATATTGATTAAAACAGTTAAAATTATACAAAAATTTAACCTGAAATCATTCCCGTGGAATCTACTATCTAGTGATGACTTTACTACACAACCTAACTAACAGAAAATGCAGGAAAAGAAAAATACAAAGCAAATTAACACATATACTGGCACTCAAAAGACTGAATGTTAATTAAACGAAATAGAGGGTGATCCAAATTAAACTTTAAGGTTTGAATTGTTCGCCATTTGAGTTGAAAATTTGCATTGGTACAATTGATATTTAAACACATGACAAAATCTACCATAGACCTTTAGAAACGCCGAATATTTGTGAACCTAGTTTTAGACAACACATAAATTGATATTGATTTTTGCCAAAATCACCTATGTAACGACGAAGCTCACTTTTCGTTAAATGTGTCATAATTGTTGCATCTGGAGTAGTGCAAATCCACGTGCTATTCACGAAAAACCAATGGATGAACAGAAATACATTGTTTGGTGTGCATTGTAGGCTGAAAAAATCGTTGGTTGGTATATTTTTGAAAACGAAGATGTTACTCTCAATTGTGTACACTGTCGAGAAGTGCTAAACAACATTTTTTCAATAAAACTAACAATATAAACTTGAATACTATATGATTTCAACAGGGTGGAGCCACATGTCACACAGCACGTAAAACATTCACTTTATTTTTAACCAAATTTCCCGGTCGTATTATCTGGCAGACTGATGGTGACATAGAATTATATATATATATACGGTCAAAATTGCCCAAAAAGTGGAGGAAAACTTTCAAGATGTTTTTGAACTTTTGCAACTTCTACATATATGTACTATATATATATATATATATATATATATATATATATATATATATATATATATATATACACTATACATATATATATATATATATATATATATATATATATATATATATATTGTGTGTGTGTGTGTGTGTGTGTGTGTGTGTGTGTGTGTGTGTGTGTGTGTGTGTGTGTGTGTGTGTGTGTGTGTGTGTGTGTGTTGATGTGTGTACCAAACTTGATCTAAATAAGGACAAAATTGTAGAAGTTGCAAAAGTTCAAAAACTTTTTGAAGCTTTTCCTCCACTTTTTTGGGAAATTTTGACCATTAACGAACGCGTGCAAAATTGTATTCTATTACAATAAGTATTATCGCTGTTATCACGGAAAAGCCAAATTTCAATTATATAACAGGTTGCAATTTTTATTATCATACCTTAAATTTCATTAAATAATGAGATATTTAAAGCATTAAAAAATGATTGGCATTCGCCCTTAAAACTCTGGGTGTATGGCAAATTAAAATACGTGCCTAATGTGTGCATGAAAATAGACTGTAGTACCTACGTATTGCCACCAAATAGTGAGTCATTTTTGTAATTCCCCAAGCGCAATTGTCAACAAATTGTAAAGTCATGGAAGCAGACTATCTTAGTTATAATTATAGTTATAGTTTCTTTAGAAGAAGGGAGTGGTTGCTATATGAGAGGGAAAATAAAGGACATCCGAATAAAGCGCACAAGCTTCACAATATCCAGGAAGTATCTAAGATGATAACGGTGAAGGAATGAATCGCCTTAGGTATACTGACGGATGCAACAAGTTTATCTCGCGGAATGTTACATACCAGGAGAGTTTAAAGATGGCAAAAGCCTGTTTACAATGGGTTTCCCGTACTCTCATCGCTTAGCAGAAAAATATGGAGGTACACTAGCAATTGCTGCATATGTATAGCGTAAATTCGGACACGTTTTTTGATTGTTTAGACACAACTCACAAATAATAATTCTAGGACGAGACAACATAAAAGAAATGGCAATTTATAGAATTAGTATACACTGGGAGTCCCCAACCCAAGAAATTGAAATTGGAATTGTTTATCCCGAAATAAATGGATTGGCTCCCTTCTCGAAAGAGTGATACCGAGAGTACTACGATACCACGGGAAATTGAGATGGGGCAATGCGTAATAACGCGCGCTCACATCAGTTGCCTCCCTTTGGCTTTCGGATACATCATGTTGTTTCGAATCTCATATCGCTGGATTCGCTAGACTACGCTTTATTTTACACAATAAAAAAGGCAATGCACTATAAGAAGTTCTTGAACGACGAGCTGTAATCGGTCGTCCACAAAAGGAGCTGAGCTACACCCAAAGTATGGTGTGTAGCAAAATTACGGAAACAACCGCAACGATACTAGGAATCCATAGGACACTGAAGAAAAGTCACTACAATAAAATGTATACTTACTTCTTTCTAATAAAATATTAGTGAGGAGAAAAATATAATTCCAAAAGATAAAAATAAAAAGGATTCTTTTTACTAACTAAAAAAACAAATAAGAAGAAGGTGGTACTACAAAATATCGTATATTTAAAGGCATAGTAGAGAAACAGAGAAACCGCAAGAGAGATTATAGAACCATATTAAGTAACAAATACTAGATGTTATAAAGTTGACAAAAAACACTGCATTAGAATCAAAAATAAATAATATCAAAGATATAATTACTAGTTTTTTACAGTTTTTCACGAAAATAAAAAATACAAAATTTGTAACAACAGGCAGTTCCACTCACTTACGGAAGATACTAAGATTTAAAATAGATGCAAAAAATGCCAGATTCATAAAACTAGCAGAAATATAAGTACATAACGACCTTAGATTGATGTTACATTAGTGGACAAAAGATTTTTAATCACAAAGAATAAATGTACTTTTAACTTAAGAAAGCAAAATTTTTCATGCAATAAAAAAGCGAATTTTATTTCTCAATCTTGAAATCTATTGATCAAATACCTTCTATGATTACTTAACAAAGTCACGTAACACTTTAATCCAAAGAAAGTTCAGATGGATTTTTTAAATTAATTTTTCAGTATGTTAGGTTAGCTTAGCATAAGAATTAGGTTAAATTACTGAGAAAATGTAAGTTAAATTTAATATTCTTAGACTAAACTGGAAATATGTGCTAGAATAAAAGCCAACTATACAGTACTCGAAAATGAAAGCCACAAATAGAAGATACGCGGAAAGCATAAGTGAATAATCTACCAACGCTTTTGAGAGATTCTTAAATTATCACAACAAGAAAAATAATTTTTTGTATATTTAATCTTTCTACTAGAATAACATCCCGGATGGAAGCGATTACCCTTACACATATTTAAGAGTTGAGTACGAGATCTCTTGCTGAACGGTCGTGCAAGTGAGTGACCGCAGCGATATCAAGAGGCCAGGTGCTTTATCAGCCATCAACTGTGCAAGTTAAATTCACGCTTATATTTACCATTTAGCGAAATATTTTATATTTACACTGAACTACATCGTAACTCTAATTACTTTCCCTTGGGGAGGTAAAGCAATGTTATCAACCAAAAGAAATTCAGATCACCTAGCACCTCCTATAAGAATACTGAAAAAAATATCAGTGGAAACCTACATCGTTATTAGAGAAAAACAATTTTTTTCTGCCAGAACATCTTAAACCGTCGAAGATACACACAAACAGGCGAACACTGAACACTGATACACTTACATGGGTCAGTTGACCGCAAAACAGTTATCACATATATTGAAAGCATTGTTAAAGATAAACATTCCACCAGTCTCAGTGAGTCTTTATTGAAAATTACACTCTCAACTGACAACGACAAAATATTATTTAACAAATGAAATATAGTTCCACTTTTTTTAAAATTCCATTGAATGACTATTCTCAGTTGTGATTAAGAATGTTCCAATTTCTCTAACCGAAAAAAATCTAGCAGAGGTACTCTCTGAATATAATCTTCCCATAATTAGCATCACAACTAACGGCCAATGAAAAAGCAAATAAAATCTTCAAAATCGAATATATCTACCACACGATAGTCAAAATAGAACCACGGAAAACATTTAATAACACAACACAATGCCGCAGGTGTCAACGCTATGGCTACACAGAGATATTGTCGCTTACAATCCAAATGTATGAAGTGCCTGGGTAATCATATGTACACTGACTATGATAAAAATAGAAATATTCCCCTAATCTGTGGAGATAACCACCCACTCAACTTCAGAGACTGCAAACACTTCCAGGGCTCCAAATTCTCCAAATACTAGCAAAAAAAATAACTTCACCGACTTTCCATCAAATAACAAAAACTCCAGAAATATAAATAATCAAAATCACCCTGGAAATCAACAAATGACTTTTCTAGCAGTGAACATATAACCAATATAATCCTACATCACTTCTAGACCTGATTAAACCATTACTCGGGCAAATAAAATAATTCTTGTCAACAAACCTTTTATTATTTCTCCTAAATGGATCATAACTACAACAAAACTCTTATTAATTCAAACATTCTGAACTGGAACACAACGGACTAAAGGCTCAACAAACACAATTCACAACTTTTCTAGCAAGATATAACAACGACCTAGCATGCATATCGGAGACCCACTTGACGAAAAATGATAACATCAAAATACCTAGCTATTCCTGTTCTCGCAGTAATAGGTCAGCAAGATTTGCCTCTAATAGAGTAGCAATCTGCATAAAACAAAAAAATTATTTATCTTGAAGATACAACAATCAATACCACATGGAGATATAAATCAGGTAACCCAGATGAAACAAAATTTAAAGCAATCGCAACTGCACACGCTTTTCAAATAATAACCCCGGAAGAACCGACATACCATAGTGATTAGACCACGAGCCAGATGTTCTGGGCATAATACGAAAAAAAATTTAGATCACAAATATTTCAAAAGTAATATTTTTTTTATAACAGTACTTTCTCGAGAGACCTAATAAACTAAGAATAATAAACTGGCTAATAGATTCAATTCTAGGAACTACTTACTACACTTGATGCCAAAACAATCGACTCACTAGCTGCACGCGCATTTTCTCATTAATCGAATGACGCAATCAAAAAAATATGTATCATGAACGAGGTTTTACGAATCTTGCTAATTAGAATGCACGTGCGCGACAACTGTAATTGGCCTACAGTCCACTTGCAATCGGATAATTCATCTTAGCCACTTATCCTAAGTTGACGCAAATAAGTAAGTACACGAGGAATTTGCAAGAATATAGATACCACAGCTGCCAAGGCAACTTAGGCAGAGTTGTATTGTTGAGAGAAAACCTCAATCAGAGGGCCGTGGCAAATCAATTAAATCAGAGTTAATCTGGTGAGAATGTGGCGTCGGTACCCGAAAACCGGTGGCTATGTCCCCGACAAGGAGAGAGACGATTGATTTCTTATTTCAATATCCCTCAGAAATCAACATGTGACTGGCGTTGACTTCAAGTAAAAGCTGAGTGTGGTCAGAGTTGTGGTCGCCAGCGCTTGGACAGTGAGAAAAAGAATGAAGGCAACCAATCTGACCCCAAAAGAGGCAGCTACGGACTGCAGTCCAAAAGCAAAGGCGACTGGAATTTGCTTGTGAATATCTCGATTGGAACCTTGGCGATTGGAGTCAGATATTATTCACTGACGAGTTCAATATGTGCCTACATAGCAATGACAGGAGACATCGGATCTATAGAAGGCCAGGAGAGTGATTTTCTCATCGCTGCATTCAAGAAACTGTCGCATTTCAATGCACGGAAAAACTAAGTTGGATTTTGTACCTAGTGGAGGGTGCGGATCGTTACATTAAGGATATTCTGGAGAAATATGTTACGTTTGCGAGTTTTGTTGGTGAGGACTTTTTGCTAAAACACGACAATGCGCGATGCCACACGTGATATAATCGAAAGAGGCGTTGATTAAAGAGTGGAAAGCAATTCCCCAAGACAGCATAGGAAAATCATCCGATCCACGCGCAATCGCTTGGAAAGTGCTATTAGGAGTAAAGGTGGCAACACCATGAATTGAAAAAATCATTAAATTAATTTCAATTGAGAATTTCATTTTTTTTCTTTCATAATTACCTTTTCCTTTTCAACTCTTTTGTGTTTCACATATTCTTAGACCCATAACTTTGTCAGAACAGGTCAGATTCCAATCAAAATCGTATAATTTGAAACCACAGTTTTTAAATTTTCAAACAGTACACTGAACTTTACTTTGAATGCTATCGGAATGGATGCACATTCTTTCAAAACTTAAACTTGTTGCTGAGTCAATTATTTTACTCTCAAATGTAGATAAAAATTTCAAATACCCCAATAAGTTGCTAATCTCGTAAGAGAGAGATTAAACAATAACTAATTAGACAACATGTGTAATAGAAATTGTACAGACAGCTACATCCCCACGAAAAAAATGCACGAACCGTAAAATCCTTCTCTTAAAAATAATCAACTTAAAGCAAAAAGTTAATTACATAATGCAACGCACTAGAAATCTTGCAACGAAAACCGTCGTTATTAACTTATCATACAGAATTAAAAGAGAAGTGCGTGAACACAGAATCAAGTCATATCAAAACCACATCAGCACCTTTCAATTAGGCGATCCGGGACTGTGGAAAACCACAAAGAGAATTTTATAACAGGTCCCAAGAAATTCTTTCAATAACTTCATGCAAGGCAACTTATAACACCGACGAAGAACTACAACACGTGTCAAGTGAATTGACGTTGGAATTTAACGATAAACTATGATACATGCACGGCGAAAATATTCACTTTCAAACAAATCAACGAACCATCGCCAATAATAATCAATAACAATCCAATTATGCGGACACACATCACGGAGCAGCAAAATACTTAGGTGTGTATAGATACTAGACTCATTTGAAGGTTCCTTGTAATTAAAAAATCAAACGAAGATCATGAAAGACTAGTACTGCTATATCCGCTTATCAACAGTCAATCGTCATTAAAACGTAAATGTGCAATGTTGCTCTATAAAACACTAATATGACCACTAATACTTTACGCCAGAGTAATCTGGAGAAACACATCTAAAACGAGCTTACAAAGAATCCAAGTACTACAAAACAAAATTCTTAAAATCTCAGAGAATGCCTTTTGGTATATTACCAACAGAAAACTTCAGACCTCGATTTACTTACGATCTCGAGTACATCAAAAAGCTAATCATAAACATTCATACAAATATTAATGATTGCTTTGGAGCAGTGTTCTATCAACTTGGAAAAAAACAAATTCACACAAGAATGAAACGCAATCTACCACAAGACATTCATCTAAATCAAAGTAATAGTAATAGTGATTCTAATTATTCAAAAAACAGATAAGGTTGTAAAAAGTGATATTTATACTGCTTCGCAAACACAACAAATATGATTTTGTAAATATGGATACAATTGAAGATGTAGAAAGTGAAAAAAGAGAACTGTATTTAATTTGAGACTATGAGATTTATGACTTATGCAAATGATTGATTTTAATTAAATATTAGTTTACTATACCATTAAACAAATAAAGTTTTATTACGCAACGAGACAATAACGCAAGGTTGTGCAATTTCAAGTCTATTTTAGTTGTTTAAACAACTGCATTCTATATATAATGAGAGTTAAACAAGTAATTAAAAACAAGTGCATTGTTTGAAAGAGTTATCTCCCTATATATTTTAAAATTTTCATGTTTATAAATTATTCAATAACTTGCAGTTATAATAAAGCGTAACTTAAAATGATAAATAAAAATGTTAATATTTATAGATGAAAAATACATAGTTAATTATTATCATAAGTATAACCAACTTTTTAAATAGAATTGCAATAGATGGATCTCAAGTATGCTGCTCATTAGTCCACATTACTTCTCTAATGGTATTTCAGCTCTTTACTTCATGTATCACCTTCATCGCAAAAACGTTTCCAGGAAATGAGCTTTAGCTCGGCTATTTCTTCGTGCAAATGATGATAAGTGAGTTGCATTTATGTAGTGGGAAAATGTGAGTTGCGAAAAGAACAACTAGCGTTTCGTGCCGGGCAGTTAATATGTAATTGGTCACGTAACGCTGAAAGTGTTTAAAGCCATCGATTAGCTCGCTACCTACGAGATAAGTCTATAATTAAATTTCAGATCGCATTAAGGAAATTGAATAGAAAATTTCCTTTTGAAAAAATAATTTTGCAGCTTATGGTAATATATTAATAAACAAGCGGGTGAATGGGTATTGTACTATTTGTAGGTTTGGCTTGAGAATTAACTGTACTCGATTTGATCACAGATATTATAGAAATAGTAAAAAGTGTCAAGATATGGTTTTGTAACAAAGTAACAGGGGTTAATAGGGAAACTAACACATATGTAAAGTATTACTTTCTCTTATATGCTGTACCTATAATTTATTTAAGAACATATCCTACCATACCCATAACAAAATAAATCAACAGGTAACATATAATCAATTATTTACCTTAACGTAAGCGTTGACTTGGCTGCATTCTCCCACAGGACTCAAATCCTTGCATCGAAGAACTGAAAAAGATCAGTTCGAGTTATTATAATTAAAAATATGAAGGTAAATGTGAATAGCGCAAAATTGTACGTAGTTACATGCGTATAACGTTCAGGAATCACGCAATTCGTTGCGAGTTTCATATTTGAATTTAAATATTCTGTCGCAGTTTTAATTTATCTACTCTTATCACAGTACTGTATGTTTTGGCTGCTTTAAAAATTTCAGAAATTCTTTAAAAAGTTATGAAACTGATATTAATGTCACCATTACATTCGTATCTAAAAAGGTTTGGGCCAAAAAATCAGACCCCAAGTAGATTTTTTTTGGCCAAGACTAAACATTTTTCTGTATTCAGAAAGACAGATATTAATATCATTTCCAATTTAGACAATAAAACAACTGATGATCATAAAGTAATTAGTGATTGTTGGGAACACCTAAAAATTCAACTCACGCAGAGAGACTTTGAATAGGTTTAACTATTAAGCTTTGAAATTGTACATTCATCGACGTATAATAAAATTTTAAAAACATTTATGTTGTAACAGAAATAATATATCACAAAGAAATTATTCAGGAATTTTCTAGAATGATCGATCAGCGCCTGTGTGTCGTGTAAACTCTATGGAGAACGACGTTCTTAGAGTTTGATGATTGGAAAAATAACCATATAATAAATGATAATAACAACTCTGAACACAGAGTGCATTTAAAAATTTATCAATAAAGTAGCACAGTGGCAGTACAAGAAAGTTGTAAAGTTTTTAGTTTTCCGTGGAGTGCCAATTTGTGGCAATAATAAAATATTAAGCTCTGCATAAAATGATACCTTCTTGGCTGTGTAGAACTGATTTAAAAATTGATCTTTTTATAGTCCAACATGTAGTAAAATTTGGAAATAAAAGATGAGGTGTTAATAAATTCATTACACAATTAGTGGAATAAGTTAAGGGATATATTATCCAAGAGATTGATAAATTAAATAAAGTATTATTCCACAATTGTAACGTTAAAGCCAAATGTGTCGCACACAGATCAACTAGCTCTGTACTACCTACAGAAACTATTTTTAACGTTTATTCCTAACTGTCACCACAATGGTGCTTTACCATCTCTTCAGATTTTGTAGGCCTTGATCTAAATAATTGTTGACAACAAATCTACGACAATTCCAACAACACGTTTAAGTGCTACGAAGGTCTGCAGGCTAGAATAAAAAAAGTAATTCTTCCGGCCACATAGGTATATACTATTTACGACTAGTTGGTTCCGTAACTACGGAAAGCAGCAAATATGCTGTGGAATTTTTCTATAGCTTCTTTAGTGTTTTGACCAAAAGATAAAATATCTTGCAGTCTTGGGTTAAAAAGTACTTCTTATCTTTGAAAACCTTGTCGACAACCCGATAGAATGCCGCTGCTGATGCCAGTCAAGCTTTATATAAATCGTACCACAAGATTCTCGATGCTCTGATACATATTATTCATGATAATAGTCAGATTAAGGACGCACAGCATGAAGCAAATATGATATTTCTAGAATTAATACAGTCTCGAGATGTAAATGTAAGGCTTCAAAGAGAAAGTACAAACCCAACAAAGGTCATTACTCGATACAGTATTTTAAAAGCTTTTTTAAATACTTCAAAAGATAATTTTGTTTAAAATTGACGTCTACAAAACAGACATTACAAAAAAGAGAAAGCCAAAAGCTCTATTTGGTGAAAATAAAGATGAAAAATACGAGTTTTCTGGACGATAGTCGTTTGTGATAGAAATATAATATGTTGCAATTGATTTTTAAATAAGAAACTCACTCAAATCGAAAATAACAGTACAGCAGAGAACAAATCATCTATTTCAAAAGTATGTGTATAATTTTGATAAAACATTCCTTAAAAATGTGTGCATTTGGTAACATTTTTAGGAACTAATAAAAGTATTTATAAAGAAAATAAGAATGCCAAATAAAAAACATAATTACAATCACATGTTTAGCATTATTGAAGTCATAGGATGTAGAATCATGCTACTTTTTCTGCACTGGAGAACAAACATTTTCAGCTCTTATGAGAGTGAAAAAATCAACGTTAAAACAAAAAAGAATGACGGCCTTGCACTTTTATTTATTGAGGGTAAGTTTCTAAAGAGTCTTTCTTTTGATGGCATAGTCCAGATGTTTGCTAATTCTAAAGCCAGACAAATAATAGACATTTTATTTTTCCTCATTGATATGTATCTATGTGAACATTGTATTGAAATGTAGGTATGCAACAAAAATTAGCTAATCAAATAAATATTTTGTCTAAACAACCAACTTTTTGTAATTTCTTGACAACATCCAAAACATGCAAATTGTAAGGACAGGTGATTAAGAAAATGTCTGTCTAGGGTGCTAAGAACCTTACCAATCAATATTAGAAGCTGCACATAGTTTAACTAAACTTATTAACTGAACATAACCACAATTAGCTTTTCAAGCTGTCAAAGGTTCAAAATACCTATGAAGAGCTTTAAGGGTACAACAAGAACGTTATATTTAAGTTATACAGAGGGTGCATAGAAACCATTGCCTAATCTCTCCACCACTCGATAGATAATTAAAATTCAAATAGAAAAGTCCTTTATCATTTTATCTTATCGGATCAATCGGCGCCCTCTACCATTGCACGCTAGGAAGTATAGTGAGCGGAGTGGGGGCTAAGCCAACCGAGCGTGCCCTGCGCCTCTGAGTAGGAATTGCCATGTGAGCGCGTACAGCTTTATTCTGTATCAATGCGCGCTGATTGGTCCGATAAGGCAATTTTCAAAGTAAAATTGAATAAAAAACAAGCATCGAATCGAAAAATGGCATAGGACTTTTCGACTAAAATTTTATTATTTAACGAGTGGTGGAGAGATTAGGCAATGGTTTCTATGCACCCTGTATAACATACATATAGGACTGTTAACAAAATTTCAATTCAATAAACAACCCTTAAAATTATTTCAGTTTAATATTCAAATTAAATAAATAACAAACTAATACTTAAAAGCTTTCAAATACAAATTTAAAAAAAAATCGACACCGTCCTAACAGTTTATATTTAGAATAAAACTGTTCTATACTTTTTATATCAAAGTAAATCATAAAGGCATATGCTTTTTTATTTTAGAGACAAAAACACTTAAATTTGCTTGTATAACAATATTTTACAGTTTTTGGGATCCCCCATAATTTTATTAATTTCCTAATTATATCATAACTCATTACAAAATAGAAAAAAAATGTGGATTATTATGTTTGAATTATAAATAAAAACGTAACTTCAACGCAGAACGTCACAAAAATATGCTAAATAGAAAATAAAGTTGTCATTTCAATTAGTGTTATGCAAGAACTGTTCAAAAACTGAAACGACAAAAAGATTAGTTTTCAAGTCAGGTGCGTTTCAGCCTCTTAGTCGCAAGGAATTTTGAAGCTTAACTCAATATAAGTTTATTCATTGATTTTAACATTTCTTAGATCGCTGCATAACATTTTGAGATAATTAATAACTTTGATTTTCTGACTTAAAAAAATTGAAACCAGAAATGAAACCAACTCATGCGGCTCAAATAGAGCAGAAGTAAGACAAATATGTGCAACTTTAATCAAAAGAATATCAGTTCTTTTGTAACAATAGTGTGCTATTCCACAATATAGAACTGAATGTAGCATCCTGTATATAATGGGGGCTCATACTTTTTGATTTATACGATTTCTAAGTGCTTTTTGTGTTACAGCTGGGTGTCGTAATTCTTTAACTCCCAAGAAGGTCGGTTCGCTACGGAATTAAAAAAGCTACCCGAAAGAAAGATTCAGCAAACATCAAATAAAATGTTCTCTGCTTCAAAGAATAATTTTTGTTTATTATTATTTGTGTTTGAAGCTCAAATAAAAAGAAACACAAGAACTTGGCGTTCATCTTAGAGAAGTAGAAAGAACTAAAAATATATCTACTTTTTATATACTAGTGATCTCTCACATTTATAAAATGGTAATCTGTAGTTCTCATAGTTGACAATATACCTGAGAAAGCATCTAACAAATAAATTGTTGGTAAAGATATGACTTGCTCTAAAATGTATATAATAAGATTAGGTAAAATCAAATCTATTTAAATCTATTTCACAAGTACATTTTAATACTCCTCAGCGCTTATCATTGTAATATATCAATGAAATATGCTGAATATGCAAGTACAAAGTTGAAAGAAGTTTCTTAACGCTATACAAAAATTTGATTTTTATTATACAAGCAATCGTGAGCCATGCGACTAATAAATATAAATATCTTTAGGGCCGATGTTTTGATGCACGATGCTATAAGCTTTGAAACTCGACGTTTCGTCCTCAACTAAGACGGACATCTTCAGAAAAAATATTCTAAAATTCTGGTTTCTCGTTGCCAAAACCCACCGCCGGTTGATTGATAAAATTGTAGTGTTAAGTAACATGATCTCGGTTTGGTAGAATGTTAACGGTATTGTGCACTGATTATTTATCAACTGCAAATAATCTCTTCTACAACAAGATAACGCGTCACAAAACCTCGAACGAAATTTTCTCTTCCAACGTTGCTAACTACGACCTAACAGCCTGAGAATGAACAACGCAATACAATCTATGTGACTGTTTCGAAATGGTATAAGCGTCTCGATTCTACTGACTTTAGTCTTAAAGATCAACCATATGTTTTTGGTGAAAGAGACTTGCAAACTGTTTTGTACATGACTGTTTAAAATCTTTTGTAGCGTGTGAACAAAAGCCAATACGCAATCCTCACCAACTGATTAAAACTCAAGGAAATAAGCGAGTCGAGATTTGCCATCAACTGCTTAAAACTCCGATAAATCACTGGTTACGGAAGCGCACTATCACATGTCATGAAAAATAGATTTCTTTTGTTAACCATGATATTTCCAAGTGTTGGAATCTTTAGGGCCAAAACCCATGCCCAGCTATACGGCAGGATTGTTTTGGCAAGAAATTTATGATCTCGGTTTCATGAGGTATTGATGGTAATGTAAGCTTTTAATTATTTTTAAATAAAAAATCAATAAATGCCGAGCTGTATGGTGAGCAGCATTGATCTGCCACAAACGAGCTCTTTTACAACAAAAACAAAAGCGTTCGTTCATATAATATTGCTCAACTAAATAGAATTTAGATCACCCACATCCAGTTTACAGTCCGTTCTTGCACCTTTTGATTACGGCTTGTTTTGATCTACTACACACTTTTGTGCAGTCGCCATTTTGGGTCGTAAGACCAAGTTAAAGAAGCATGTTAAGAATTCTTGTTTTGAAGTCGGCAAATTGGTACCATGGATAGATTCAACAACTTGCAATGTTCCGAAAAAAAACCATCGATAGTGATATATATTTTAAAAAAGTTTTTATTGTTTTTAGCGTTCATTCGCATTTAAAATCAAATGTTTCACAATAGCTAAACAGCTTTTTACAACCTACTACAAATTCTAACCCTGCAAAACCTATCTACCAAGTGTGAGACAGAAAATAATAGAGCACTGGTGCCTTGTAGTTTTGATTTTTTAAAAGTATAAATGTCAGAATAAAAAGGTAATTATGTACGTCAGAAGAAGAATGTTAAAAAACAACAAAGGAACAAAATGAGAATATAATTAATAATACTATAAAAATTAGTAAAAAAGAAAAAAGAATAAAAATAATATAATCTAGTCTAGAAGAATATAGAAAAAGATAAATCATTAATTTCTATGTGATCGAATAAAAAAAAACTAGTTAACAATAACATTATAAGATGTGTATAAAAAAACAAAAAATGACTACTAAAAGAGAGCAGTTAAAAAGAACAAAAGGTTTGTAACCCCAAAAAATATATCGTGCCGTATGTGGACCAATTGATCTATTTTTATATAAAGTTTGGTACAATTGCAATAAAATGATATGTTCCATAACGATGATAATATTTAATATAAAAAATATGTATATATTATGAATAAGCAAAGAAAAAGTTTCTCCCATTATTTTAGTTGCATATATAAGAGCAACTTAACAAAAATTTAAAAAATATGTATGCATAGCTTACCTTTAACCACAAGTTCGTTATTTTCATGGTATATTTCCAAGTCCACACTGCCCTTGACTATCGATTCCTCAGCTTTTGGCGTGGAAAAATTTCTTGGTGTAGATAATGTATCATCATCCATTATAGATGTTTCAAAAGATAAACATCTTCTAGTACGTTTGATACAAGCTTGAGAGGAACTATTTATTGTGTACGTTTGCTCCAAAGTACCTCGCGAATCCAGCAAACTTTTGTGGCATGAGGTGTCAAAGGAACTAACAGACTCACTAATTTCAATTCCATTTGTTTCATCTGCAATCTCAGAGGCTTGAACAGGCATCGGAAGTGCTTGTTCCAAATGGACACGTTTACTTTTTTCGGATGCACATGTGTTATGTGCTTTCCGACGTCGAATGCATTTTTGGCGTTTCAATGCGAAGTTTGTAGCCAAAACATTTTCACTAGAATTATCCTCATAGCACCTTTTGGTGCTCAGTTCCTCTGAATTTGTTGGAGAAAGCGATCTTTTTCTAATGTTAACGACCACATCGACACAACGCTCGTTGTAAGTGTCATTTAAACTGGCATTGATCCTATCACAGCGCATTTCCTCTTGATGCGATTTAATTTTGTTAGGACGAGATACTTTATCGTTATTGTTATTGCATTTGCATGCAAAGTTGAGGCCGACGTCGTGGAACTGCTTTGTAGTCGTACTACTAAATCCCGAATCGAAAGAATTACGATCGTAGGAACTCGTGGAAGCGGATACTTGTCTCTCGTGTTCGCTGTTTATTAAGTTCTCTTCGTGCGTTTCGTTCAATTCGTTTTCGCGTTCCTGCAACCTCGGGTCTAAATTAACTATCATGCTCGTGTTCCCACTACTATATTTCGCGTCTAAATTATCGTTTTCGTTGGTCGTTTCCAAGATTGCATCCACAATTTTATCCAGCGAGAGGTTGTTTATGTAAGACGAATCGTTATGTTGTACCGTATCTTTTTGCTGCTTATCCGTGTCGTAACTTATTTTACTAAATCTTAAATCAATAAAACGTTTGACTAGAGGGGATACATTTATTTTTGGCGGGTCGTGAATCTGTAATTCACCATCGTCGTACCCTTCTGCTACCTTAACCATCGCAGTAGCATTTGGTGCAATCTGCAGCACGTCTCCATCACAATCCATCTTGGACTTTTTCTGTGGCGGACAGTCATCGTCGAAGCTCGTTTCGGCAAGGCGGTATCGAGAAGCGCCGCTTAAAGGGAAATCAAAATTCGTCGGACACGACTTGCGACTTAGCGCCTCCAGACTGTGATAGGTTCGTAGGAAGCAGGGAGAGTCCTCGACCTCGAAGGTCGGCAACGTGGGAGCATAATAATCAGTTCTGCACCCATCATTTTTCGCTACCTCCGGGTGAAGCTGTTGGATACAATTGACGTCGAGCCTGTCATCAGTCTTGGGCGAGCGCGGCCGAAAATGCCGGTCGTGGGAGCGATTCAGACAAGCCTTTTTCTTCTTCTTCTTCCCCGAAAGCGCAGTTCTACGGGTCACTTCGCTTTCGCCACGGCTCTCTCTCTCAACGCTCCGCTCTGCCCTGCATCTCTTTGGCGCAGGAGCTCGCCTGCTATTCGTGCCGCCCGGGGTTAAATTGCTGACGTCCCGGAGCGCGTCGTAGCGGGAGAAATTGTCGGACGACTTGATGGGGGTGGAAGTAAAACAGTTCTCTTTATCTTCTTTCGAAGGGATGTTTGGGCTGCTCAACTTCCTGCCGGCGCTGCAACGCCGAGCGCCAACAGACCGTCTGGATCTTGCTTTCGCTGCGGTTGCAGTGTTCGGAGCGAGACTGTTGTGGTCGTCACTCGTGAGAGGGCGCGCGGCACTCGAGTCGGAACTCAACGGCGGGACTCTTCTGGTGACAGTCCACTTCAACATTTGGTTTATATCTGAAACGGAACAGTTGATTCTTAATTTTTTATATCAAGATATCTCACTAATATATAAATTTATTAAATATTTTCAAGCATATAACGTGAAATATAATGAAGAAAAAGATTTAAAGTTGTAAAATAATATTATCTATTAATGAAATGATGGAAAACAATTAACCAAAATTAAGCTCAAATATACAGATTTATAAAAAAAACTAAAATTCAAATGAATATTACATAAATATAGGCCAGTTCTTTTTTGTATTAATTTGCATTAATTCTTACAAGATTTTTAATCATTTTGAGTACAATATATATTATATGTATGTATCTCAAAGATTTGACGAATTAACTTTATATGTATGGCCACCAGTGCCATATCCTGTGTTTCAATTGCAAGTTGGTACAAATTTTATTGTATATTAATAAGTTATAACTTTTGCAAGCAAATTAGTTTTAAAATAATTTTGACTAGCGTTTATGTTGGAGCAAATTATGAATAATGTATCATATATGTGGAAAATAAGATCTTTACGTTTATTATGGTTTATAGGAAGAATAGTTCTAAATCGTAGGCCGCCACTGTTGCACGCTAGTTACGAGCAATGTTTCTCTACCCGGGAACCCAGCGCGCGGGCGAGTTTAAGCCTTGCTAAAAACTCATGGATGTTGATGTAGTATGCATGTTAGTGGGCACAATAGATCCTTGAGTGCTAGTAAGTTCCCAAACGAAAATAAATAACCACAAGGAATTAAATAAAAATAAAAAACAAAACAAAAGATACCGAAGAGCAACTAAATCTATTTTTAACAAATACAACAAAAATATTTACTGATTTTGTGACAAATCTGTGTATTACATACATAATTTACATTACTTGTTCTAATAAATAAAACTATATATGTAATTAGTTTACCTTTTTTCAAATATACTGCAAAATACTACTAATAGTTTAGAAGACATATTGTATAATAAGACATTACAGCACTAATTTTGTACCTTCAAGTACCAGGAAAATTTTTAGCGATGTCATAAAATGGTATTTTATAGCAGTTAACACGATAAATTAAAATCATAAAACAGAAAAAACAAATAAAAACCTCAGTAATCCCACCAAAGCTGGAAAAGTTGTGTACAAAAATTATATAGAAGAATTGTTAAGTCTATTATAAAACAAGAAAGCCTTAAACGTAATGAATTGATATTAGACATCAAAAATTAATCATTTCAAAAATATATGAATAATCTTATTATAATTACAGAAACAAATAGTTCTTTAACTATTAATTGACCATCTCAAACGTTATACGTCCACAACTCAATTACTGATAAGTTAAAAAATAAATGGTACACACTACAAAAGTTTTAAAGAAAAAGTCAAAAGACAAGTTGTAAAATTAACTAAACCATACAATGAGTGTACAAAATTAAAATTGAAAGACTAAAGAAAAATTAAATAAAAACATGCCAGTTTATTCAAAATGGATATATAAAAAAATAAATAAACCAGAATACGCCTAAAAAAAATTTAAAAAACTTGGTAATAGAAAGTAAAATAATTAACACATATTTTTCTAACTCGCTAAATTATTTCCTTGAATTTTTTTATATATTCATATTTATCATTTGGTGACATAAATCAATACTAACGTAATTACGTTAAATTTAAGGGGAGCCAAAAATCTAACAAGAATTATCAAAAGCAAATTTTAGCAAGTTAAAACGAGCACAATATTTTCTTTAAAGAAGAGGGAGAAAATGGCTGCTAACAATCTGATAAGTCCCCCCCCCCCCAACAGTTTCTTTAACAATAGATCTATGTTTATATCGTAAAAACTAGAATGTTAATTTTTTAACTTTAACGTAGTTACATGTTTAATATTTTTTCATTAATTCCAGAAATAATAATATATGGTTTTATAGTATATTTACTTAGTGCATATCAATAATATTCTTTATTTGATTTTTCAGCATATATTTGAATCAGCATTTTTATTTATTTGTCAGAACTAAACTTCAAAAAACTGTACTTTATATTGAATTATATTGCTATCTCTTTTTTGGCATTGATATTATTTCTAAAATATTTCAAACAGTCTTTAAATGATACATCATTTTAAATAAAAACTATTTGATATTTACGTACGTGGACGAATCAATTATAAACTAAATTTTTTTTTAAATTTATTGAAGCTTCATCAAACACAAACAAAGATATTTTTTTGCATTTTTCTTGGCTTAAAAACATTTTTTCCAACGGAGAGATAGTTCCAGACCTCTGTCTTTTAGTTGTTTAGACAAATGATAATCACGGGGTAATAAGTGCGAAATGTAATAAAGCTGTTGTAACGTAGTCCAGAACAAATCCTCACTTTTTGTTGAGTTTGAGCAGCTGCATGGGGGAGAGCGTTGTCTTGAACGTTTCAGATTGAAAATTCGCGTGTTTCATGTTATCTAAAAGTTGACAGAAGCAATTTCAGTATCCATTAAATAGCAACCGTTCTTGAGAAGGCGGCAAACAATGCAAATATTGTTCTTGGCCCCTTAGTTCTTGGAACATAGTGATCTTTATTTTCAAATGTTTCTTGTCCTAAAAATTGTTAATTCTACGGTTACACTTTAGTTTTCTTAAGAACGCTGTTTCCAAAATGTGCTTAAAGTGTCCTCAGAATTTCTAACAGTTTCACTCATTCCTATCTAAACGCTCAGAAGCCGCGTCTCTCTTCGTTCACCAAACGATGCCTAAAAATAAATTTCTGTTTACATTAGGTTCACCCTCGTACCGTGCTACAGCAGATATGAATTTTACAGACATAATTAATATAATAATAATAATAATACGGCTCTAATGTCCTGCGTGGGAGCACAGCCTGTGAACTGAGAGGTTAAGGCTCTCATATGTCCGACTTTACTGCCCGGTTATCACGCACCATCTCTGATACGGAGCGATGTGTCTTAGACGACCGCCATTATTAATTACCCCTTGCTCGAGCGAGCGCAGGTACTCAATTTTTTTAGTGACTGTAATAGGCCACTCGCCAGGCATCAGAGAGTTCGGGGATCCGTCCGCATCGCAATCCACGCCTCAACCGCTTAGATCACTGGTGATTATGTATTTTACATACGAATTAAAAAAGGAACATTTAGACTAAATTACAAATATAAATATTTTAAGAGTGAAGAACGTTTATTTATAAAATTTTTGTAATAATAGACTGAGCTTAAAAAAAAGAAGAGAAAAACAATTAACAGTTAGCAATAGAAATAAAAAAAATATGTAGATTACAAAAGGACGAAGTATAAAGCGTAAATAGATAGGAATAAAACAAACTAATCGTACAAAAATGAAACAATAAAGGATAGAAATAAACGAGCTCAAATTTAAAAGCTGTAAATTTTAATAAAATTTAATAAATACACATTTTGCAAATACCAATAGATCTAATGTAAACTTGCAGAAAAGTAAAGAAACATGGAAATAAAAACCAAACATTAGTATTTGAAGTAAAGTACATAAAAAGAGGAAAATAGAATTAAAGTTTGCAGGGGAGGATAAGAAAGTGTTTACTCTTCCGCAGTAGGAAGATCATTGAATGTGTTGGACGATTATGATATTTGACTCTTTAATGCATCCCCATAGCTATAGCCTGGATATACATAAAGATTTGATGATGCATTTGTAAAGAATGATTATTCTCTAATGTTAATTTGGACTTTTTTTTAAAGCCATTGCATCTGTTGTAGTTTATGTTTTATTTCAGTTTTCTTCAAGATTTCCATTTTAGTTTCGAATCAATTATTAAGTTTAAGTATATAACTATTGTTATTTGGATATTTGTTACGCCTAGTTGAAGTTGATCTATGTAGATTCAGTAGCATTGATTTTTATTTTTCAAGTATTTAAAAGAATTTATAACTGGTTTGTAGCATCTTGTAAGTCGCAGTAAGTGGAAAGTATGGCTTTGTGATCTGCGATTAATGTGTTCACTATTAAAACATGGATCATGAAAATAAAGTGCATAAGTGGACCGAGTATACTACCCTGTGGTATGCCAGATTTAATGGAATACCCTGAGAATGTTTTAAGGTTGAATTTAGTATGGTATCATTTTAGGATAAGGTAGTAATTTGTGGGAAGGATGCGTTTTAATTTTAATAATAGTCCTTGATACCAAACCCAATCGAATGTTTCTCTGAAGTTAAGAAAATTTGCATTATATACTTTGTTCTTCTTCTAGGCTTTTTATGATCTCATTAACTATCCGGTAGTACTGTTGTATGATAGAATGTTGCTGTCGGAAACCGAATTGGTGTTTGGATAAAATTTCAGTTTCTCAAACACTTTTAAATTTGGCGAATTTGTAGATTTTAAGATTTGTATATCATTATAATCTATGCAAATTTTCAAGTGATGAAAAAATATATTAATCTTAGTATGCTATTGTAGATTGCGATTAAGACTACTAAGGCTTTTCTTGGTAACTGTTCAAGGATTTGTGCTGTGGGGAGATCAAATCCTGAGGTTTCATGATATTACATGCAGAAATGTCGATTTTTATTTTTGGAGCAAAAACTGAATTAATAAGGAGTATCAATGAGTTTTAGATTGGGGCCAAAAATACCAATATTATTTGGATTAGGATCTGGAGGACTAAAGATTTTTGCGAAGTGTCTAGCGAAAATGGTGGCTTTCTCTTATACTATTCTGGGCCACTTTCGTTAATCATTTTTAACGATGGTATATGGTTGGCCTCTTAAATAGTTTAGTTACCTTCCAAACTAAGTAGTTATTCTTGGATTAAGTTAAATGTTGAGTTTTTGAGATCTTGTAATGCTTTTTAAGCTGTCGAATCAGCTAGTTGTAGACATTTTTATTAATTAGGTACCTGTTTCTATGCCATATATGCCTCACTCGTATTTTCTCAGGTGTAAATTTACAAATACTAAGAGATTGTTAAATAAACTTGCGGAAGGGGTATTCAACAACACTATCAAGATCTTTAGGTTCTTTTATTTAGTTTTATATTTCCCTCTAGATTACTTTAAAAACTTCACTAGTCAATTTTAGAAATGGTAAGTTTTATCAATAATATGACTACTAATGGTAAAAATTACTAGACTATGGAGCGGTGATAAATCTCAATTTGAAAATATATAGTTAGGTGTTAGGTCTTAGATTACAAAAAAAATTAAGGAGGTCAAGTAGTATGTTTGAATCTGACAATGATGGCCAATTCGTTGGTTCTCCTGTTGATAGGTACGGACAGTTGTTAATTATAGCAGTTCAAAGCAGCTGCTTTTCTTTATGATTTATATGCCTGAAACTATTTTATAATGTCAAAAGCCTAAATTAGTAATAAAACTTTCAGGGATAGTTATGTAAAGTGTAAATAAACAAATGTGGTGAAAAAGAAAAGAATTTACAGGTTTTGGGAAAGCAAACTATAATAAATATGGAAAAAACACAAAAGATTATATGATTATAAAGTATTGCGATAGCCAACAATTTTATGTTTAATACTTCTTTTATAGATAGACTACTAGCTTGTTTCTAACCATAAGTCATATTGGGCGTACTCCGGGCAGGTGATTAGTCTAACCTGTTAATTTAGAAGAAGAAGAACGTATTCCATGACCCCCAAAGGAGTTTGTATGACGGTCGGCGACCATTTGATGTTCGCCGTTGTTACTGAGCTGGGGAGCCGAACTCAAGATCTCCGCGCACCAGTATGACCGCTCGAGGCCTTTATCTCGAGGCTATTGTGCTCTATTTTGTTTTGTTTGTTTTTTTTAATTTGTGGGCGTTAACTGTATAAAGATGTTTTATTTTATTACAATTTGTTAAGCGTAATTTAAATTATACATATCCATTCTACTCAACAACATGCATATTACGTATTTATTAGAAATTTACTCTTATCTTAATTAATTTGCATTGATTAGCTTATTTTTTCCATAAAACCCTAATATATTTTTTATTTGTTGTCATAAATCTAATCCAGTCATTATTTTTTAAAGTATTATGTATTATTAAATGCATTTAACTTACGTTTTACTTATTGTTTTCTTATTTTTCAATTTTACTGTCACACTATCGATAATTCTGCACTTTTGTATTCTTCTACTAAATCACTGATTTTCCTTTTTTTTCAATTTTGAATTAATTGTTTAATTTTAATTTAGATAATTAAGAAGATTATTTATATTTTTATTGATTTCGTTTAATATATTTATCATTTTCTTTGTATCTCTTATACATATTTTATTATGTTTTGCATCAAATATTACCCATATATGTAAATTGGCAGTTCGTTGTCGATGCTACTTTTGTCTCTTATTTCAGGATATAAACATTACGTTTTAAACATAAAGTTAATTTTTTAATAAAGAAATAATTTAGATTTTAAATTTTCTAGAGGGTATATGGCTTACACTGTAGAGGTCGATTACACTAAGAGATAGACCTGAAGGTTGAATAATCCTCACAGAGTATGCAGCTCTTACTTATGGCTCCGAATGTCTCATTTCGGAAAATCTAATAATAGACAAAGAGTAATACTTTTAAATAATAAATTTAATAGCTTCTACAATTTAAGAATAGCTTTATTAATGTTAAGGATAGACAATGGCGTTATTAGTACTGATTATAGGTAAAGAATAAGAATCTGTTAAAGCTGCAAAAGAGATAATTTAGGACTGCATCTAATAACTGATTTACGAGCCTGAACACTAAAACGGACAACAGAAGGCAACTAGCACATTAGAATTGATTCTTGGTCATCAGCAAATATAAAGTCACTACTATAAGTACTTAGAACGTGTGAAGTTTGTGCAAATCAGAGAAACTAACTAATGCAGCAAAAAAATGTCTACACTAAAAAATAAATGCTTGAAGTAAGATGGCAGGAAACCGTAAAATGTAAATAAAATAGTGAATATTACAGTACTCAGGTAAATATCAGGATAAGCCATGTGCAATAGAAATTTTGTTGAACAAAAATTACTAATTTTAATATTAATACAATTAGCAACAAAACCAATTAACATAATTATCATCCAGAAATACGCTAATAGTTATATAAAAAACTACAAAAAAAATATAACGTTTGTGAGAAATTCATAGAACTATAAAAACATGTACATTTAAGAACAAATGTCAAAAATACAATCCAATGATGACGAAAATTAGACGCAAAATTATATGAAAAATTAAATGACTACTGCAATTAATAGAAGAAAAAAGAAAATCTAAAATATAGACCTTTATAGTATATTAAAAATAAAAGTGAAAACAAAAATGGTAGTTACAAGAAAACTGAAGAAATAGAGCAGCTTCAAGTAAGACACGATATGACGATTCACGTCTAAATAACAAGGTGAAGAGAATGATAAAAAAATAAAAAGAAAAGCCCCTGCAGTTATGATTACAGAACAGACATAGAAAAAAGCACAAAAATTTGGAAGCAATACATTAATCACTTAATTAATAAGAACAGAGGTAATCTATTCCTTGAAGTTAACTCACAAGATAAACATGAATTTTGAAGTCACAAAATTGAAGTGTTTTAAGGATAATATATAATCTAGTTAGGGTAAAATGTAAAGCAAAATTGAGCAACACTTAATTAGGATTTCGGGAAGGCTTGGGCACTAAAGTAGCTGTGCTAAATTATGGCCCGCATAAGAACCTATATACAAAAGACGTTCCGCAGAATTAAATATAAATAATTTATAATAGACCTGAATACAACTGGCTTAAATAAAAAGATTTTATTATAGTTGGAAATTTACACTAGCATCAAAACGCTTAAATGAAGGTTAAGAATGATAAAAACGAAAACATGGATATGAAATATGGAGTACGACAGAGCCGTGTTTTATAACTGACCAGAAAAATTTAATTAGCTAATAACAAACAATATAAATTATGCAGACGATACAATTACTTTTGCTATTAATAAACAAGATTTGCAAATTTTAATTGACTGTTTAAATATAGAAAGTGCTAAAATGAGACTGAATATTAACACATCAAAGACAAATACAATGTTACTCACTAAATTAAATACTTCAAACATCGATTTAAGACAATTACTGATTACTGATTACAAATACCTGAGATGAAATATAAATAATAAAACAGACTAAAGAAAGAAACCGAAACAACGAATTGAAATATCTCTAAAAACTTTTATTAAAATAAAAAGCACATTAGGCAATCTAAAATTACAAATAACGTTGGATTGAAACTAATGAAATGTTACATCTGGTCTAATATTATCTATCAAAAAGAGACGCCGAAAAACGTATTAATGCTTTCAAGATGTGGATGCACCGAAAAATGTTAAAAGACCCTGGACGACTAAAATCACAAACACAGAAGTATTAAAAACAATTGAAACTGAATTACAAATAATAAAAATCTGGTGTGAACATCACACGACTTTCCTTATCCTATTATTATATATTATACCGGATCCATCGTCTCGGCCCTGCGCTGCTCTCGTCCCGGAACTTGTTATTTTAAAAAAGGACGAGGCGCGAGTCCAACACTCGAAAGATGATTAAAATAAACAGTACAAAACAATAATTGACTAGTACTTAAAATTTTGCTCCGTCACTGAAGGTAACTGTGCGAGCTCGGCCGCACAGCCTTCCCCATTATCGCCTGCGTGCTCCCTCATAGCGGCCAAGCGCTACCCCCCCCCCCCCCGTCCTCCCTCAGTCGGCCAGGAAGCTCTCGGAGCGCGCTGTGATTGGTCCGTTTAATTAATTTTTAATCGGCTATAACTTATCTATTTGACCTCGGATCAAAAAATTTCATTGTAATTTTTTGTTCGTCTAGTTCTGGTCTATCCGGTAATATAAATTTCCCGAAACATTATGAACACCCGGTGTATTAAAAATCCTGAGCTTCAATTTTTTTTCGAGTTCCTATTTTACCAACTTTTATTTTAAATTCATGTTTATCTCATGATAACAAATCATTTTTATTCTCATGAATTTTTGTATCTTCAACCGTTTAAATTCGCGACCGCTTTGCGACCGATTTTGCGACCCTGCGACCAAACGACTCGACCGATTTTTACCAAAAGCTTCGCACTGCGCCCCCTACCTACAAGTAACTTGCATACCAAATTTCAAGTCTCTAGTCTTACGGTTCTTGATATATCCTGTTTACTGACAGACACACACACACACACACACACACACACACACACACACACACACACACACACACACACACACACACACACACACACACACACACACACACACACACACACACACACACACACACACACACACACACACACACACACACACACACACACACACACACACACACACACACACACACACACACACACACACACACACACACACACACACACACACACACACACACACACACACACACACACACACACACACACACACACACACACACCACACACACAACACACACACACACACACACACACACACACACACACACAACACACACACACACACACACACAACACACACACACACACACACACACACACACACACACACACACACACACACACACACACACACAACACACACACACACACACACACACACACACACGACCACACGCACGCACACCACACACACACACACACACACACACACACACACACACACACACACACACACGCTCAATGGCTCAAACCAACTTTTTGGTGTCCTGAGTCTATATTTCGTCCTAAATGTGAAAACTGTGGTCAAATTTGATTACATTACTTTCCCTATTATAGGATAAGGAAAGTAAAAATAATGCACTTTGGATACACTATGAGCCATAGAAAATACAATATAATGCAGAAAAATACAAAGCAGCCAGAACAAGATGGAAGAAAGGTCTTGGTTTAGGAATTTAAAGGCATTAACAACAGAAACGAAAACATCTTGATAACCGCCAAACTCATATCACAACAAAAAGAAAGAAAAGACATTTAAAGTTTTTTGAATAAATTTTTGAATAAAATACTTCCTCAAAAAATATGCAACGATCTTGATGAATAAAACTAAATAAGTGTCAAGCAATTTCGATTTCAACACGTAATTCATCCAGCAATATAACGGCATAACAAAAAAAACATTTTATAAGAAAGAATATTACTGGGCATTATTTTTCGATATCATTTAGGCGTTTAATAAGCTGTGGCACAGAGAACTTTTATTAATAATTAAAGTCAATACTTGCCCATAAATATTATTCTAAAATCTTAACTGAATACTCGTTGCTTTCCTGTACGTCATAGAACCTACATTCAAATACTGAAATATGAATTTATCTGTACTACAAGGAAATATATTAGGCCCTGTTCTCTACCTCCTCTATAATGCTGACATACCAATAACCCAAGAAAAAACGATCAGAACCTTTGCAGACTACACAGCCATACTTGCTATCTATAAATATCCCACAGTAGCTAGTCAGTCGTTTTCAACAATATTGAAAATTGGCTGGAAAAATTGAAAATTCAACATAAAGAAAAAATTAGCGCATATTTACGTTAAAGCAAAAACAGTGTCTTTTTCAGAAGACATACATACTAAAAGAGAAAAGAAATGGACCTTAAGGTCAAACAAACATATTGGTTACTAAGCATGAAAGCACCAGTCTCTATCGAAAATAAGGTATTAATTTATAATCGATAAACAATTTAATTTATAATCTGTTTTCTGCTTTATGTTTATTAATCGCTTCTTCTTTACCTTTCCTTTGTTTCATTTGCTAGAAAAATTGCTAAAACTTATTTTCTTTCAGTATTTTGCATAATCCATTAAAAGTGATTTTTATATTCAGACTGTTTTCATTCCAATAAAGAAAACACAAATTTTTCTTTATAACTGGTTTTGAGATTTACTTTCACATGTTTCTACTATTCTTTTTAAATTTTATATTAAGACTAATGCTGACACAAGCATCGAATTCTGTGTTAACAAGACTACTTAAATTAAAGAATATGAAAGTTTCAATTCATTCCTTGAAAGCGACAATACCATCGTATTGATAAAGGAATCTGGGTTTTCTGTTAAAATACATCGTCGAAAAAGAACACTACAAAGCTTGCCAAAACAAAAATTCAAGACACTGTGCCTTTGGAGTAGTTGCTGGATATGCCTTAGTTATTCCGATAAAAAGCATCCGCTCATAATGCTTTAATATTCAATGTTTTAATCGTATTTCAACTTTTGTTAATGCTAATTTGTTTATCCACCTTAATTTAACTACCATAAAAATCAAATCTTTTGTCATTCGATTTTCACTAACTCAACTTGTACCTTTCAACTCTCAAAATTTTAATTGATTAAGACACCTCAAGCTATTCTAAAGATTTTAAATTCCAAATAAAAATATGATTTAAAGTGCGCAGAAGAATCTTAATACACTGATTTCTGCCATCAATCTGACAAAAAAATGTTTCTTTTTATGTATGTCCTACTAGCTAATGAAGTGATAGATCCAACTTCTTATTCGAGATTAAGTTAACATCACAGCAAAATAATCGCAGCAATTATAATAAAATTCGTACCAAAGGTAATGGAAATGCCATAAAAACATTAGGTGCATGAGTTTTTCTTCAATATTTAGCACGTTGATTTTTTTAATTTTAATTAGTAGTTAACTTTACATTTTATTTCTTTATTTTCTCTTGTTATTCATGCACCTTTGGGTATTATTTTACAAATTTTCTAAGCTTTTCTGTTTTATAAATTTTTCTGTTTATTCTTTAGTATACTTTTCAATTTTCTTGATAAAACTTATTCCTATTACCGACTACTATTACTAAAATAGCACAAAAGAAATTACTATACATATTTTGTAGATGTTTTTTAGTTTCAGACAGAAGAAAATAAAAATTCAACAAAAAAGTTATTCACTAATTCCTTTTGGTCCAATAATAATAGGTATATTTTTTATAGTTTCTCGTTCAATGCTTTACAAAAATGCAAACATTCTTTTTTCTTGTAGTAAATTTCAATAGTGTCATTTGTACTTTGCCATTTGTCAATTTAAAATTAATCGCCATTATAATAAATGAGTTGAAACTGTTTATAATAATATTGCATGTCTACACTGTCTTCTTTATTTATTTTTATATTCTTATCGTTTATATATATTTTATTATACTTTTCTCACGTCTACTTTTCTTTTTTATTTTTTACTTACAATATCTGCTATATATAATGTTAAACAATGTTTGCCTTTTATCTGCACGTTAGGAAATTTACGCTATTGGTAAGGTTTTATTTCTTTGAAATATTACTAAGCTAATTTTGAGTACTTTTTTAATTGGTAATTTATAATTTTTCTATATTTGAGGAAAATTTAAACTAACTATAAATTACCATGTTTCTTTAATAATCATTTTTTTAATAATCAATTCTTAGTGACTGAGTAGCCATCAGAAAGCATCGGGGAATAAACCCAGGTTCGTCAGCATTGCAGCCCGCCCCTCACCTGCGGAACCACGCCGGGTGGTAATCTTAATGGCCAAAAAATGTATTTCTATGTATCAAATTAGTCCACAAATTTCTTTATAATAATTTCACGTATGTAGAATGTTACAACCATTAGAGGTAAATATAAAAGCATTGCTGCAGATTAACCCATTAATAAAATTGTAGAGTTTAAAAAAAATTATTATAAGGTCTGAGGAAATATTGGATTTAATTATACAAAACTGTACGAGTAAGGTTATTATGGAAGAAAAAATCACCAACAACTACCCTTTGCATAACCTTCTAAACCAACAGATAACATCCAATACGGAAAGTTTTTATTTTTTCATATCCGTAAGATAAATACAAAAATTCAGTCATAATCATAAATAAAGAAAACTCGAACTAAAACTGTTTAGATATAGAATAATCGACTTGTTCTTTAAGTTATGATATTAAACAATCAAGATAATTATTTTATGTGAAAATAAAGAACGTAGCACGAAAAGTGAAAAACTAAACAGGTCTCAAAATATAAATATTTGAAAAATGAGTAAAGACAAAAAAAATAAAAAATGAAAAAGGGGGGGGGTTGAAAAGCTTCACTTAGTCAAACAATAATACTAATAAAAATTTGTTACTAGACCAAAGCCAAACAAATTTAATGCAAAATGAACTCTCCTTGGCACTTTAAAGAAGTCACAGATATATATATATATATATATATATATATATATATATATATATATATATGCACTTATGAAACTACTAAAAATATTTTGAATAGATAATCGATAGTGTGAGTGAATTTTAAAATTAAGCAAATTAAGCATGATGTAAAATTCTTAAAGAATAATAAATATAATATTGCTATGCTACATGTTCAGATTTATAACGTATCTAATCCTCCATAACATTTGGTGTTAAATTGGATGCCGTTTTTTAATTTAAATAATCTAAACCACCCTAAACGTAAACAGATGTAACGCAGGTGTCCAGAAATTAGTGGTCAGGTGTTTTATAGGCTAAATGGCTACATTAAATTAGAGTGCACAAAAGCTTCTTCTAGGAGCCGAAAAATTCCTTAATGCTTAGGAGCAAATTAGAACGTCATACAGTAATTTTTACGTTTCCCTAAATCTGGAGCAATCTTTCAATAATTTTGCCAAAGATGATCAAATACGTAATTTAATATTTCTAGTACACTACTTATATAAGAGGTCAAACTATTTATAAATGGTTTTCAGCTTCTATTGTCATTAGACTGCACAATTACATTGACCATGAAAGAAGTGGCCGCGGCACGAGCTCATGTTTTATGTATTTTCCGTAAGTAAGAGCACGTGACTATCGCCCTCTTATTTCTCCCCTTAAACTACGACACTAACATGGGTGGAAGTGCATTGTGCGTTTCGTAGTTCGCCGCTTTATTTCGAGAGTAACTCAGATTGCACTCAAAGACAATAGCACTTCACTATATAAAGTGCAATGTTTCTTAATGAATTCAATCGTCATTTCTCATGCAAAATGTAATTGCCGAAATAAAAATACTATAATGCATTTTTCATGAGAAGACATATGGCAATCGTATCCTACGCATCGTAAAACTTCTGGCATGCATTTTATAAGTTAGAACATTAGGGCATTATTAAATGCAAAATCGTACATAAAGTTCTGTTAAATGTGTCCAATGATTGTAACTCCTACACACAAGTCACCCTATTAACACACGCAACGGTTTAAATTTAATTGGTTAATTATGCTAAAGGGGCACGTTTGCAGGTTGCTCCAGCACATGCATTGATTTTGCCTTATTTATGGTTATCGCACTCTAATCGTTCAAACTTTCGGGTGCCATATGGTAATTCCAACAGCAAACACCTTGCCGTAACATGTAAAACTGTGCTGATTTACATTCAGTAACTGTCGGTTGGGGCCATATGCCGATGTGAATATTAATTGTTGTCGAATATATCCAATCGGAGTGGACCAGCCGGGGCGGTTGGCGGTTATCAAATTCCGAGCAAGTTTTCAATCGGCAGAGCCGTTCTTCCCGGAGCAACGCGGAAGCGATTGAAAAGTGGTTCTGCCACATGTGACATATAACGGAAACCCCGAATTCTGTTCCGTGAAAAGTACAAAAGGCGCACTTTTTGCGCGCGGCTCCGTCATTTTTTCTACCAGTTTCTCGCCTAATCAGCGCCGCAACTCGCGCCCCTATGGAACGCGATCTTAAGCCGGGAGCCCCAGAAAGCGTTCCAGGTGACAGGACCCGTCTGCACTAACCTGGCCCAACCTTTCCTTACCCTCGCCGGCAACAATACGCGATCTAATTTTAAATAACACAATACCGCAAAACGGCATGAATATTTTTCGGCGCCAAAGTTCCCACGTGCTCAACGAAATCGACTTTTCTACTGCCCGAGCACCAAAGTCGATTTTGTTTTGAGATTCTGCGATGCGCCATCTTACAGAAATTAAAATCCGTTGAGTATTCACAAAACTGGCATCTGTTTGTATGCGGGGATAAAGAAGCTTTAAATGCCCGGTGACTATGCAATTGTGATATAAACTAGATCTTCCAACGTGACTTATATTCTGGAACGGGCCGTTGCGATCGTTACAAGTCGAAGGGTCCCAAACCTGCTGGGCTTTGAGGGTCTATGGGAAAATTTGTAACACAACACCTTGATGGCAGCAGATACAGAAATCAACGAAAATACGAAACGTAGTTTTGAAGAATTTTGACAAAACAAGAATGAATATTACATAATAATAAGAAACGCCGAATGCATCATATTTAATGATAAACTAAAGCAAGCAAAGCTAATTTTCTAAATTGAACTAAAGTATTTAGTTAGCAAAGTCATAATAATAAAGTCTAAAGGCAACCCTAAATAAATGATTTTACTATTATTATTAATAAGCGAATAAAGAAAAAACAATGTAATATGGGATGCAAATATGTAATATAAGATAACTTTATTAACCGATTCTACATATTGTCATTTTATGATAATACATTTTCTATAAGAACTTTGAATTTAAATGAAAAATGAACAGTGATAGTAAACATTTATTGGTAACAGTCACAGCTACAACTTAATTGTAAGAAAAACAAGGACTAATAATTCTGCTAGCCAAAAAGCACAGCAAACAGTAACCTTTTCTAGATAAAATAGTCGTTCAACTAATAATTAAGATTAATTTTGATAAGATAATTGCTAATTATGTTTATTATTAAAGCTATGTGTCCAAAAGTAAGATTTTTATTTAGCAAAATTAGAATAATTTTGTTTTATTATAAAGCCAAATCAGTAAATTTACGACGCAAACGATAGTCAATAGGCTTAAAGGTTTGTTGTGTAGTATATTAGACTTTACAATAATAAAGACCAAAGTTATTATAAAAAATTGGCCACAAAAAGTTTAAGACATATCTAATTAAATTAGAACTTTCATTAACACCTTTCCTAAACTCGATTGTCTTCTTGGTGTGTTCAAATATGTTGTTCAACTAACTACAAATGTATGCATAATTCAATAAGAGCTTTTATAATTTTTAATCAGTTTAACCTCTTAATAACTCTATTTATAATCATGATGACTTGGTCAGCGCAGTTGTGAATACAAATGACTGAAAAGTCCTAAAAGATACTCAAATAGTAAATTATGATAAGATAATAATCTTTTCAAATAAACTAAAAAAATTGTTAGAGAAAAAAATTTAAAAACAAAGGATTACTAAAAATAAAAATAATGCAAATAAACGTTGATACAAATTCTTTACACTGAATATGAAAAAATTGGTACATAATGAGCAAATAATAAAGAAAACTAAACAAATACGTCATAAAGTTTTTATATAATTTAGTAAATTATTTCAGGACACATTTAGCAAAAAATATATAAAAATTTTGCTTTACATTTTATTTTACATTCACTTGATACCAAAACAATCGACTCACTAGCTGCACGCGCATTTTCGTCTCCTACTTCTCTCTAAGAAAAATAAAAATAAAAACATTAACATGCAAGGAGTACTTTTATTATTGAGCTTTAAAAAGCTGTTGCTACTGCATTATTCAGATGACACATTCAAAAAATATGCATCGCGAACGGGTTTTTACAAATATTGCTAATTTAAACGCACGTGCGCGACAACTATGACTGGCTTACAATCCGGTAATTCATCTCAGACATTTATCTGAACTTGGCGTAAGTAAGTAAGTGACGTAAGATGGATACCACAGCCGTCGAAGCAGCCCAGGCAGTTGCATTGCTGCAATCACCTGTGGCGAGAGTGTGGCGTCGATACCGGGAAATCGGTGACTATGTCCGCCGACAAGGCGGTAGCCATAGGCCCGTGACAACAAAGAGAGACAATTGAATTCTTGTTTCAATATCCTTCAGAAATCGACATTTGGCTGGTGTTGATCGCAAGCAAGAGCTGAATGTGATCAGAGGTGTGGTCGCCAGCACTTGGACAGTAAGAAGAAGACTGGCCCTAAAAAAGGCAGCTACGGGTTCCAAACTGATTGCAATCCAAAAGCAAAGGTTACTGAAATTTACTCGCGAACATCGCGATTGAGACCTCGGCCATTAAAGTCAGATATTATTACTGACGAGTCCAGGATGTTTCTATATGGCAACGACAGGAGACGTCGGGTCTATAGAAAATCGGGAGAGCGATTCGCCCACTGTTATATTCAAGAAACTGTCGCATATGGAGGTGGTTCTTGCATGTTTTGGGCGGGCATTTCCATGCACAGAAAAACTGAGTTAGTTTTCGTTCCAAGTGGAAGGCGCGGAGGAGGTTTAACAGCGGACTGTTACATCAGGGATATTCTAGAAGAACATATTGTTCCGTTTGCGGGTTTTGTTGATAAGGACTTCATTCTAATGCACGACAATGGGCGAGTGACCACTATCTAGCTGGTTAACATCGGTATACCAAAAATGGACTGGCTTCCGTGTAGCCCAAACTTGAGCATGTTTGGGATGAGCTTAATCGAAGAGTCCGGGCAAGAAATCTTGCACCAGAGAGCGTGGTGAAACTGGGAGCGGCGTTGATTAAAGAGTGGGAAGTAATCCCTCAAGACAGCATAGAAAAAGTCATCCGATCCATGCGTAATCGTTTGGAAAGTCCAGTTAGGAGTAAAAGTGGCAAAATCATGTATTGAAAAAATCATTAAATTAATTTCGACTAAGGATTTTATTTTTTTGCCTTTCATAATCACATTTTCCCTTTCAACTCTTTTGTGTTACACATATTCTTAGGCCCATAGCATTATCAGAACAAGTCCGATTTTAATCAAAGTGGTATCATTTGAAACCACAGTTTTAAGCTTTCAAACACATAACTTTACTTGGAATGTTAGCGGAATAGATACACATTTTCTCAAAATTCGGGCATGTTGCTGAGTCGATTGTTTTGCTCTCAAGTGTAGTTAAAGTTATCAAAACAATTATAATAAAAAATTAGCTTTAACTAAAAAAACATGATTTAAAAAATAAAGATCTTCTATAAAACTTATTTATCTTAAATTATATAAATAACTCATATATGTAGACATTTAGTGCATGAAATGAAACAAATATTAATAATATATTTAAAAAAAGTTTTTAGTTAAGAATATCTATGCTCACATATCTTTTTTGTACTAGGATAAAAAAATCTTGCAAAACGTGTTAAAAAGAAAAGAATTAAAAGCTTAGAACAAAAAGCAAAAAGCCCGATCGCTGAAGATTTATACACGATATTAACATGAAAAACGCAACCGATCTAAATGAAGGAAGAAAAAGGAATAAATAAGAGTGGTCAATATTATATTATACATACAAAAAATATTTCAAAAGGCACTTGGACAGCAAAACAAAAAAGAAAAAAGTTAATATATTCCAAAAAGAAATAAAAGTTTTTGCTAGGAATAAACATAATAATTATAAACGATTATACCGTAGAAAATGAAAAATAAATATAGACTAATATTAAGTAGCTAATGAAACGTTACCAAAAGAAAATTAGAATATTTACATAACAAGACCATAATACGCACGGTCATTAGAAAGGACCTGATTATCTTAAGTAAATAATAACAGACAAATAATTAAAGTTCTACAAATATATAACAATAGAAAGCACATTTAAACTTAATAAAGAAACAAAAATTATTTATACCGAAATAACACTCTAAGAAAGTTTATAGAAAAGACTGAAGCATACGCATATAACTTGTAGCAACTTGCTTTTTACAAATCACCAACTAATTAATAGCTGAAAGTATTCCAAGAGGTAGGCAATAAAATGAAGAAGTGGGAAAAGTGTTAAGGATAAGGACATAGTATAGTACTCTGACTCTGAGAGTTGCTGAACATTTGCATTAATTGTGACATTACTTTTTTCATTCCTTAATTATCATTAATAAATTGCGCATATTATCAAACACTTTGATTATTATACCAGTGTTTGATCCACAATTACAAAAATAATTAAATATATTTGATATAAATTAAAAAGTTTCAGAGAAAAGAAACAAATAACAGAAGAAATCTATTTAGAAGTCTACGTTAAACCGTTTTAAGAAGAAAGTAAAAGATTAGTTTTACTGACAGTACAGTAACGCACAATGAATCCAAAGCGTGCAAAAATAAAAAGAAACATAGGTCTACTATGATTTTCACTAATGTAACAAAGCAAAAAATAACAGAAAATCCAGAAATAAGAAAAATCAACATCATCAAAAAGGGTAGTTGCAAATAGACCAAAAATAAAAATGCAACAAACTTCTGAACAAAATGCTATGTTAAAGTTCAAAAATATATTTTATTTTGTTTTTCTTTTGTACATAAAAGGGCAATAAAATTAAAATAAAATTCCATGGGAAGAAACAAAATGCAATATTAAGATTTGAGAAAATAAAATTTAAAATAAAACAACTCAAACCCATTCATTTTAGCGACAGCCAAAATTAGAACAAATTTAGCAAATGGAAGATTTGAATCAATATCAATACATATCCTTAAAAACTAAAAAAAAATTAAAGCAATGTAATTAATTTTATTAGGAACAAAACACATAACTAGGAGTATAAAATTAATAAAAATTATCAATTATAGTTAGAAAAACTATATTAAAGTAATTTAAACAGACGAAATCACTCAAAGTTTAATTACAAGTAAAAAACAAAAACTATAATAAATAAAACGTAAAATAAACAAATCCTTAATTTGTTAAACCGCCATTAAAAATAAATAATGAAATCGATAGACTAAGAAATATGACGCATATATTCTATAAGGAGTAGTGAAAAGAAAGATTTACAAGGATTTCTAATCCATACGCTTGCTTCTCGAATACCACAAGCTAAGAAAAAAAAAAAGTAAAAATTACCAAAAATTGGCAAAAATAAACAAACCTATGTGATTTTTCTTAACCAATTGGAGCAAGATCTAATGAAAAATTAGCTGTTAAAAGAAATGCTCCTAAAATATATATAAATAGAATTTTTTGGTTGCTGCATTAAAAATGCTACAAATTTATTCTAATTTAGTAGAAGCCTATTTTGCAATTTTGCTACCTAACGGTAATTAGATGATTTGTATGACACGCCCCATTTAAATGCATACTCAATTTCCCCGACCACCGACTCCAAACCGTTATTTAAATTCAGACCTCCTTTTGCTTTTAATCAGTTAATTATTATCTAAATTAGAATCAAACACATGTGTATTAAAAAATATTGATTTGGCTAATTAAATGTTTACACTAGTTTATAAAAAAAGCAAAATATAAGTTCGTTTACGTGTAAATGTTATAATTGTAAATCAAATCTAAACCGGTACAAAAAAATAAATTTGGCTATTAAATAAAATTATTTAAAAATAAATTTAATTCTTTTCTACCTTTAATTAACCCAAAGTATTTAAAAAATACTACAGTTTACTAAAATAAACCAGACAATATACATCAAAACTGTAGGGATGCAAAAAATTTAAAAACTGAAAATTTACATAAATCTGCAATTCATGAATTGCCAACGGCAAGGCAACACCAGTCTTCTGGTCTGCGAAGCCTAATACTAGAACGCTAAAATTAGCTACAGATATCCAACAGTCCGCAATGTGTAAAAGCCGCCAAACAGCGGAAATTGCTTACTCTAGAAAAATCCTCCTATATTTTGTCATCACCGGCGCGATCCTTGCACCAACGCCGAATTCACTGTCACTTCGGAGGCACGAATGGACATAACTGTCTGGAGCGCTAACCTCTGCGGCACTCGAGCTGCTGGGAACCAACCCAGCAAGTGTCTGGCGTGCCGTTGATTTACCTGGGGTACCTGGCGGGACCTCGTGTTGTCTGGGTCCCTCACGCCGCCCCCCGCGGGGCAAAGGTCGCGGCGCACCCCGGCTGCACGCCAATTCCAAATTTCGAGCTTACGTTACTCTTCCTCCTGCGGGATGGTCCGGGGCTCGGGGTTCGGAGGCGATTCCGATTGTCTTGGACAAAAAATCATTAAAACCTGTTCTGGCGAGCTGCATTCTGTTGCATAAGGCGCTCGTACGAACTGCAGGCATATGATTTCATTGGATTAGCCGCAATACAAATTCATATTTACTGTTTAAAGAATTTGATTATGTAAATAAAATACTTACAAATATGCCTTAAACTAACTTTTTTCAAAGAATGTTTTTGATCGTTTAGATTACATAACATATTTAGAATGATAACTTAATAAAACAAAATAACAAAAAGAGAATAAACTAATAAATAAAATTGGAAGACAAAAATAAACAATATAACATAAAATAATCAACTAAAAATTTTAAATAATCTTTTAATTAAAATAATTTTATGTGTTTACGGTTATTTTCTATTATATATATATATATATATGTACATTTTCAAAACATTTTTAAGTAAAAAATTCTTCAGCTTAGTAGAAACTGGCAAATAAAATGGACGGTTTAATATTTTTTAGTTTTTATGTTCCATTGTTTCATTGATAATAGGACTACACCCTGGAAACCATCGCGCTTCTCCTTTTTCAATGCTTATGACGTTTACGAATCTCAATCAATTACTATACCCCGATGAGTATGACATTCATAGGCGTTGTGTTATTAGGGCAGAATTTTATTCTTCTTCTTCATTATATACAGTTCTGTCTGCTCTTTAACCAGGCTACCATTCCAGCGCTTCTTGGGCCGACCTAAGCTTCTTCTTCCTATTGGAGAACGATCTCTAGCTACTTTTGTTATATATTCTATCGATGTGTTTGTTCCATCCTTGCTTTCTATTGTTGGTCCAATTTACTTCCGGTTCTATTTTACACATTTCCCATATTTCTGTGTTTGGTCTCTGTCCAGACTGGTTTTATTAACTATTTTCGGAGGGCCGCCATCTCAGTCGTTTCTAGCATTTGTTTTGTTTTACCTTTTTTTTTGCTTCGATACTGTACGCCATTATGGGTCAGTTATATATTTTGGTTTTTGTGTCCATAATGAAATATTTGTTTTTCCATACACTGTTATTAGGGCATCTTAAAATTCCGCTAGCTTTTTGGATTTGTTCCCTGATTTTCTCTTGGATATTACCGTAGGAGCTTATTTTGGTGCCTAAATAATTTATATGCATGACTTGTTCTATTATTTTATTATCTGTCATTAACTTGCACCTTATAGGATCTTTTATAATCAGTATTTTGTCTTATCTGCTGCAATTTTCATATTGAATCTCTCACCTACTACTTTGAACTGTATCAAAAGCCTTTGGAGATCGTCTTCGTTTTCGGCTATTAATATAGCATCGTCTGCATAACATACAATCTTTATACTATCTCTGTCCATCTTATATCCTCTGAGATTTTTGACGCCGTCAATTATTTTGTCCATTATCAAGTTAAATAAAAGCGGACTCAGTGAATTCCCTTGTTGAATATCCTTCCTAAATGGGATGTGATCTGTTAGATTTTTATTTACTCTAACTTCCGCGGTGTTATTGAGGTATATATCTAGAATTATTTGTATTAAAGTAGTTGGTATTTGTCGTTCTAATAATACATCGGCTAGTTGAACTCTGTCAAAAGCTTTTTCTAGATCAACCAGGCACACGAAAGCAGGTTTATTGAATTCTAGTGCTTTTTTGGTGATTTCCTTTATTAAAAATACAGCGTCTAAACAGGACCTACTATTTCTGAAGCCTTGTTGCTCGTCATTAAGAGTCGTTAAGTTATTGATTTTTGTCGTTATAATCCGTGTTATAAGTTTTAAGGTGGTACTTAACAAATTAATACCTCTGTAATTTTCTGGCTTTTGACTGTCTCCTTTTTTAAATACATTGTTCAAAAATTTTTTTGATCAACATTGTTATTTTGTCAATTAGTTACATTATCTTCGCCTGCGAATTTCCTGTTTTTTAGTTTCTTAATCGCTTCTATAGTTTCTGTGTTGTCTACAGTTATTCTAGGTTATAATTCTGGGATAGTTGTCTTCTCTTGTTTTACCACTTGGTTTAAACAAATTTGTAAAATAATCCACCCATTGGTCTTGGGTAATTTTCCCACTTTCTACTATATCGTTTCTTTCTTTTTTTGCTGATCCTATAAATATCCATATTTGTTTTTGTCTTCGTAGAAATCGTGTTCCATGTAACTTGAGAATTGCTTCCAGTAACCTTCTTTTATCTGTCGTATCTCAGAATTTATTTGATTTCTGGTCATTTTATATTCATCATATGCTATATGTGTCTTCTGTATCTTATATTTTATGTAGGCTGTCTCGCCATAGTTTTTATTTCGTCGCAGAATTATGGTTTATTGCTGTTTAGTAATTCTTTATTTGTATTTACTTTTTGTACTCCTACGGCTTCGGCTGCAGCTCCTATAATATTTCTCTTTATTTTTGTCCAGATCCCGTTGATGTCGTTGTGTTTTATATTTTAATATTATTTTCTTTTCTAACCTTACAAAGATTCAACATTTATTTTATTCTGATGTAATAGAGCACTCCTTTTCTTCTTTTAATAGTTAATTTAATTTGTCTTAACACTAAAGCATGGTCACTCCCAATGTAGGCCGAATTTAGACACCTAATATTTATTTGTGATGATTTGTGGGTATGTAGTCTAGTGAGGATTGTTTATGTGTTGTTTATTCGTAACTCATTCTCAGCACAAAATTTCGTTAATGACATTCCCATCAAACTTCTGCTTAATTCCTGGGATTCAAAGTTTCCGATTCTGGCATTAAAATCGCCACATATTCTGATTGTAGTATTGATTCTATGATGTGTTAAAGATCTTCATAAAATTTTTCTTTATTTACAGTTGCTTTGCAGTTCTCTGGTGCGTAAACAGATATTACATTTATTATTCTGTCTTCTGTATATAGTTTCAACAATACTATTCTCTGTAAAACATATTGCTATTCATATACGTTGCCTTCAAATTTCTTATGTATTAAAATTCCGATGCCCTATTTCCCTCTTTCATGATGTTGTACACTGCTGTATACTAGAAGGTAGTCATTATAAATCGCTGTTTCTTTTCCTCTTTTTTTGTCTTCGATATAGTGCATATATGTATTTTCCTTAAATTTTTCCATTTTCGTTTCCTTTCTCTCGCCGGGTCTGTCAACGTTTCATCAGTCCAATTGCGAGATCAATGTGCAGTATGTAATCTTTCGACAGTAGGGTGCTAACCTCGCCGCCGAAGAATGTTTTTTGACCTTTCATGGTCTAGATCCATCGTGTTCCGTACAAACGTAGGCACCTCGAAAGAATGTGGCTCTTCACCACGCACGGATAGCCTTGGGTAGGGAGAGACTATGGACCTTAAGACTACTAAATTATATTTGCTTCTCCTACCCCTGAAATTACTTTCACGTCTACAATATTTTATAGGAATTTAAGCATTTTATTTAAGCACGTACTAATTGAATAATTGATTGTGTTTATTGTACGAGTATGATTTCAAATGATAGATAAGTCTATACTTGAACCTATAGGATTCTATACACCTAAAAACCCTAAACATCAACTCTGGTGTAATGAATAAGATCTAATATTATCGTTAGATGATGAGTGGACAAAAACTAGAAAGCATTATGGTGGAAAGAAAACGAGGAAAACTATGTACAAACGATGTGTCTTATTTGTCAGACGATATTTTATCTGTGCCTCAATCTGTAAAAGTGACAGAAAAATGCATCAAACACACAAATAAATAAAACCTATAACTTTACTACGTGCAGTACCCCATCTACAGCATGTCAGCAACCTGATATTGTAGAAGTTAAACAAGTAATTGGGGCACTAGTGTGGATTTTAAATTTTAGTAAATGAAATTTTTTATTAACTAATTGGACAAGAAACAAATGAGTATGTCACTGAATGTTCCTATATAAAGGAATTGCAGAATATTTACTTATTTTAATGATGTAGCTCTCAACACTCGGGTGGGAGCTTTAGCCTACAAACTGAAATTGTTGAAGCTTTCATATATTTTCTCTCTCTGGACGGTCGTCGGGCACCATCTCTGATGCCTTGGACGACTGCCATTATTACCTCTTGTTATATATAAAGGCAAGTCCTAAATTATTTTTAGTGACTGAGTAGGCCACCTTCCAGTCCTCAGAAAGGTCCAGGAGTAAACCCAGATCCGTCCGCACCGCAACCCGTGCCTCAATCGCGAAACCATGCTCGCTTATTAGTCAGTGGAAAACATAACAATGGGATTAATTACAACATTCTTTGAGTTAGTATTGGTCATACAGATGATTTCGTTTCATCACTTCTAAAACTACCGGGGAAAAGACTCCGTCTTTGATATTTTTAACGGCTATAAAACACAGGTTGTTTTTCCTTCATGCTTTTTTATTTTTACATTCCATTTTTTAATTTACGATATCAGTTTTTGTTTGCTTTTTCTTTTTCCTTCTGGTTTTTGTTGCAGTAGTTTTCCATTGGATCGTTTTCTTCTTTCACATTATTGTCTTAAACACCTTAGTCTGTCTTATCTGATCCTTACACTGATGTCTGGGTCTTGGTATATATTTTTAGTACTTTGTTTGCCCTTCTACACCACTCTCTTCTTCTTGGTCTCCTCCCCCACCTACGAAATAATAGATTTTTGCTTGAAAAACAAACCTCAAATAACTAAATTTGTTATTTGTGAAGAATAGAAGTAGACTACATGATAGCAAATGAAAGAATTTCTTTAGAGGTCACAGAAACATAAGTATGTCTTCAAAGGAAGAGAAATAGTTTCTGATTACTACTTAGTGTTAGTAGTTTAAAATGTATTACTTATAATAAAATGGAAAAAAATGTAAAACTTTAATAAACACGCCAGTAGAGAAACAATTTAAGAACTATGCATTAAAAAATGAGTCTATACAATAGCTATTTGAAAATAGAATTTCTCTACTGTTAAAACAAATCGACAATAATGTTGAAAGAGAGTAGGTAGATTTATAAATATAATAAAAACAGTTTTTAAAGTATTAGAACACAAACGATGCACAAAAAAGAAAGTCTAGGAGTTGAAATAAAAAAATACTTTATCAACACTAACAGAACAAACAGAATAAAACTACAAAAAATTAAAAATGTAGCTAAAAACCTAGTTCATAAAGCACAAAGACAGTCGGGATATATTTATAAGTGATGTTAAACACAACGTATGAAGATATGTCTATCTGACTTGTCGATCCGTCACAAATTATTGAAGATTTTAAAATTTGAAAATGGATCATAGGAAAAGTTTATCATTGAACATAAGAAGAATCTATTGGATATTCTAGATAAATAAAATTCAACAATAAAATAAGTACAAACAAATAAAATTAATAAGTTAAAAAGATGAAGAACTGAATGATATATGAAATAAAACCAAAAACAAGATATCACCGGAATTAGAAAACATCATCATTGAATTAATCAAATATGGAGACTATAGACTTTTGCTATTATTACTAATCTATTTATACTAATATGAACAACTAGCTAAATATCATAACAGATCTATTTGGAATTTATTCTTAGAAACACTTCAACTTTTAAAATAATGTACAAACAAACTAAGTTAACAGATGAATTACTGCAGTGACATGTGAATAAACCTAAACGAGATATCACCGGAATTAGAAAACATCATCATTGAATTAATCGAATGTGGGCTCTTACTAAAATCTTTCTTTATTATACTAATCTATTTATACGAGTTTAGTTGATATTTATTCACGTTTATTAAAACCTTATCTAAATAATTTATCGTAGTTACTGATTACAGCAGTGACATTGAATATAACTAGCTTTGACTTCATACTCCAGCATTGATTGGTACTAATTTAAATTTGTATTACACGTTTAAAAAACATAATTTATGAGTTATTCGTCTATTGCACTGATTTCTATTTATTTTAGCGTGCCAATATTTTATTGATTTTCTTTTAAATTTTTATAATCAACATTTCTAATTAAACTTGTTTTCATATTGAAATAGAATGGTTTTAAATTAAAAAAATAAAATAAAATTTTAACCACAAGTATTTAATTTATATCTCATATAACTACAAATAATTACAAAGTGCTTAAAGAGAATCTAGGTCTAGAAATTCTAAGTAATCGAACCTTTTGTAAGAAATAATCAAAAAACGTATTTATGATCTAAATATATTACGTGAGAAATTGCATTTTTTTAAACGAAATGTTTCAGTAGGCTAATAATGAATAATATATTTTAAGCAAAAAAATTATTGATAATTATAAAAGAAGAAATGTAAATGTTTTAAAAACAGTAGCTAAAATCTTGAGATAAGTTTTTTTTTATTTAGTAAACAGTAGATTTACAACTAGCCAAGTGGCTAACAAGCAAATGTGATTGAAGAATTACAAAGACATGAGACGGGAAACCGTCCAGTGACGTACCCCGATAAACTAAATATTAAAACTAGTTGGTAAAGTTAGGTGTCTGGTAATATTGGCGTTGTCAAGTAGGTTGCGTGCTAAATCATTGGGATTTTTGGATAATCTGGTAGCATAGTTTGATATGTTTCTGGTGATTTCGTCCTTGACCCAGGGTATTTTAAGGTCGTTATGAAGTGTTAGGTTGGATACAAACCATTCTGCGTTGGCTAGAGTGAGGAGGGCTTTGTTTTGGAACCGTTGTATAACTGCAGTGTTCGACAGCTTTGCACAGCCTCACAGTTGGATGCCGTAAGTCCACAATGGAATTAGCACTATTTTATACACTAGCACTTTGTTAGTTAAAGATAAATGTGATCTTCGACCAAGGAGCCAACTCATTTTCTTTTCAATTCTTTTCTATTTTTAGCTATGTGGGCTTTCCATGTGAGTTTTTTGTCAAAATGTATGCCAAGGTATTTTGTTTCGTCCTGCTTCATTTATTTTTATGCGCCATTTGCAGAGCCATTCCTGCAATGTGGTGAGGTAGCGTTGAAGTATGGAGGAGGCTTGATGTAGATCGCTATGTGATACTAATAATGTCGTATCATCCGCATATGTTGCAATGACAACCTGGTCTTGATGAGGGAGGTCTGCCGTATAAATTAAGTATAGGATAGGTCCCATGACGCTGCCCTGGGGAACTCTTGCTTTAATTTGATGGAAACTGGACAAGCTGTCGGTTTAAGGACTTTAGCAGTAATTAAATCGTAGCCTGGTGCTTTAACGTTATGTAAATGTGTGAGTTTCTTCTTAATGAGGGACTGCTATTGGGTGAGGTTGAAAGATACCGGAGAGGTGGTTCGCGAACGGCTCGGCCTTCTCGTCATCCGTTCGAGCCCATGTGCCATCATCTTTACGAATCGGTGGTATATGCACTTTTGGACGTTTAAATTTGCTAGTAGCTTTCCATAGTGTGTACTCATCATGTGCGGATGGAGAAAGGTTGCTTACATACTCTTTAAATGTTTCATTTTTCCAATCTTGGAGTGCCTGTTTGAGTTCTCAGGTTAGCCTATTTAGTCTGGTTTTGTCCGCAGGATGTTTGGTTCGTTCCCGTACATTCCTAGCTCTCCTCTTCTCGGCAAGCTTGGATTTAATGTAAAAGGGATAGTTTTCAATAAGCTCTGCTTTGGGATGTTCGGTTGGCGTAGAAATGTGAGCTGCTTGATGTACGATATTGTTAAAGTGCTCCACGGCTAAGTCAACTTCGTCTGATGTCTTTAGATTAGCTGGAATTTCTATATTGGCAGTGAGGTACTTTTTGTGCATGTCCCAGTTCGTGTGTCTATTGTATAATGAGGGTTTCTTTTCTTTGGTTATAACTGATGTGCTCAATGTGACGATTATGGAAGAATGATCAGAGAGAAGATCGCAGCAGGTTTCACTTTACAATAATTTGAGGAGATGCCTTTGGTGACAAAAAAGTCCACTGTGTCAGGAATCTTGTTTGGATCTGACGGCCAGTATGTGGGCTCACCATAGTTGTGTGTCTGCAACGTCTTAATCTGGATCCCCAAAGTGGGTTTTTGGCGTTACAGCCCCCCCCCCCAGCGATAAATTTATTCCCTAATTTTTGAAAGAATGTTTCGTATTGGTGTTGTCGAATATTATGTCTGGGTGGACTATATATGGCTGCAAACACTAGCGGACCGGTAATACTCTTAACGTTGAGGATGGTACCTTGTAAGTAGTCAGTGGAGAACTCTTCCATTATGTGGTGAGAGATTTTATTACTGATAATTACTGCTGAGCCATCGTGGGCTGTACCGTCTGGGTGATTTGTAGAGTATGTTGAATAATTATGGATATTTAAGTAACTGTATTCAGTGAAGTGGGTTTCTGAGATCAGTAGGATGTCGATTTTATTTTGTTTAATAAAGAGCTCGACTTCAATGCGATGCTCGGCTAGTCCATTTGCATTCCATAATCCTATGCGTAAAGTATCCATCATTGTAATTTGTTGACTAACCTGGTGAGCAGATTAAGCATCGTGCTGTTCTGGTTCATAAGCTGCGTGAACATTGTTTCAAATTTAGTTAAAAACTGAGATAGTGAGATGTCATTGTTGCTGTTATCTTCGAGTTGGCTGTTCGTGCGGTGCTGTGATGCTGCTTGGGCATAACTTGCATTGTTTAAATTTAAGGTGTATGCATGCTGCACAGTTATTGGTGTATTCAATGTCTTTACAGTAGATATTTTTGGAAGACTAGACGATTTACCTCTATTTATTTGTAGTTGCTGATACACTTGATAACCCTTATAGTTCGCGGGATGTGGGCCTTGACACAGTGCAAATCGCGCGGGAGTTTCCTTTGATTTCTTGCAGACAGCGGTATTGTGTTCTCCTCCACATTTTACACATTTTGCTATGTTCATATGCCTGGCATCGTGTACACTGTATTATTGTGGCTTTTTGGGCGGTTCTACGGTTATTAGTTGGTAATTAAGGTGCTTCAATTCAAACACTTTTTTATTATTCTGAGCCGGCTCTAAATCCTCAAAGAACATAGGCAGAGGCTCTTTAGTTGCTCTGTGTCTGATGTTGGTAAGATTTCGTACAGTGTGACCGTGCTTTTTTAGTTCTTCTTTAATTTCCTTGGTGTCAACAGAGTTATGTAGATTTCGAATTACCACTCTGTATGCTCTTTCATCCTTTCATTGATAGGTATGGTATATAATTCGTTCAGTTTTTAGATGGGTGATTAGTTTTCTACAGGAGTCAGCAATATTAGTATTTATTTTAATTCTGTTGTTTGAAAGTACTTTAGTGCTGTATTGTTCCCGCTCTAAGACTTTTGTTAGATTTTCGATCATTTGGGCATAATTCGTAACACCGTATAGGTATACAGGCGGGGGCTTGGGAATTTTTTGTACGTAACTTTCACTAGAATCTTGTTGGGTCTCTTGTGTGTTACCGCTAGCTAGTACAGTAAATCGATTTTGAGTGTTGATTGAATTTTCTTGTTGTGTTCGTTCGGCTGTAGTTCTTCTGCGTTGTTTGTATGGTTTTTTGTATTGTTGCCATTTGTGTTGGTTTTTATTTTGTTACATCCTCTTCGGAGGAGTCATCGATATCTATTTCTTCTGTTGCTTCTGTTATTAGTTGCGGGTTTTGATTTTGATTAGGGGTTGAGACAGAAAAGAAGAATTTTATATTAGTATAATTTTGTGATGATGGCAGAGGGTTCTGATGTTGAGGCGTCGGCATGACATTACTGGTTTACGGGAGCGGCATAATTGAATTGAAGTGGTTGTTGATTTCCAAATTGAGGTTGTTGTGGATTATATAAAATTTGTGACTAGGGTATATACATATTTGAGCCATTGTTGTACATATTCTGTATTTACAGAATTTGTGATGATGTTTGCGAGTTTTTAATCACCAAATTTAAAAATGTAGTAAAAGTCTTTAACTTACACATTTGGTGTAAAACTCGGCAGAATTAAATATAAATCGTTGCAGGTTAAGAGCGGGCACTAGTGATAACTTAATCGGACACGATATAGCACATCCACTCGCGCTCGCTGTCTACAGCGTTCTTGAGATAAGTTGTGATTTAAAGTTTGATAATGTATTGAAAATTATTATAATGCAATTTTCATGTAATTTTCAGTGTTAAACTGATTTGAACTATATGCAACAATTATCAAGCATTTTTCCGATTCTATGATTATTACAAATTTCAGTTTTTTCGATACATTTTTAAAGTAACCCTTAATTCAGTTACAAATTTAATAATACATAAAACATAAATATAGTAACTCTACAATTCAGCTTAATAACATGATAAAATATATTCAAAAATGTATGGTAATCCGCAATGTATCCTTTTAGATCCAACAGTATAACACAATAAACTTCAATTTTACTAAACCACAATTTGGTTATCTGTTAGAGATTGTTATTAATATAACTACATATATTCCAGAAACCTGAGCTAAAAAAAGGTCTAGCTGTGAAGCTCTGAAGGAGAGATATCTGTTTTATAATCGCTTTGTAAAACAAGAGTTTATTTTATAAAGACAATTATGAGTGTTTGCCGATTAGACAGTCCATCATACTGTATTGTAATCTGAGATAAATTTGTTTTCCAGGCACTTCGCTTTATGCCTTTGAGGAACAAATGTTACATAGTTATACCCTTGTTCTAAAGTGATAGTTATAAATATTAAACAATATGAGTATTAGTTGCTAATAACTTTTCAATTTTTGACAAATAGCAAATAAATACCGTTTACCAGAATTTCTTTGATAACCATCAACCATAGGCTATTCATTTAGAAATTAAAAATATTAAGAAACATTTGATGTAATTCTGTGATGGTTTACTAGTTTGTCTTAAGTCGTTTCAAATTTTAGTGTAAATATTTCAAATAGAAATTTTAGATTATATTATAATATTATATATATAACAACATTATATTATATTATAATTATTATAAAAAAAATTTCACATTACCCATGACATTAAGATATTGAAACCTTCTTTTAATTTAAACTTAGTTAAAATTAATTTACGTAATCGTTGTAAAAGGCCAAGAGGTTCTTATTGATGCTAATTTGATATCCTCTGAACACATAAATATTGTTGGACGTAAAACACGAGTTTCTAAATTTATTGTTCGTAGAACAATTTTAAACAAACTGGACCTTTAAAAATGTTTTACATTACCTGGCTTAAACTATATTTTGAATATTGAAATATAATCAAAAACCACCATGTAAAATTTATATTGATGAATTTATGTTTAGATGTGCAATACATATTTTTGAAAAAATCAACATAAATTTTGAAGTTATTAAAAACAAAATTAACTATAATTTGGTTAGCATCAACACAAACTTCTTAAATTCAGTATTTCTTTATAACATGATATTTGGCTATTGGGAAAACATGACAGATTATGTAATTTAAACTCTCAAGTTCTTTTCCTCTCTTTCGCAGACCAAAGATATGGCATAGAAAATTTGTCTTCAACGGCATTGTTTTCTAAACAGCAAATAGTTTGATATTTTCTTTAAAGAAACATTTAGCATGCCAAAATTTTTATTTCTTCTTAAACGTATGCGTATATATTTTGTTATTTTGGTTAACCTCTTTGAGACGATCAACATAATATAAATTTACCAAATTACAAAGATATTTTTTTACTCACGGGTTTGAAAATAGTTTGTAATATGTATAGTTAACCCAAATAATGGCTCTCTCCTTAGCTGCAGTTCACAAGTAGTTAATAATAAAAGCATAATTGTACTTATACAAGTGAGTTTGACGCAATTTCCTTTATACCCGCAATTCTTTGAAAGCATTAAATTATATAAACAATTGTAATCTTTTTTGAGTGCGATTAGTTCTCTTTAGAATTGTATTGGCCACAATTAGTTTATTCTTAATTTGTAGCTGGTATAGCGCATACTAAGCTCTATAACTTGGGCAAGAGTCTTTAAAAAACAGCAATCTGCAATAAATTCTCTTTAATATTAAAAATACAAAAAGTGACCAGTACATAAATTTACTATTATATCATCTAAATGAAATTGAATAAATAAAAACAAAAAAAATATTTTTATTAAAAAATGATGCTTAATGTCTTTAATAATAAAATCTAAGTCTATTATATTATCATCATCATCATCTAACTTATTTATAAAAGGCAATGTGTTGGTTCGTCACACTTGATACTACGAAGACTTTGTAGGTGGCGTGTTTGGTTGCCAGTGTTTAAAGCACACTGCAATTGTAAAGACTTAAATTAAAATTAAATTATTTATCCTATTGTTTTAGTTTTTCTGTTCTTTTTTGCAAATAAGCATTCTTTGTTAAGAAACGGGTATAAACAGCTGAGCACCACAGAAATTACATGAGAAAACGAAGAAGTGAGCAGACTGCGGATGAAAGAGCAGCAATAAATGAAGAGAGGCGACTTGTATGTGTCGAAAGAACTCAGCGGAAGAAATAGCTGCAGTATAGTAACGATTGCTACAGAAAATTCGTAATACTTGCATTCACTATAGCAGCCAAGCGTAGTTCGCTGGATTTTCTAGTTTCTCTATAAAAATCTCTTTTTAGTCTATCGTTAAAATAAATAGCAAATTTGTGCTTAAAGTCCAGAAACTAATTATCTGATAAAATTCTATGCGAGTGTTATAACAATTTCATATTTTATATATATATATATATAAATTATAAACATAAACAATAATTAACATAAACTTGCTTATTTTGTTCCTATTTTCAGTATCGTATTAGCTGCTGTATCCAAATGAATATTAAAATTTTAGACCTACTTTTTGCAACCACCTGCTGAATTTTGTAAGACTTTAAGACGACACACATTTTCTAACAGCCGGCAACACCTGGAATTTAAAGTGCAAGACCACCATAATGTATGCAACGTTTTATTTAACATTCAATTTCTAGGGCTAATTTTACAAAGTTATTTCATTATTAAAAATCATTAATTATTCTTTTCATAATGGTCAAATTTGATGCACAACCAACTTAAATTACTTAATGAACTGGACGAACAATGCTATTTTATACAACTGACAATAACGTAATCATTAAATTTCACAAAGGTGAACACAATCTCTAGCAGATTAAAAAATATATGTACTTTTCTAACGATATGTATAATAATGTTTTTTTTGAATATTTTTATTTATTAATTATTCTAAGATTTAAAAATATTGAGGGTTACGAAGGTGACATTCTTGAAAATAAATAAGGAAGATTATCCCTGGTAATACAGTTCTTTTCCCACACACACTAAATTATGCATTAATATAAAGCTTTTATTTCCAAATGATTTTATTATTATTATAACTATTACCAATTTTATAATGACATCTATATTTAACATTACAGTATATAATTCAAATAGAGAGAACAATCTCCGTACATAATTTGATATTAGCAAAAACCCCATACAATTTGTTGCATACGTCGTCGTATGTATTTTGCATTCACTTAACCTAAATATTTATGCGACAATTTGTAATCCGTTTTTGCTTTCAATAACAACTACATATACGACATAATGCTAAATGGACGCCACATTAATTTTTTATGTAGGTTTAGATCTCCTCATCAAACCCCTTTATATTTACTGAATACCTTATTATTTACGCTCTTATGAAAAACTAGATTAAGCAAACCCTACTACATAATAGCAGCTAATAGACGTAACTGATTTAGGGCATGGGGTGTTGGGCAAACAACGTGAGAGTGCTCTTTTAAGATATTTAAACTAATGCACTTTGCACTCGGCTACGTAATATTTTAAACAGTGGTGGCAACTAGTATCTCAACGTAATTAATTTAATTAATGCTTTCTGGGTATAATTAGGTAAAACAGTTTATGGAAATTCAAGCGATTCCTAGACGCGGGAACCCCCAAACTTGCGCGCTTGGCTAACTCTTACGTGTCAGAAGTGATGGTTCGTTTTCTGCGGCGGCACCCGAATGCACAATATCATTAATCTCATGATCTATGGCTGCCTGGCAACCCTTAAATGACTATTTAACTACCGCGATAATTATGTTAGATGCCTATCGTTTCTTAGCTCACATTTTTACTTTCCCATGACAGAAAAGTTTTGTCGCTCCCCACATGAACTAACTGTCACGCTTGAACTTCAAAGAAGCATTTTTATAATGCCAAAAATTATAGTAATATAAAATGTATTTACTTATTATTAATTTATAATTTTAAAAATTCACGGTTTTAACTTGATTTTGAAAATAATACTAAAAAAAACAAAGAAATTAAAAAATTAAAGACTAATAAAGTGCAAATTTAGTACCAGAATTATTATTTTATGCAACTTATATTTTACTTACACTGTTAATAGTATTAAAATTTATGTATGGAGGTCAATTATATAAAAACTAGAACATAAAATGCAACATAATTAAGGTATAACAAATTAACTAACTAATTAGTTAGAGCAAATTATGAAACGTGTTAATAATAGATGCTTCTATGTATAGTGGTTCCGACTTTTATAATTTTAAATAAAATCATAATCACTGCAAATTACTTTAATATTTTTATTTTATAAGACTCATTTTATATTTACTCAAGACGTGAGTTAAAGCGTTCAAAGAGTGCACCCGTTAAAGTTAAAGTGGGGAGTGTTAGCAATTATTAGCCTCGAACAGCGATTAATATTAAATTATTCTCCGCAAGAGATAATTTAAAAAACATCAAACCAGTATGTTATGTTATCAAAGAGACAAAAATGCTAACTGATAAAGAAATAAAAACACAAACAATAATATTTCAAAAGACAGAAATTTTGATAAAGACAGCAAAGAAACTGAACAAACAAGGAAACAAAAAAAGTTATTCAAATTAATTCGTGGAATAAGAAAATGATACCCATAACAGATATGAAGAATTATCAAACTTATCAAATAACACAATCCAAAAATCTATGGCCAAAAGTAATAAACCCTTAACCAATTTTTGTTTACGGTGCGACTAAATAAATGGTCGACTACTTAAATAGTACTTTAGAACAGCAAAAATATACAAGCAAAACTCAATCAAACGATACAATTAAAGTTAATATCAACACACCAGATTCCTACCAAAAACTAATCATACAATTAAAAGAATATGATGTGGTCTATCATACTTAACAAATCAAACAGGAAAGAACGTACAGAATGGTAATCTGACACTTACGCTACACAATAACGGAGCAAGACGTAAAGAAGAAATTAGAAAAACATATTAAATACACGAAACCGAAAAACTAAAGATCTATCATTGTTTTTTATAGACCTAAAACCTCTCTTAATATTATAATGGTAGACTTCAACTCTAAACTGGGAAACATACTGATAAACAATGTTGTTGGGGCTTACGCGCTTCTAGAAAGAAACAAGAGAGGGGATAGATTAGAAGAATTTTCCAAAGAGAAATAATTCACGATTACAAATACATTAAAAAGACTATATACGTCGAAGTCTACTCAGGACGCAAATAAAACTTAGTACGAAAGCAAATTTGTTATATCCTTGTTAATAAAAGGTTTTGGTTAAATATTAAAAGCTCCAAAAGCTATCCTGGGCTAATGTTTTTTTAGACCACATCCAGCTTATGATATAATTACGGTTGAGATTCCCAAGAAAAGTAAATCTAGGAAAACTAGAAGTCCAGGAAACACAATTGAAACTAAAACAAAAACTAAGTACTAATGAAAGTAGGAAGTATATAAAAAACAATACTTTAGAAATAGAAAAACAATTACTGAAGTCTGATAGAGAACAAAAAAAAGTGTTGGATAGCAAACAAAATTTTAGATCTGATGGATCAAAGAAGAATATAGAAAAATACAGATCAGAATAAATACAATTAAATGCATAGACAGATACGAAGAAAACCAAGGAAGGTGTAGGAAATATGAATGAAATTTCGATGTAATGAAATAGAGTTAGTTTAAAGAAACACGATTACTACAATGTACATAAAATAACAAACATTACACATGCATAGAAAAAGAAGAAACATGACACTATTTAACGAAAATAATATAATTATTACTGATGACAATGAAATTGCGCGCAGGTGGCAAGAGTATGTGAAGATTTTATTTAACGAAGATAAAAAAGAAGTTGAAGTCGATTACAATGGCAGTGACACAGATAGCCCACGAAATACTTAAAATCAGAGGTGAAATATACAGTACAATTATCTAAAACAGGAAAAGCTGTGAGCTACTAGCGAAAATAATTAAATTAATGGGTGACAGTTGCAATAAAATTATTAAATAATCTGTTCAACAAAATTATTTACACACAGGGGAATTACAATCGACTGGCTACAATCCATCTTTGTATCTATTCCAAAGAAAAGCAATTCCAAAATATACAGGAATTATAGATTCATTAGCACAATGAGTAAAGCACTTAAAATGTTTTTAAGAATAATTCAGTAAAGAATCTATAAGAAATGCGAAGATTGCTTGAGTGAATTATAGTTTGGTTTTCGAAAAGTCTCAGGTACTAGGGAAGTGTTAGTACAAAAATGTCTAGATCGTCAAAAACCAATATATATATATTTGTTTCGTCGATGTTGAAAAGGCATCAGGTACTGTTAAACATACAGAACTCATACGCGCTCTAGAAAGTGCAAACATAGGATATAAAAATCTAAGTATCAGAACGAGCTTTATTGGAATCAGACCACAACCATAAAAATAAATAACATTAAGACCGACAATCTGAACATTAATAAAGAAGTTAGACAGGGGTGCGTACTTTCGCCAACACTTTTTAATATTTATTCAAAGATCGCCGTTACAAAAGCCTTAACCAATGAACTGAAAACGATAAAAATTAATAGAGAATACCTGAACTGTGTTCGATATGCTGGCAACATGGCAATTCTCACAGATAACATTAAAGATCTAAACCACTTATTAAAGAAAATAAACTACGAATACGCAAATACAACCTGAAAATTAACAAAAGAAAAAACTAAAATGATGATTGTTAACAAAACCTCCATAAACAACAAATTACTTTCTTTAGATGGTAAACAAATTGAACAGGTTAGTATGTATAACCGTCTAGATCAAGAAGTTAAAATTAGAATAGAGATAGTCGAAAACATCTTTACTAAAAAAAAACAGTTGCTATGCAACAGACAACTTGTCATAGATATTCGATGGAGAATAATCCAATGCTTTGTATTGCCGGTTCTACGTTATGCCACCGAAATATGAACCCTAAAAATGAGAATAATGAACAGACTGGAGTCATTTAAAATGTAGATGTATCGTCAAATGATCCGCATCTCATGGATAGCTAAGGTTACAAACAACAAAGTGCTGAGAAGAATAGGAAGAGAACGACAGCTATTATCAACAATAAAACGTCGTAAAGCCGAATAATTTAGCCATATAATGCGCCATTGTAAATACCGCGTGCTCCAACTTAGCGCGATACGTGAAATAAAAAGAAAATGAAGAATAGATCGACCAAACATATCTTGGTTTATAAGTTTAAGAAATTGGAGTAGCTTGGAAGTACAGGGATTATTTAACGTAGCCCGAGACAAAAATAGATACAGTGAACGAATCGCTAACATAATTAAATGATGGCATTAAAAAAACCTACAGATAACAATAAAAGAATTTACATCAACCTTCTAAGTAATATGAGAATCTCAATCGAAGACCTAAGAAAGAAAAACGCAATAGCATAGTATACTCAATGTCATTTGTATGGACACACAAAAAAATACTTTACAAGACTATAAATATGTTTAAAATTTAGAGATAGTCACAATACAGCAAATTGCAAGAAGTAGCCAATACATGCGCTAGATGTGCATTTTGATAACTATAAAGGATGTGATAGCTACATAAATCTACAAAAAAAAATAAATAAAAAACTACTAACCATACAAACTTAAACATAAATGATAATGACCAGTTTCAATCAATAAGTTTAAACCACCGACGAACCGAGACTACATCTAATGATCAGGTACAAACACGGCGAAACAAGTTACAACCTATTTTAATAAATTTAACTCAATGTTCAACCATTTATTAATCAAAATAGCACAATATTAAATATGCTCAGAACACTAATAAGTAAATTAGTACAGTAATGGAGCATCTTTTACAAATAAGTTCATGGAACGCCAATTCCTTATCATAAACTAGAGCTACAAAATTTTCTTCGCAAACAAAAAATAGATATCGCTCTAATATCAGAAACACAATTTACCTCGAGGGAAATGTTTAAAATGCCACATTATAAGGTATACCACTTAAGTCATCTAAATAATAATGTGCAATTCAATATTCCATTACGAATTAATTCACCAACAAACAAAAAATACAGTCAGTTAATGTTAAGGTATATATAAGTGATAGTTCTTGACAATAGCATGTATCTATTGTCCACATAGACAAGTATTTGTATATTTAAGGTTCAGATCATTTTTGAGAAAAATAAATAAAAAATTTTCAAGTTTGTTTGAAATGTTGATGCACCTAGAGAAACGAAGTTTATATGCAAAAAAAATAGTAATTATTTGCTATGTGTCCTTTTGAGTTTGATTTCTTTTAAAGAGGTTCTGGTCTGTGTATAAACTGTTCCAGCCATCTATTAAACACCTCTTCAAGTTTCAACTTTAGAATTGTTTTAATGAATTTGTAACTTACCTCTTTACAAAGACGTAAAATGCATATAAGATGGTTAAAATATATAACATTGCTTAAAAATGGTATGTAACCCATAATAAAACATGATTGTTACCGGAAGATATTGATCTCATTCTATCCGACTATGTTCGACTTAAATAAAAGAATCAATTATAAATAAATAAATAAAGGAATCAATAGACTAAATAAATCGCCACGATCTCCAGACGCTAATCTAATCCAAAATGTCTGGTTGCATATCAAACATAGATTAAAAGTAGAAAATTATCCTAACTGATTTGAGAGATACATATGACACTTGCTTTCCGCTTCTTACTCTTGTAAACCTAGTTTTAAATTCGTTACAATGCGATACTGGGTAATAATGAAAATTAATAATGTTTTGTAAGTACTTTCTAAAATAAAAATAAAAATCGTTCTTAAAAAGGTCAGGCGCATATATTTATTAATTTAATTTTTAAGTTTATTATTATTACATTCTAAGTGAATATCAAGCAAAGTGCATAAGGGAGGAGTTCCAGTCAGAATATGTAGTCACATTCCTTTCCATACAATACGAAAGTGGCGTATTTTAATAAGGACATAAATTCACATTTTTAAAATAATCAACAGCAGGCAACAATTCTTTTGCAACAAATAAACTACTATGATACACTACAAAATATAATACCCCAACAAACATTCCTTAGCTCTGTTCCTTCAATGGGCCCAATACAGCAACAGTACTATCACAAACTGCAAGTATAAATTTAGCTCAGCACAAGTACAACAATCAGCAATTACTGAGAATTTCGTCAACTAGTGAAGACGAACAAGACGAAATGGATCAAACTACTGGCATATCGTGGCAGAAAATAAAGAGTATTAAACGTAGAAAGGTTACAACAAGGAGAGACAACAAAGAAGTAGATAACATTGTAGCAGTAAGCAACAAATACACTTCGCTAATAGCTAATGATAATGACAATGTACAGGAAAATCAGGCAAATACCAGCACAAAAAACCCAACTCTCCCCTCCATATTTGTTTACGGAGTGGTAAATTACCCAAGCATTGTAACCCAAATAAGAGACTATCTATAAGACGAACAATATAGCACCAACAGTCTGGTTAACAATATTGTTCAAATAAAATACTACAGATGTTTACGGAAAACTAGTATGATACTTTAAAAAGAATAACATAGTACATCACACATACAAACCAATTAAAAGAAGAAGCCTATAGAGTCATCATTAAACACATACATTACACAGTAGGCACAAATGACATTACAGAAGAACTAACATAGTCATAAAGTTAGAAATATTATAAATGTAAAAACAGAATAATCAAGTAACCATTAAATATGTTCAAAACTGAAAGGCTTAAAAATAATATGATGAAAATAAAACCTCCAAATAAAAATAAAAATAATATCGTTCAGTGCATAAGATGCCAATTATACGGTCACTCAGAAACTTATTGCAATAGGCCATTTGTATGCGTTAAATGCGGTAAAACACATAGCACCATTAGCTGTAAAAAACCAAGAACATCACAGCTGCATGCGCATTCCGCGGAAGAGACCATCCGGCTAACTATAAAAGATGTGAATACTACTAACAGCTAACCTTATAGAAATAATCTTATAAACAAGACTACAGTGCTAAAAACCCCATCACCTAACGTAAATACTGTTCTTAGCCCACATCAAATCAATAACTTACACACTACACTGGAACCATAACCATACAATGTTTGTCAACAATCCAGAACTTACGCTAACATTGTACCCACAATTCCAACATATTAAACAATAACAGTGAAACAACAAAATATTTAAACAATACACTATCACAATTTCTAAATAAATTTAAGGCCATTCAATAAACTTATTCAGCAAAATAGGATGATACTGAACATCCTCACAACATTAATGAGCAAACTTCATTAATGTGTAAATTCCTAAGAGTCGCTTTGTGGAACGCTAATAGATGAGTGCAACATAAAGAAGAAATAAAAATCTTGCTAGCAAATAATCATATTGATATACTCCTAGTAAGTGAAACACGCTTCACAAAAAGAACATATTTCAAAATACCTCATTTTGAAACATAACATACCAATCATCCTGATGGTATTGCATACCGAGGTTCTGCTATTCTCATTAAGCGCTCTGCCCAACATCATTAAGAATTAAAATATTAAGAAGGCTTTTTGCAAGCAACCAAAATAAAAGTAACAACTTTGCTCTATAAACTAACACTATCAGCAGTTTATTGCTCAAAAGGCATACTAGAGAGGACTCACGTTTAATAACAACTAAAGAAAGAGAACTTTATAAAACAATAGAGGACAACAGATACTCAATCATTTTAACAGGAACACCAACCTACTGGCCTAACGACCCAAACAAGGTGCCTGACCTTTTGGACTTCTTTGTTGCAAACGGAAACAACCCGGCGTACACAGAAGTAATATAATATAGCTTTGACTTATCAACTCACCATTCTCCTATTTTAATAATAATGGTTACAACTGTTATACCCAAAAACCGCACATCAAGGTTACACAATAGTAGAACAAACTGGGATACTTATTGTAACATAAACTAAAAAATTCGACTCAAAGAGCTTGAAGAAATATAAATGGTTATGAAAGAACTAATAGCAAAATTAAAACACGCCGTACAGCAAGCAACACTAAAAATTCCCCAAAAGAAATTAAATAACAACGTACCACAGCAATTAAAAAAATAGTTGCAGAAAACAACGTCCTAAAGCAAATTGGTAACAAAGTTATACTCTCACCAATTAAAAGGCCTATAATCGCTTGAGTAATAAATTGAAAACAAAACTTAGAGAAGTAAGAAATGAACAATTTGAAAAATATATATCTACACTAACTAGAACTGATAATTCTATATGGAAACCAATCGAAAACTCCAGAAACCCTAAACTATGTTAAATGTACCACCAATAAGAAAAAATAATGCTCAATCTTGGGTGAAAAGTGATAAAGAAAAAGCTAACCTATTCGCAGAGCATCTGACCACAGTTTTTCAACCACTAGACAATGAACCAGATCAATAAATTGAACAAAATCTATCCATTCCTCTAAAACCACATCAAAATATTAAACCATTTACCCCAAAAGAAATAACTGCTAAAATAAAATTGTTTAATCCCAAAAAGGTTCCCTTTATTGATCTAATCAGTCAACTTGCCCAAGCAAGGGCATTGTATTGTTAACTTACATTTATAATGCGATATTGAAGATTGAATATTGGCCAAAATGTCTCAAAATTGCACAAACCATAATGACTGGTAAGCTAGAAAAAGAATCAACAGATGTAGCTTTCTATCATCCTATAAGCTTGTTTCCAGTAATTTCCAAACTGTTAGAAAAACTATTACTTTGTAGAATTAATGAAGATTTCCAACCCCAAAATTGGATTGCGGATCATCAGTTTGGATTTCACCACGCTCATTCCACGGTGCAGCAAGTCCATAGAATCAGACAAGTTATTAGAAAATAAACAATACTGCTCAGTCGTCTTTCTTGATATAGTCAGGCATTTAGCAAAGCACGTCATCTTAGATTAATCTACAAAACCAAACAAACATTCCCTCCAGTCTACTATAATTTACTAAAGTCAAACTAAAGTAAATGAAGAAACATTAGATTACTTTCCAATTAATTCCGGAGTGCCGCAAAGTAGTGTGCTAGTGCTTTTACTCTACATTCTTTATACGTCAAACTTGCAATCACACAAAATACAACAACAGAAACATTTGCAGACGATACTGTTATTCTATCCAGACATGAAACCCTCAAATAACATCAGATTATAATCAGATTTACCTGTTAAACCTCAACAGTGGTTAAACAAATGGAAAATTAAAGTAAATGAAAACAAATCGGTACAAGTAACATTTATTCTCCGTAAACAAATATGTCCAACAGTTGTAATAAATAATGTGCACATACCACAAATGGAAACGACAAAATACTTAGGGTTATACCTAAATAACCACCTGACATAAAAGAAACATTAAAACAAACAAATAAACATAAAAGTAAGGGAACTAAATTGACCAACAAGAAGAAAATCTGGACTATCAACAGAAAATAAAATTCTAATTTATAAGGCAGTCATTTGACCTATTTGGACGTATGGGGTAAAGCTATGAGGCTGTACTTCCAAAAAAATGTAGCAATAATTCAAAAGAGCCAATCAAAGATACTCCGACAAATTGTAGATGCTCCGTGGTATGTAACGAAGCATCCTCTTCATACAGATCTACATGTACCAACGGTACAGGAAAAAATCCAGAACAAAGATGCAACCCACCACAAAACATTAAAAACCCACACAATCCCCTGGAACAGTTACTGGAACCAATGATCAATAAAAGACTTGAAAAATTGTGGCCAATAAACCTAGTGTGAGTGTGAGTTCTCAAGACTTAGGTTGCATAGATTGCATCGATGGATGTTAATCCTATCATGTTATTTACCTGCTAGTACACATAGCGGCCGTTAGCTCTTTAACTCATAGAATGTAAACATTGTTCCAATTGCTAAATAAATAGAAAAAAATTGATTACACGCTTATGGAACTAACTGTTCTTCTTCTTCTGCAATGACTATCTTTATTTAGAGGTTGGAGATCACTTTATTAAATTGTTCTGTCACTCACGACGTTTTTAGATAGGATTACACTGTCCTCTGTGAAAGACATTTTATTAAGGTTTTTGCTTAAAATAAAATCTTAGTTACATTTTTGCTAAAATTTGTGGTACTTTACTCATAAAACATATATTTTATTGCTCGATACAACTAAAGAAACATTAATTCGCTAAAATTTGTTGTTACAATTAAGTTTTTACAATACCTGTTCAAAAAGATTTTTTTAGAAACTTTTTTGTACCATTAAAATGATGGTATATTTTACCTAGGCAAGAACCTTCGTCCAATGTTTACCAAAAACTACTGTATGTATATTCTAAAAAAATATTACCACAACTATCTTTTTAACTCACAATCTCTCTTGTTGTCGCTATCAACTATTCATATCAAAGTAAATTTCTACATGTTAGATCTATTTTTGTATTTCTGATCACACACGTTGTTGTATGTTTACGCACATTTGTATTGACTTACAAGACGCAACGTGTTGTAGAATACGTTTAAATTCAATACGCACCATGAGAATGCAGCGCATTGCATGTATTTTATTTGGTTATACATGCATATTTTTCTATTGTTAAATAACTAGTAACTAACATGTAAGTAACTGGCAACAACTAGCAGTTATTTCTTGCGTGCAGTATGTGAAAGCAGAAACTTAAGACTGGCATTACTTAAGTGTTTGTTTCGCCGTTTAGCCCTGTTTATTTTCTCTAGTGTGCATTTTTCTACTAATTTTATTTATTATCATAGATAATCTCTCATAAGGTACTCAAATAATGAATATAAAAATTTTGTTTAAATACATTTGTGTTGGATGTACATACATTTATTATTAACTTAAAAACAATCGATTACCTTCTTTAAATTTACTGGAGGAAAAGATAGGGGTGTCAATTATTTGAAAAGTAACTCTTTGTACGATATTTACGATTTTTGAATATATTTTTTCGTTAAGATAATCCTAAAAAAATATGTAAAAACTTTAAATCGACTTTACTTACAGAACTGATGAATCAAGAGAATCTGCCATTCAAACCCCCTAAAACAACAAGATTAATTTTAAATTACTAATTAAAGAAAATTGGCGTCTTAGAGTTATATAAATTATTTATTTACCTCTTCAGTATTCGTTATAGTCTAAAAATTAATTAATACGTTATTTATCTAACACAAACTATATTATTAATAACATAATTAGATGCGCAGGATGTTTTCAATAAGTTCAGTATTTGTTTGGGTTATATGTATATGTACTCAGAAAGGTCAAATAGTTTATTATATATTTTTTGAGAAATTGCTCTTGATTCCTACGATCCAGAAGTTTCTTAATCTTTAATTGTTTAAACTTCTTAGTTTAAAGTTACAAATACATATATCTTGATAATTAGGCAATGTTCTTTTTGTATATGTGTACGTGAGCAACAATTGTCATTGATGGACTATTTAGATTATATTTTTGGATATCGACAGCTTATGGTTACCATGGTCTAGACCAGAGGCTCCCAAACTTTTTTTTCTCATAGACCACTTTGAAAGTTTTGCTGGTTCCGGTGGACCCCTGCAGCTACATTTCTACCATATTCCCAAAACTCGAAAAAATGTGAAGATTAGATCTAACTATGGAAATTTGCGTTGCGGCTGAGTTATTGGTTAATTAATTAATTGATTGTGCTGTGAGTGGATGTCAAAAAAGTAAAGTTAGCCAATCAAAAAAGTCATTCCATCCAACTTTACTCCTTTGACATCTACCCACAATACAAGAAACAAATCAATTCTCATATATTTTATTTAGAAAACTCCCCATTCGGAGTGGTAAAAATAAAAAGAAAAATAGTATATTTCCTTGTGTTGTATTTATTCAAATATGTAATTATTACAGTATTAATTATTATTGTTATTATATTACATTGTAATATGATAACAGTCGTAATATAATTAAAATAAAATATAAATAACGTAACGTAACTTCTACAATGACAATCACAAAATAGTCATAATTTTAGTGGGAGGGATGTACTTGATGGATTGACAGCAAATTATCAATATTTGGCTTCAGTTTTGTTAGGAATAACCGCAAATCTCCCCGTTCTGTAATATTCAATCTGCTCCTTTTTTGTTAAAAGGTTTGTAACGACACTAAAACTTTTCTCGAAAAGATATGACGAGGGAAACGCTATCAAAAGCTTTCTCGCAATTCCCCACAGACCAGGATATTTTTCGGGTATTTCTGCCTGCAGCCAAAATGTTTGATACCCTCTTTTAAATTTCACCTTCAGTTCCTCATTAGTGCTAAGCTCGAGTAGCTCCTCTTGTAATATCACATTCTCCACTTCCGTTTCATCAAGTGGATTTATGATCCATGGTGGTATTTCCATCATCAGAATATCTTCAAATCTGATTTTAAAGTCATCATGCAGGGCAATTAAATGTTGAATGTATGTGTGAATGTCCTCATCAAGCATTCTACCTGTGGCAAGTTTGAAAACCGGGAAAATTCGCGCCGACTAATATTTTGCTTCATAAATTTCAATTTTCCAAGAAAAGCTAAAATTACACCCCTTGTTTTTATTAAATTGAGGCTGTCCCCTTGTAATTGTAAGTTAATGTCATTACATTTTTTGAACAAATCTGTCAAATACGCGATGTCTGCTTCCAAATTGATCAGGTTTTCTTTTAAATCTGGATCTTTACTTTCCATAAACTCTAAAACTGATTCAAAAAGTGAGAAAAATCTTGTTAAACATGCACCTTTCGACAACCAGCGTACTTCAGTATATAAGAGCAATCGTTGGAAGTCTTCATTATTTTCATCGCACAATTGTGCAAATAAACGCGTATTCAATGCATTGCTTCTTATTTTGTTAACTGCATTAATCACAAATTGAAGCGATTGGTGCAATTTAGCACTCAAATTTTTCGCTACTAGGTGTTGTCGGTGGATGACACAGTGAATTGCAGATACCTCTGGTAAAATTCTTTTAAGATGGCTTAAAAACCCACGACATCGCCCGGCCATGGCAGGAGCTCCATCTGTTGCCACCGAAATAATGTTTGTGAGTGGAATCGATTTTTCCTTAAAAAAATCACTCAGGATATTAAATATTGATTCACCTTTAGTGTCCATCTCCAAAGTTTTCGCGAATAGTAGCTCTTCATGAATTTCTTCATCCATAACAAATCGAACATATGCCAATAACAATGCTTCGTTACCAGGTAAAGTTGACTCGTCCAGTTGAATAGAAAAATGAGTTGTTTTCAGATAATTACACAAGAAACTTTCAATATCAGAGCTCATTTCATCAATACGTCTTTTTACAGTGTTGTTACTCAAAGGAATTCTTTTGAGTATGTCAAATGGAGATTTGTGCAGAACAGTTTTTAAAACCTCTTCAACAACGGGTAAAATTAACTGTTCTCAAATGGTGTGCGATTTTCCAGATTTCGCTATAAGTAATGAGATATTGTAAGATGCCCGCAAGCCATCATCGTTACTTTCCGACGTTGAAGCGAACATACTGTGCTCGGTGGGTCTCTTTTCATATTTTTCCTTCAATTTTTGAAAATAATTCTAATCTTTACCTATTTTATCAGGATGACACCTTCTTAGATGATCTTCGAGCTTCGATGGTTTCATAGAGTCATTGCTCAAAAATTTGTTGCATAAAAGGCATATGGGCAATCTCTTGTCAGCTTTTGATGGAAAAAAACCAAATTTTAAATAATCAACACTGTACTGTCGACATTCCTTCTTAGATTCAGCCATGTTTGGTATCAGTTACCTACCTTTAAATAAAAAAAAAACTTTGTTGTAGTAATCTTAAGGCGGTCTTACTTAACAGGATATGGCTATTTTAACAGGATTAATTGATTATTGCAATGAAATAAACAAAGTACCTGCAGCAAACTGATTCTAATTATTAAAAGCAATAAATCGCTAAGATCAATAATTGAGTTTTATGAAAACGGCTGAACCGATTTTAATGTAATGTAAAACATTTTTTCATTAATTATATTTTGATATATTTCTGTAAATTCGATAGAAAATACTTGTAAATAATATTTTGATATCAAAACTTCGCGATTTTAATTATTTATTTATTTATTACTTTGATGCACGTTACGAGTATGTAGCATATAAAGACACGTACCATTTATGAAAATGTATTTAATTATTAGTGAATCACCACACAGTCGGGTAATAAAAAAATTACTAATAAAGTAGGGACAAGAAGTTCAACCTTTCTCGGCTTTCTGTTCATTTATGGAAGTATCTAATAATGGCTCTGTTCAGTGTTTAATTTTTAATACGTACCTGCTACACGCAAACATTACAAATATACTTATTACAACATAAATATATCTCCTATCGCAGGTGGGTTGGAAGAGATTTCTTTTAGGAATAAGCCTCACCTTTTGTACCTACGTATTTTTTTTGTAATTTGTCCATTTTTTGTTTACTTACGTGTACAATAAATTGTAAAATAAATAGATAAATAATAAAAATAAAAAATAAAAGTATGTATAACAAATAGGCAGGAAAGTACTTACTTTTCCGACAGTGGCAAACACTAACGTCCAGTCACTTTACTTTTCTTTTCGAAATTCGGGAAACAAATGAATAACGTTTATCCGTGGCAATCTTATTTATATTGGTGAATAATCAAACAAGTTCGTGCAAGAGTGCAAGCACACACACGACAAGTCGTACTTCGTCCCTATGCACGTCTGAACAAGCATTGCGGACGGCGGCAGCGGCAGCGCTTTGCAAGTCTCGACACGTTGTACTGAATATGGAATATGCAAGTTTTTACAAGTAACAGTCGCTGAGCTTCTTAAAATATTATCTACCTACATTGATAGGTGAACTCAAGCGAACATTTCAGTTCTTCACTATCGAAACCAGATAAATTTTCGTTGGCCCCCCGCTTACGAATTGTGAACCCCCATTTTTTTGTCACGCCAACGTAGACCTCCGTCGAGGCTCCCGTGGACCCCTGGGGGTCCACCTGGACCACTTTGGGAATCAATGGTCTAGACAATCCCATACGATTTTTACTAAAATTTATATAAAGATTTCTTAAACCAACAAAAATGTAACTTGACTTACATCTTTGGTTAAATTTTGTTAGCAACTTGTAGTGTTACTACGGTAAAACCATATAAGTAACATAAGACTTGCTTTAATAAAATTTGGCCCGGATTTGTTAGCGATTGGATGGGAAGCCGTATTAAACTGAGTGTTAACATAAATATATCAAAGTAACGATAATCACTATATTGTACCAATTTACATTAAGGAGCTTGTGCTGTATTTTGTTTAAAATATAAAAAAATATAATTTTTAGAACATTCACATATATAGTTCACGACGACTTGTATACTGACACCATATTGTACATGTAATCATATTTACATTACGAGTCACCCTCTTAGATCATTAATGAGTAAATTATACGATTAATAAATGCTATCCATAGCTATCTCTTAAGTGTCTCTTAATATATATTATTACATATTTTTTTACTTTCATAATATATTTAAATGATAAGAGTATGTTTTTGAGCAATTACAACAGCTTTTCTAAAACCGTATTAAAAAGATAAGTTTCTTGTTTGTTAGTTTGTTTTTAATAAATGTCTTTAACTATAGTTCTGCATAATTTTTAGAATTATTATCTTTCTTGTGCATGATATATAATCTGAAATATAATACTGAATTATCTTAGTTCAGTGTGATTATTTTAGACTTGTTAAGTCACTTTTTACAATAATGTTAAACATCTAGAAAAAGTTCTTCAAAAATGATTTTGTGTTATTTTCTGTTCGAAAATAAAACTTTTTTAGATTATTTTTGTTTGAAAAATTTTAAGAAGCTCATCTACAAATTAAAACTGCGTGTTACCTAAGAGTTTTTATAATTTTTCTAATTTTTTGCGTAATACAATTTTCATTTGCCATAAACCTATTTTAAATTTATTAACCTATGCTGTACACTTAAGCTTTCTTTTTCTTATAGCAATAGCTTTTTCTTTATTTAGAATGAGGCAATGTAATAAAGATATATATCGAAAGTTCTGAAATTATAACACTCTTTTTGCATAAAATTACCAGTTATCAGTTTAGTTGATATTAATTCCGCTGTTGATTTTTATTTTATGTATTTTTTTGGTGAAATTCCTTTATACTCGGTTCGTCTGTTCATACATCTGTTAACGATTAACAAGTCTTATGCTTCTTTTCTTAAAGAACAAAAAGCTTCAAAACGACTAGCAACGCAACATATAATCATCACTATTTTAATAAAAGTGAATTTCTGAATTTCTGAATATATCCAAAAAATAATTCAGAACACTTAAAAACAAAATATTTAAGACAAGATAATACATCGAAATCCAGCATCAGCTCCAAACATGCGTCTCTTCTTGAATAGTTTATCTCTATGTAATAAGTATAAGATTGTATTTCCGCAAATAATAACCACCTTTGGCGTATCGAAGACGTTAGGCTCGGAAACTGCACCAAATTTCTCCGCCGCCATTGTTCCCGTGCGCAATTTTATGCGGCTTTCAACAAACCTCTGCCGGCAATGCGTTAGAGCAAATCCCTATAAAAACACCTGGGTCCTGCTTTCTTACGTAACAGTCTGCCTTTCATGCCAGTCTGCAGTTCTCATTGTGAGATAAACATAAAAGGATGTGTATGCCAGCATCGAAATGCAGCCAAGCCAGATGGGGAGCGCGCGCGCCCCAAGCCGCGGCGCGTTGAGATCTCATGGTGGACCAATGGTTGCATAAATAAGAAAAGGTCCATGGTATATCTTTGTCGGATAACATGAGGTCTTTAGAATCCGGACGGCCTGACGGCTAAGGGAGGGTCAAAAGCACGCGCCGTTGCATTTCCGTGTGGACCTACATATCATTAACTCTGCGAAAAATAGTCTGTCCCTCGGATGTTGCCAGATTATGGTTATTTGCGCTTATCCGACTAATTCTAATGATTGCTTCTTAGCGGGCCGTTAATTGAACGGTGTGATAGTCTGCTTAATTTCCAGGTTAAATGTCCATATAAACATGCTTATCTCCTATCTGACTCTTGCTGTAATTATTGATGATATCTACTTTGCAAATAATTATACAATATTAGTTACAAAGGTTTAACTTTTAGACCAAAGTACAATTTCGTGTAGTATTCATAAAATTGGTATTTACCTAGTTTATTATACGTTTAATCTACCTTTTATTAACTCTCACATAAAATTCCGAAGGTTATAGTAAAACATTCAGCAATATAGTCTATGGTTCTAAAACCCACATATAATGTAGACGTTAAAATTGATACATCACTCCTATAATATTTTTGGTTATAACACTTTCATAAATATTCCTTAATTATTTTTAATTATTCCGCAGTTATTATGGTAGAAATGTCTCTGCTTATGATCTTTTTGAAAAGATTGCTGAAGAAGTGCGTACTTGGAGACCCAGAAAAAACCTCAGTTTTAGATGATTGTACCCTAATCTTAAAACAATTTTTTGTTTGTGTTTGAAGCCACTGGTCTATGTGAAACAAAAACACTTTAGTCTGCAGTGGGCTAAGAAACACTGTATTTGGGATAACAAGGTACCTTAATGTATCATAGTAGTAAGAGATACTTATTTGGAAATAAAGATTTTATTTTACAGAAAGATAATGCATCTTGTCAAATTGATCTTGATCAAATTAAAGTCTGGATGACCACCAACAAAATTAACAGAAAAAATAATCAGGACAATCCTCGGATCTCAGTCCCAAAGAAAACGTATGACAAAGTATCTAAAAAGAAACCCACTTTTACTTGCAAAAATTCCATGTCCAAGCAATGCCAATTGGTTATTAAGAACAAAAGCTAATCAATCAAATATGAATATGTCTAGATTTAAGAAATGTAATAAGTAATTTTGCTATTTCTTGTCTATTCGACTATTTAATCTATGTAATCTTTATCTCTATTGCTTGGATTTTCTTGTCTACTGTGATTTGTAAGCATTACTGTAGGCGCGTGATTGAGAAGCCAGGCTGCGGTGCTGACGGACCCGAAATTATTCCCCGGTGCTCTCTGATGCCTGGCGGGTAGCCTACTCAGTCACTAAAAATAATTGAGTACCTATGTTCATTTTGAATAAAGCGTAAAAATTTGGTTGTCTAAGAAGTGGTGCTTGTCACATCGCCCTGTATTAGGGATGGTGCCTGACGACCGAACACTAAGGTTGGACATATGAAAATCTCAACTTCCCAGTTCGCAGTCTATGGTCTCACGTGGGATGTTAAAGCCTCATCATTATTATTATAATTATGATCTATTGTCCTAAATATATATAACTTTTTTACTTTATCTGTAATTTTGTTATTTATTTGTATAACAACATTTTTATTGAACACAAGCTTCGTTTTTGTTTATTTTCAGTCATACTTTTTTATTTATATTTCCTTGCTTTATCATTTTCTATAATTATGTTTCTGTTGTACTCCTTTTTAATAAAGCAGTGTTAGATGAGGTGTTATTAACGGCAATTACATTGTTACGTATATTGTAAGAATTTCCTATGTCAACTATTTCTAATCTTATTTTTAGGCTTCTATACCTAAAAGAGAACCCTAATGAAATCGGTGCGGACGTCTGTCTATCTGTCTGTCTATCGCGACTTTCAACTCGAGAACTATTAAACCTAAAGACATAAGGGTGATATCATTCGAAAGCCCATATCCTACCGAGTTCACAACAATGCTATAAGGGTTTTTAGTGGACCCAGCTTCCAATATGTTATTCCTTATAAGTTTTGATCAAGGCAGCTTCCAAGCTGTAGACCAGCTTCTATTTCTGTCATTTCTGACATCTGTTATTTCCGACATCTGTCACGCCTTATAATTTTTGATCTGTAGTAGATAGAGACATACAGTTTTCAGTATTCAACTAAGGACCATAAGTCAAGTCCAGATGCCAAATATCAGCCTGATCGGAAAATCTCGAGACCGGTTTGACCGGAAGTAGCCACAAATATTTGTTTATTTATAGAAGCCCCGGACATTGGTGCAAAAGGTGTTCCACGTCCGCACTTGTTTAATTCTAGTTGTACTACCCATGCTAGATGAAATTTTTTTCGTAATTAATGTGTTCTAAATAAGTATGACAGCTAGCGTGGTCCCGTGGTTGAGGGGCGGGCTGCGATGCTGACGGACCCGGGTTCAATTCCCGGTGCTCTCTGATGCCTGGCGGGTGGCCTACTCAGTCACTAAAAATAATTGAGTATCTGCGTTCACTCGAACAAGCGGTAATAATGGCGGTCGTCGTAGGCGCGGTGCTTGCCACACCGCCCCGCACCTGAGATGGTGCGCAGCGACCGGGCAGAGAGAGCGAACGTATGAGAGCCTTAACCTCTCAGTTCGCAGGCCGTGCTCCCACGCGGGGCGTAGAACCTTACCATTATTATTATTATTATTATATAAATATAGATTTTTCTAAGTAATTTTATTGTTGTGATCAGTCATGGAAAAACCTTTACGTAAACCAGCCTGTTCTGATAGTTGGTATTAATTTAATTTTAATACTAATCCGATTGTTCCTGTAGAGGTCAGAAATTTGTAAAATAAAAATAATGCTTATGGGTCGATAGTTTTTCATTTATCTTTCTTACGTAGCAATTTCTCTTAGCTTTTTCCCTTTTTCTATGATCATATTTATAATTATTTGATTTTCTGTTAGTGCTCTATTTGTCTTCAACTGCTGTAGTGCTTGTCAATCTTTTTCTAAATCCACATTTTTTACAAGAACTTTTTATATTATATTTTTTGTTACACTTAAACTCATATAGTTGCGCATAGAAATTTTCTATAACGTTTTTATTAAATAAATATTAATTTAGTCTTTAATTAGTAGCTAGTAAGTAGTCTATTTGTTTTCTTCTAAAAATAAATCAGAGGTATTTTATGTTTTTGTTTTCTACTGTCTCTTTAATTAATAGTTTGCATTTATTTTCCCTATGGCTTCTAATGTTCCCCCTAATTATTTTATCAAACCCTGTGAGTTTTATAGTTCTTCTTTATATTCTTTGTTTATTTTTTCTTTATTAGTTCTTTCGTTGTATGGTCAATTTAAATTTTACTTTCTTGTTATATTTTTGACGTTTTAATTGCTTCAGTCAACTTCTTCAATTTTTTCCTCTGAAAATTGTTTATATTCATAATTGACTATTCTTATGTCTCTATTTATTCCTATGTTCTTATATAATTGTTGCAGCACTTATTGCCACTTTTGCTCAAATTATTCATCAAATGTATTTAACACTGTTACAGTATGAAATATGCCTTTCGTGTCTCTTAAAACAAAATTAATTTTATTTTTAATGGTTGTATTTTAATATGTTATGTCCATTTTTGTTTATATTTACCTTAAAGAACAATTTTACCATATATAATCTTTGTTTATCCACGAAATTGAATAGCTCTTCGCTTCTTTTCAATTCCAATGTAAACTTTATGTTTTTAGGTTAGCTTTAAAATAGCCACTTATTCTTTGGTGTTTTGACTGGATATTGCTTTAAAACTACTATTAAGTCCTTATAAAATAATTCCAAAGCACCCTTGTCATAATTGCTAGTTGGTGCTCACACTTCTATAATTTTAAGATTTATTATCTCGTTTATACTAATATTAATATAAGTTTCTCGGTATGGTATCCCTTGAAATCAATCTATATAAGGAGCTATTATATATTTTATCACAAAAACTGTACCTTCGTATATATGTCTATACTTTAAATGATTGGTTGGTTTCAAAATTAGATAATTTTCTCATTTTTTTCTAAATTCAGTAAAACTCATGATATAGCATTTTATCTTTGCCAATTTACGTTCCCGTTCTACAATCTTATCATTTGATAATGTTCATATGTTATAAATTCCTATCCATTATGCAGTTATATGACAATCTGCCCCAATCAAAAGATTCTTAGCACCCTCTCTTCTTTCAATTATTTTACCGCTGCTTTAGATGGAAGTTTTAAGAGTGCTGGAAACTAAAGGCTTATTGTGATCTGGATAGATAAAGGTTTTAGCCTTATCATTCCATGCTGGCCTGATGCGGTAAGAAGTGGGAAGATAATATGATTAATTGTGTTAACTTAATGTTTTCTTGATAATAACCAAAGCTGCATCTCTGAAGTAGACTTACCTTCTATCAGATTTATGGAATACTACTTACTACTAGATAACTTAAAATGCTACTTTCATAGTTTGTCTGTCGTACAATGTTTAAATTTCTTTATAACAATTGGAGTTAAATAATATTTTAACAGTTTATTAGGTTCTGCAGTGCTGAAATGAAGGCCAGTCAAACTAAAAAGTCCATTTTTACTAATGTCATTTATAATATAGACGTTCTCCTGAATAATTAACTATTTATAAAACAATTTAATGCATCTTATGACTGTATTTGCTTATTTCGTTGATCTCTTTCATAATTTACATTTTTTATAAGCGTTTAACCTATAAAACTTTTTTAATTATTCTGCTGTACTTTTTGATGTGCTATAGATCAATTAATCTTTATTGTTTTAGGATATTAACATCTACTTCTTTCATTACCAATCTCGAGTTAGTTAAATGATCATTTTCATAGCGTTGAATAGTTTTTTAGATATTAGTTGTGCTCGCATTGCAACTGAAATATTATTAAGTTGAATTGTGCTAACATTTTTAGAAACTGTGCATTACTATTTTTAACAGTACCTTAGTATATTTGTGGTAAATTCAATTTTGAAAGAAAAAGTAATTAATTACTTTTCCCGTTACTGCTACAAACCGTAGCGTGCATTTAATCCAGTGTTCAGTAATGGTTTTTGAACGATTCTAATCAAAAGGATGTTTTAAGATTAAATTTTATTTTTGATACTTTCATTTGCACGCTAAATTATACCAGTTGATAAGATAAACTAAAATGAAACAAATCAAAATTAGATTAACGTTGCTGAAAATGTTCAATAATATATAGCCGGTGGTCAGTTCTGTCATATTTTTGATATTGTAACTCTCCTCATACTTTAACTAGTAAATAAAAATTTTTCCAAATAGAAAATGTAACGTTTTGTAATAATACTGTTTATTTTACATTTTTGAAATGAATAATAAAACAAACAATCCAATAGTTGTCTTGATATATGAATTTAACAAAGAATAACAAATAAATATCCATCCTATCCATTTCATATGGAATGTTAAGTAAATGTAAATATGTTATACGAACATCATCCTAAATGTCTCTTATATTTTTTAAGTTAGCTTTAAATCTAAGATAATCACTTGAATACGTAATATAAAGCTTCTTAAGTACCACACATTTGTCTGCTATTAATAATCTTATAATGGAGTCAACCTCTAACGTCGCCAATAAAAACATCTTCAAATAACTTTATAATGTAAGCTTTTTTATTGCTGCTACGAGTCGTAATATTACAAATAGATTTATTTCATTGTTTTGATTAAAATTTGATAAAGGTGTGTAATATGTTAAAGAACATCTTTCTTTATATAAATTATAAAATTCATTTTTAATTTAAGGAATTAGCGAAGTAAGAACCAACTATATAGATAAAATGTTCTTCCAAATAGAAGTAGAATTATAAATTTCTATATTTTCAAAATTATTAGTTAGAAATTAAAAATACGCGCCTCCACAATTGCTTTTAAATTAATATTTATATATTTTTTGTTTTATTTAGTTTATGTGATGCTTTGTTACACAAGAATTGCTTTTATCTCACCTTCGTATGTAGTGCCATCTTTTGTCCAGAAGATAATCGCAGCGAACGATCATTCTACGCCTTTCTAAACAAGATTTCTCTTTTATAAATGAATTTTATTTTTACAATGTTTGTTTTTCTGTTATTTCTTAAAATTTACTTCTTATATGTTGCTTTATTGTCATTTTTTTATTTTTTCAATGGGGTAACAAATTTATCTGTTATTTATGTGTTGATTTTTGCCAAGATTCGAATTGCTTTTTTATTTAATAAGCACGATTAATAAGTATAAGGTAGATAAAAGCATTTGCTCGTTATTTTCCTCCAATTTGTTTTATTTTTTTGTACTTTAAACAGTATAACATAGTTCTCTATTTTATTGTATGAATTACAGTTTTTACTGATTTTAATATTTTAGTTAGTTTTATCGTACCATGACGATGTAAATTTTTTTCTCATATTTATTTGCAGTGCAAACGTATTTACATATGCTAAAAATGTCAATTAGCATTACCTTATAATAAGACAACAACAGCTTCAATAAAACACGTTTTTTATTTTTATTATTTTTTTATTTTTATTATTATTTTAATTTATTATCAATCATCTACGTAAGAATAAGAATATTATCTAACATGAGTCAGATGCTTGAGCGTAAAATTTACACACATGATTAGTCATGTAATGTTGAAATATAGTATCTTTAGGTCCTCATGTAGTATACGATTTGTTACCCACCACAGAACATTTTATATGGCACGTAAAGTTTTTGATTGAAATCTCAGCAGCACGTCGATGTTATAGGAATTAGAGCACCCTCACAGTTCAATTACGTACGTCGATATAGTCGTCTTGTACAGTAAGACCTTATTTTCAAGCAGAAGGAAAAACTTAATATTCATAAGCCAGTATAATATTTGACTTTTGACCATTTCCCATTTTTCCTAGATATTTTTTTATTGGACTATTGTATTTTAGTGCCACTTACTAATTTCGCTGGAAATTGTTTTCACAGAGTAACGTAACATGGATAAATTTAAATTCGCCTAAGTTTATGCTCTATTTTTTCAACTAATTACAGGTAAATTAATGTGATGTTGTAGCAAGGGACGGCAGCAGTGTCATCCGCAAAAGGTTTCTATCACAGTATTTTCTGATGTGGGTAAGTCAGCACTGTACACTAAATAGAAAGGATGCTCAATAACACTGCCATGTAAAACACCAGTTTATTTTCTTAATTTCTAATGCTTCGTAACTAGACTTGACTTGGAAATAGCGATCTTCAAAGCATAATTTGAAATATAGGAAATACTGAGGAAAATGATTTATTAATTTTCATTTTAAAACTAGACTTTATTAAAGCTTTCTTCAAATAGACTACATAATAATATTTCTTATCCTCCATTGACTTATTTATTACATTTGATACTCGACGACATTATTCGATGGTAGAATGTCCATGTCTAAAACCAAACTGAATTAACTTTTCCAAAAACGCATTTGTGTAAATTCTTCTGATAATTCATTTTTCCAATAATTTAGAAATTACTGGGAGTAAGCTGATGGGCTAATAAGAAGTCATCTCATTAAATGATTTTGCTGGTTTTAATATCATGACGTATTGCACAAATTTAATAGAAGTATTTTATAAAAGAAAATAGTTAACAAAATAGTTCTTTCAGTACCTATTATCTGTTATGGAATGATAGCCAGCAGCTTTTCTAACGTTTAGATATTTAATTTTTTTCTTATTTTTTTTAAGTTAAAAAGGTTTATATAGGTAGTGACAGTTGTAAGGGTGTTGTTAAATATTCTTTCACTTCTCATTTGCTTTATTCAAATGGGGATTCAAAACTTGTGCTAAATATTAATTAAAAACATTGACTTTTTGTAATTACGATGGCTTGTTTTCCTACGGGTGAAATACGCGTTTGGAGTCTTTTAATAATTCCTGCAGCTTTTCAAAGTAAATAATCTTGTTAACGTGTCAAGGCATATTTTAAATTGTTGATTTTATTGCATACGTTTAGTATATAAAGTAGCACGCTATTTTGCTTCCAGCAACGTTTCATTACAATGGTCTACAGTTCTCTCTAGTTTTATCTGACAATCAGTTTTAAATTCAACATATTCTCGAAAAGCACCCCACCTTGTATGTCAACTATGTATTGTTAGGCGATTTTCTATAAATATAATGGTAGTACTAACTTTATTACTGGCGAGTGGTTTGATGATAAATCGTAACTGTGCTCAACATTAACATAATTGTTTAAAATGTCATTTTTATAAGGAAATCCAACAAGTTTGTTTGGATAACTTGGCCGCTAGGGGTGGGAGCATCCGAAGACATATGCAATTCCTATCATTAATAATATTATATAATTTTCTGTTTCTTATTGTTATTAACTTGAATCTCCAGTGTGTATTTTTGCGTTTGAAATCTCTTTCAACAAGAAATCTGTATCGCAGTGTATCAAAAAAAAAAGATAAATTTTTTCTTTTGAAAATCGATGTGTTGAAGGATGACTTTTGGTTTGTATTATTATTGTTTGCAAAGATTTATCTTTATGTTTGGTTAATTCATGACAAACGATGATTTTTCTTATAACAATATCTGGTTGTGCCATCCGTATATTCGCAGTAAAGTATTCTAAGATCCATGATCCATTGTAATGAAATATATTTTTAATATAAACATAATTTTAATTTTGTTTAGGTTTAAAAAGTTTATTATTTTATCTTTGCGTTGAATTAAACTACTAGTGTTTCATAAAGCTATTTTTGAGAATGTAACCATTATTTTAAGACAAAAATCAGCATGAATAAAACGATAACATTTTAGTCTAGCAATTGGTTAATTACATTTTTAAATTTATATAAAAGCTGTGTAAAGCGCTTCTAATATATATTTGTAGCAAATATGGTTGGATAAAATTTGTTTTACAGTATTATTTAAATTGTTAATGATAGATCGTACATTCTTTATATTTCATAGAATAATATAATGCACATTCAGCAAGTATGCCCCATGTTTTCTTATGAGTTAGAGCATCGTGTGCTCCTCTACACTTCATACATATAAACATTCGAGAACTAAATATATACTTTTGTATGATTATATCTCTTATAAGTATTTACTTAATTTACAATAGTACTCATGAGTTTTAACGTTAATTTTAAGTTTATTATCATTTATTTTGAACTATATTTTATTAGAAAAGTTATAGAATTTCAGTTTTTGGTCATGTCGAGATAATTTATAAGTTCTTAGATAGACATTGGGATGGTTTTGGGACATTATTAGAGAAATTTCTGGTTTCATCTATTTTTCTCCTGTCGCCTTACTGAACAAAAAAATTGGTTTATAGCACGGTGCTCCTAATTGAAGGGTTAAGTATTTGCTTGTTGTTTTTTATTGTATTATTCTGACATGTTTACACTACGCACTTTTTCCCAGCTATTTTCCTTACTTCAACTTTCATCATCTAAATTGGTATATATTATATATACACGATGGGTTTCTCGCAAAAAGGTGTTGTACAAAAATTTATTTACAATAAATTCATTCTTCAAGAAAAAAACACAAATTAAATGGACATAGATCAGTCTAAGTGGAGATATCGATTACGTGTTAACAAAAAACAACGAAATGGTTACAGATATCAGTATGCTGCATATCACATTTATCACCAACCACAATTTACAAGTACCTACTTGAATTTTTGGGCAACATAAAGCAGAACATTCTCTGTAGCAGTTTTACTTGTTAATTAGAAACAATATAATTTTTGTTTTCTTTATATTAATTGTTATTTCATACTGTTTGATAAATTGCTGCTGGCCTATATTATTATTCTTGCAATGTTTCTTCAAATATGAATTTAAAGTATAAGTAAAATGGTAACGGCCTTCCTTCTTTATGAATCTCTATGCGTTATTGATTCTTATATATGCCTTTGGCTTTCAATAAAGGTTTTTAACAAATCTGATGTTTTTTCATTGTATAGAAATTCCCTTTAGAATTTAAATTAATTTTGAAAATTTATTTTATCGAAAGTCTTGTATTCTATAAAGCAAATATATATATATATATATATATATAGTATTATATATATATATATATATATATATATATATATATATATATATATATATATATATATATATATGGGATGTAGGAGATTTCACCCAGGAGTAGCACCTCTATACTCTGAATTGCCGGACCCTTGGGTCATTCAGAGATATTGGTCTCCGGGTGGTCTCTCACTCTCATTTATGGCTCCCAGAAGCTTGTTAAGCGGCCACATCCCGGATACTGTGTCGGCACACAGGCTAAACTAAATGAGAGGCTATGGGAGGCAACCTTCAATCGATGAATTTAATGGCTCCCATAGTAACAGCAGCGTCTGACTCAGATTGAGCGGCTGCAAATAGCCTCTGTTCCCATATTGGGCGGCTAGAAACCAAAGCGGAAAGCAAGGAGAAACTACCACTTAAACTTTCTCAAGACAAACAATTATGGCGACACATCAATACAAAACGGCCCCTAGTCCGCGGCAAACCTTAAATGATCAAGGGGTGCGAAGAATCCCCGCGATGAATGCTAGGAACCACCCGAAAGTGGAAAACGAAAAAGAAATACCAATCAAAATTGGCACTTGACATGTGAAAAGCATGTATATGGCTGGGAAGATACACAATACAATCCAAGAGATGAAGAGACTAAACATAAATGTCCTCGGAATTAGCGAAATGAGGTGGAAGGAGTAAGGAAAAATGAACATAGGCGACTCAACTGTATATTACTGTATATATAAGGACCACTTCAAGATGTAGTAGGGGAGTATGGAGTGGGTGACAAAAACCCAAGAGGTGACATATTAGTACAATTTTCTCAATAAGGAAATAATCAACACATGGTTTAAACTACATCCGAGACGCCTTTATACCTGGAAATCACCGCAAGACCACCCAAGACATGTGATCAGAAATCAAATCGATTTTATCCTAATAGACAAAAGATATCGAAATGGAGTTCTTGGAGCAAAGACCTACCCAGGAACAGACGTGGGGTCGGATCATAACCCTGTAGTAGCACGCATCAGAATTAGGTTAAAAAAGATAAGGAAGAAGACAAACACAAAACCAAATATGGCAATACTAGAAGACCAGATACAAAAGATCAAATATCCGCGTCACTAAACAACGAATTCAAAAAACGCGAAACAGAGGCTGAAACCGACCAAGAGCAAATAGAAAAATCTGGAAACAATTTAAAACACGCTCAACAATATACAAGCCCAAACTGTAAGAGCATCAAAATACGATCACAAAAAGGAATGGATAACAAAGGAAATTTTAGAGCTAATGGACGAGAGACGAATGTATAAAAACACGGACCAACAGAGGTACAATCAAACCCAAACCAAAATAAGACGAACAATAAGAGAAGCAAAAGAGAAATGGATGAACAATAGATGCCAAGAGCTTGAAGAATTGCAGAACAAACACGATCTCTTCAATTTACATAAAAAAGGAAAGGAAGTTACTGGAAACTTTAAAAAACGACTGCCAACAAGGCTAACAAATGATAACAACCAACTGATATCTACAACAGAAGAACTAAACAGCGAATGGACAAACTACGTAAAACAATTGTTTGACGATGAAGTTAACCTCCCGTACATCGCGAAGGGCGAAACGGGGCGAAACATATTAAAAGCAGAAGTAGTTAAAGTGTTAAATGCAACTAAAAACGGGAAAGCTCCCGGACCAGACGACATTTATGCAGAATTCCTGAAACTCATAAATGAAGATCACATAAACATAATGACAAACCTGTTCAATAAAATATACCAAACAGGAAACATACCACACGACTGGCTAAAGTCAATTTTTATTCCTATACCAAAGAAAACTAATGTGAACAAATGTGATCAATTCCGATTAATTAGCTTAATGAGCCATGTGCTAAAATTTTTTTTAAAAATAATACACAACAGAATACGCAAAAAAAATGAACAAGACCTAAGCGAAGAACAGTTTGGCTTTCGGGACGGCCTTGGCACTCGAGAGGCTTTATTTGGATTAATAGTGTTACTGCAAAAATGCAGAGATCAAAAAAAGGAGGTATATCTCTGTTTCATTGACTATGTCAAAGCATTTGACAGTGTAAAACACGCAGAATTAATAAACGTGCTACAGCATAAAGGTCTGGATAAACAAGACATCACAATTATTAGAAACATATACGAAAAACAAACAGAAGCAATAAGACTAGAAAACTCAATCACAACTGAAGTGGCTATTAAACGAGGGGTACGTCAGGGATGCGTCCTATCACCACTTATGTTCAATATATATTCCGAACAAGTATTCCAAAAAGCACTTGAAGGCTCGGAAGATGGTATCAAAGTCAACGGAAGATTACTCAACAATTTGAGGTACGCGGATGATACCGTAATTATTGCCGACAGCCCTGAGAGTCTACAACGCTTAATGGACCGTATTACAACCGAAGGAGATACTGTCGGACTCAAAATTAATACAACGAAAACAAAAACAATGGTAGTGAGCAGAATACCAAACACAACAGTCAATATAAATGTATCCAATGAACATATAGAACAAGTCCCCAAATTTAAATACCTTGGCTGCTGGATAACTGACAATCTAGACCCAGAACTAAAAATACGAACCAGAATAGAGACAGCCAGAATGACTTTCCTAAAAATGAGAAACTTGCTATGTAATAAAAGCCTCGCTCTAGATGTAAGATACAGATTTGTGAAATGTTACATGTATTCAATACTGCTATACGGGGTGGAGACTTGGACATTGAACAAAAAAGAGATTAGCAAGCTGGAAGCATTCGAGATGTGGGTGTTTCGAAGAATGCATAGAATATCGTGGGTTGAACACATAAGAAACGAGGAAGTACTCAGACGTATGAACCGAGACAGAGAATTAGTTAATACGATTAAAAAAAGGAAAACCGCCTATCTTGGTCATATCACAAGAAACCACAAAAACCAAATATTAAAACTCATGATAGAAGGGAAAATAGAAGGAAGACGCGGCCTAGGTCGAAGAAAATGTTCATGATTGAAGAACATAGAGACTGGACGGGCTTAAACACACACACATTAATTAGAACAGCACAAGACCGAGACGAATTCGCCACAATTGTTGCCAACCTTCATTAATGGAGATGGCACCAGAAGAAGAAGTATATATATATATATATATATATATATATATATATATATATATATATATATTGCAATAAAATAAGAAGACTGAACTAGAAAATATACCTAAATTATTTTTAAATTTAAACTTATCTTTAAATAACCCATTAATATGCCCTTTCCATAATAATATCTTGTCTTATTTTTCGTCTATATTGCTTTCATTGATTAATGTTCCACTAGTTTATTTGTATTAGAGCCAGCGTGGTCCTGTGGTTGAGGGACGGGCTGCGATCCTGACGGACCAGGGTTCAATTCCCGGTTCTCTCTGATGCCTGGCGGGTGGCCTACTCAGTCACTAAAAATAATTGAGTACCTGCGTTCATTCGAACAAGGGGTAATAATGGCGGTCGTCTTAGGCGCGGTGCTTGCCACATCGCCCCGCATCAGAGATGGAGCGCGACGACCGGGCAGAGAGAGCGAACGTATGAGAGCCTTAACCTCTCAGTTCGCAGGTCGAGCTCCCTCGCGGGGCGTAGAGCCTTACCATTATCATTATTATAGTTTATTTGTATTGTGTACTTTTAACTTTACAATCTTTTTATGGACATTAAAGTCATCTTATGTTTCCTGTAATCTTTCTGATTTCTTTCTTTTCTGATGCAACCATTCTCCTTTGGCTAATTATATTTTCGTGTTATTTTACTATTTATTTTTTTACATATTACATAGTTTTTACACTTGTTTTATCTATGATTTGTCCTCTATCTTTTGCAAGATCTCTCTGAATGTCGACATTAAAGTAGCCAAAAAAAAAACTTTACTTTTCATTAACAAAAAATTGCCAGGAATAGATCAAATAATTACGAATGCATTAAAATAATTACAGAAAAAAAGGTAATAACAACTTATGTATTCAACACTATGAGAAGAACTTAATACTGATTTAATGAGTTAAAAAGTTTGAGGTAATACTCATACCAACACCAGAAAAAAGTTAAACAATGTTACATTGTTACATTCTATTGATTTATTAATTTGTTCCTCCATATTTTTCATAGAGAAACTATTCTTCTATCGCATAAATTTTATCTAAAATTATAATCCTTACACATAAATTTAGTTATTGGCATAAACACTCCACTATCCAAAAATGCTACACCATAGTGCATGCGAAACAAAGTTAACGCCGGCCGTAGTGATAAACGGATATTGAAGGCCAAACAGCAAAAGTAATCGCCTATCAAAACAACAATACACTAAACATACCAAATAAATAAAAGAAATAGAAAGTCAAAACAGCAGCAAAAACGAAAAATTTTAGAAAAACAGAAACATAATTGTCTTCGGTTAAAGAAAAGTCCGCTAACAAAAAAAGATAGAAATGGGAGACTTAAAGATAAAAGATGATAAAAAATATAGAAGAATAATGAAGAAAATAAGAAAATGAGAAAGGAAATGAAAAAGTGAAAAAGAGCTAGTAAATACAATAAAAGAATTGGAAAGGATAGAAAAAATAAAAAAGATATAATAATAAAAGTAGAGAAATTTGACAAACAAAATAAGTGTCGAAAAAATTTTAAACAAAATTGTTTCGGAATTAACATTCACAGATGGCACAGTAATGTTATATCTGCTGTCAAAATAAATGTGCAATATAATTTAAAATGTACAAACAAGAACTATAATAAATAAACATGACAATAAATCCGTAAAAAAAAAACTATGGTAATAAATCCAGACTAAATGAAACATGACATCAGTATAAAGACAACCTTAATAGAACAAGTAACCAAATTAAATACTAGGACTAAAATCCATGAATATAAAAAATTAGACCACAGAATTAATGAGTGAGAAGTACGGGAAGATTATTTAACTCAGCAATAAATACATGCTTCGGGAAATCCGAAATACCAAAAGTAAAAAGTAAAAGTAATATTGTTTAAAAAAGTAGTGGTACCAAGTGTAGCGCAAGCTAGTGACACACGGACTTTATCAGACAAACACAAATTCAGGGTCACTAACGCACAAATAAAAGTCTTAATAAAAACAGAAAACAAAAACAAGGCCGAAAAAAAGTAGATATTAAGAGATCACTTGAATACAAAAACCGGTATAACAATAATTCAAGAAAGACAACTGGGTTGCTTATAAAAGGCAATAATATAACAAACAGGGTGTACAAATCAAGGAAAATTGGTAAAAACCTAGTAAGTAAACTAAAAAAGAAATGAGTATAAGAAATAACGAAGGTAGTAATGGAGATGGGCATGGTATCGAATAAAACTTTAAAAAGTGTTCAAAACCGAAAATAATAAAGCAGCCTTTGACAGAAGAAACCAACAGACTCGTAACAGAACAACACCCAAAGTGAACATCAATAAACCTTTCACCTAACGGAAGAAAAAAACGTTTAAATTAAGTAAGTATTTAACAAATACAGTTCAGAAGTAAATAAACGGTGAAACTGTTGATTTTTACTTGATTAAATTTGGAATCTCTCAAAGACTACATTCATATATTCAATACTTACCAATATAATATATATATACAATACATAATGTCAACCGGTAATTATTAATAACATAGAAATACCAAAAATATTATGGGTAAAGTATTTAGGAGTTCATATTGCTGACAAAATCAATTTTGTTGAATAAAGATTATTTTAAAAAGACTATGGCGGATTGATAGGAAATCATATAACTTATAGATGTTCATAAAATATGTGAAATAAAAACATTGAAATCAGAGTGAAATTTTCTCAAAATAAAACATTGAAATTGGTACCATAAAGATACCAGGCTTACAGATATACGCAAAATATTGCTCTAAAGAACCGAGGTGTGTCAAATTCTCAGAAAAACATCTAACTGCGGCGCGCACGAATTCTGAAAGTGTAGATTACAAAGAAAGACACTCCGCTAATTATAAAGAATGCGTGTTAGCGAAATAAATGCAAAAAATAAGAAATATGTAAGTGAATAAACTCACTTTGCTTCAGCAGCTTCAGAGAACACAATCAAATACACAAAAACAAGACAGATATTCTACATCTAAAATGTAAAAAAAAAAAAAAGGAAATAAATCAACAAAATTGATATATTGACTCTACTCTCCAACAAATATTAGAAAAAACAAAGAAAATAGATAAACGTATTTTCAAATAGAAATGTCGCGCTCAAAAAGCGTTTTCTAAGAATAGGAATATCAAATCAACTTGAAATAAAAGAATGAAATGTCGATGTATTGTTGTACATTGCAGGAATTGCCAATAGCCCTTTATTTAGAAAAAATGTTTTTTATGTCTCATTGCTAAAACATACTTTGCTAAAGAGTCATACATTAGATTTAAAGGATGTATAGCCCTTTACATCGTTCGCCCAAACAATGCAGCAAAAAGTGGAAGAACAGTAATCGCAAAGGAATCCATATCACACCATCATAAAATAGAGTACTAGACTAAAGAAATATAGATTATATTTGTGAATGTAAAAAACTAAAACTTATTACGTTATTATTACATTATATGGCACACTAAAACATCCTAGAAAAAAAGAGCAATAAGCATATTGACTTTCTGGACAACCAGAGGAATATATTCTTAGTGATGGTAATTTCAATCAGGGACTTAAACTATCAACAACTAAAGGTAAAGAACTGTTAGTACCAAGTAACCAACTGTAATGTAAAACATCATCAACTGGTAAGAAACCGACTGGCAAAATTTTTTGTAGTCAAAAACATCTCATTAAGTTGCTTACACGTTTAAGAATCCTAGGTCATTCCTTCTTACTCCCAACCTTAAGTGACAGAGTATAAAAAAACTGTCTATCAGGCTTATCAATAAACTGACTGATTAGGCCAAATTTCAAATTCACTTTTGAAAACACTATCGGACTATCGGTTTTTCTAAGTTTAGAGAAAAAGTAAAACCATTTGCAAAAAAAAGATTTAGAAGAAAATTATATCAGACTACAAGCACTGGTAGATAAGATGGCTTTAAATAATGCTACTACGCAATTAAAACGTAAAATTTAACGTACTAAAAATGAGTCGATTGGTGATTATCTAAGTGAAATTACTAACGGCAAAAAAAATAACTACTCTCTTCAAAATATCGCCTAAAGATTAAAAAGATCCACACTTTAGAATCCACTAATCAGAAAAGCTTATCAGAAGTTTACCTCGTAACAACCTGCAAAAAGCACTGAAATTTGCAGAATGTTTAAAGATAACTTTTCAACTACATAATAAAGATAGTTTTCAGGGCGGGACTAAACCAAGACAAGAGGACCATTATTAGACCTACCTCACCAAAAAAAGTTGTAAAAAATTTAAAGTTAACATCAATCCAAAAAGACTTCTGGTTTTGACCTGCTTGCTGGAACAATTTTGCAACAGCTGCCAAGGAAAGTTGTTGCAAAACTAACTGACTTCAACGCCGCACTCTTCAGACTAAAGTACAAAAATTAAAATCAACAATAGAAAAGAAAAACTTGATCCATTCGCACCAGTTTGGTTTCAGAAAAAATCTTTCCACCATTAATCAAGTGTTTAGGATCACAAACATCATTAAAAAATTACAAGAATAAATAATTTTGCTTTGGTATTTTAATGCTAAACTTCTCTGGAAAATCCATGTAAAAAAAGTGAAGAACTAGATATTAGATACAAAAATGCATTAGTTACTTGACCGCAACTCCAAGCTATTAATATATAACAAAATTACTTCTATACACATAGATACTGAAGCTCATGTGGATATGTGGTATTCGATTAAAAGCTACGTAAAAGTTATAAAAAGATTTCAAAATAAAGCGCTAAGGACCTCAAAATGAATACTACTGACAATTTCTAGATTTACCATCAGCCATAAATATAGGCCAGCTCACCATGTTAACGCCGAGACTATCCAGCTCCTTGACAATGCAAATATAGAAGACTCAGAAAGACTAAGCCTTCTGGTCGAAAATTCATGTGCAGCATCACGTGTCAACATGTCCTGAGATACTGACACCCACGCAATCTTGTGCTCGCCGGTCAGCATTCCCACCTTAAAGAAACTTTTTTGCACATTCAAGTCATGCAAAAAGTAAACTCTATAGATCCTACGAAAATGCTAAGTTTAGAGACGATCTCACGCACACCTAATCTTCCATAACAACTTGCTCCACCGCGCAATCATGGTTTCGGCCCGGCTGGTTTGTGCCCAAAGCTGCTTCGGTTCACACAACTGTCAATCTTCTTTAAATCTTTGCACCCACCAAAGGACATTTTTAACATTTACAACGTCTTCACCACATATTTCACTCAATTGGCGATGAATTTCGATGGGCGTTTTAGGAGAAAACAGATTATTACACCTTGTTCTTGAATACTTACTGCAATGGCGGGAATGTATGATGCTGCCATCTATATTACAAATTCAGAAATATTTCCCACGTTTTTCTACTTACTCTCGCTGCTGAGAAAAAACTGAGATTAAAACTTGAACGCACCTCGTAGTTCAGTGAATGTGCTGGTGCAAAGCAGAGTAATGTGCACGTTTCTGTATAAGTTAGTGTTAATACACCTAATTTAGTAAAAATCTAAAAATTTTAATGAATAAGACCTTAGATTTAAGTTACAAATGTAGTAAATTAAGTCATATAAATATATAACAATTATCCATTGATCATAAATTGATCAGATTGTAATGTCTACCGAACAAAAAATTATATAAGTGCAAAATAAAATAGAAGATAAATCAGTTAAATTTATTGTTAGTTTTTCTCCCTATTGCCTCCTTTTTCTTGGCATTTAATAAAACGCTTAAAAAAGAAGTACATTCAAAGAAAACACGTTACATAGCTATAACTATAAAGTAGTTTCCATCAGAAGTTATTTAAAATACACATATACTACTGATTTACGTAATAAAAAAATATAGAACAAACATTAAAGAAAATCAGCTACCCCGCGCATTCCCATACATTTTTACTCGTTTGAAAAATTATTGGATTCAAATATCAAACAACAAAAAGGTAAGTTTACCTTAATATGTCGCTTTTAATAAAGCTGCTCTTTAATTGCAGCGATTTGTACAAATTATCTCCAGGTCGGTCATTAATATGGAACCAGCGCGCACAGTTCGAGAAAAGCAGGAGGGCTGAGTGACAAATAGAAGCAGGTGGAAGCCTGCACCTGCTGCCCACATCACCGAGCCGCGGCGCATGTGATCTAATGTGTACTAGCAACCACCAACCTTTCGTGTGATTTAATTTCTGCGAGATAAATTATAACCAGACACAACATCAAATAATTTTCTGAGAAAAGATTCGGGATTTCTGTAAACCGAAAGACGAAGATCAGTCGTAGTTTAAATATCAAACGCTGGTTTAAATAAGCAACAAATATAATGCAATCTTTTAACTCGACTAAGCCAATTTTATAGTTGTATTTGCAAATGAAACTTGACTTACTAGTAACAAAATTATAAATTTTTTTTATTTTAAATTTTTCAAATTAGTATCATCAATATTTTTCATCATTGAAATTGTTCTGTTTGAAGAAATCCACACGAAATAAAAATGTTTAACAGTTTTTTTTTTGCTAGATTAGATCCTAACAGTTGTTCTAAATATTCTAGATAATTTTATTTTAGATATTTATATATTGAGGTGCCCGGAAAGTTCGTGTTGATTATTAAACAAAATTCAAAGTCAAAATTTTTATGTATCGATGTCTTTTATTCAATTATATATTCACCATTTTGTTTAACAACCTTTTTTAATTTTTTATGCAACTTGAAAATTATATCTTTCCAGAACTACTCAGGTTTCTGGATAAAGAACTTCTCAAGATGTTTTTTGGCTTTCAGAAATTTGAAATACGTGCCGTTAAGAGAATTTTGGAAAAATCTAAATAAATAAAAATCTGGCGGTGCAATCTTTGATAAATATGGTAGCCAAACTCTAACAATTTTTATAGGACAGTCAAAGAGACATGAGATCTACTATTATCCTAATAGAACACGACGCCCTTCCTCTTAGCTAATTCTATTTTTTCCCTTAATCGTTATCTTTAATTCGTCCAATTGCGAATAGTACTTATATAAATTTATCGACTCGCCGCTTCTTTTCAATTCCATCAGTTACAGAACATGACTTTTTGACGTAAACACGTCTTAAGTTTGATACGAGTACTGAGTGTTATTTCAAAATTATGAACGACACTAAAGCGGTCGAGTTTGAAATGGCTAATACTCAAAGACTAGAGCGAGGAGAGCAGCGCTCGACAGAGGAAGGTTAAAAACGTAAGCAAACCAGCCGAAATTTTCAACGCTTACCATACGACGCAAGGAAGGAAGAGGGGACGAGTTAGTGCACGCCGAGTGTTCTGGGGGAGCACGTTTGTACTGTTTGTAGCGTGGTTTAAAAAAAATAAAAGACTGTTTTGTGTAAAATCAAGCAATACGAAAAATTTCAAGCTGTTCGGAGCTATGTACTATTACATTTGGTAAAACTACGACGCATGAAAGTTAAAAATGTCGCAGTACATAAAAAAAGTGGAAGCAGAATGAACGTAACGCGGGTCGAATTAAAGCGGACACGAAATGCGAAGAAGTGTCGATGCTACCGATTGAGAAAGAAATCTGAGCAAGAAAATTTTTGCGGGATCTACTGGTGTGTGGTGTGTGCGTGGGGGGGGATTTACAGCAATGGAACAGCCTCCAATGAACGAAGACTATTTAAAAGAATCTAACGGTTTCGTAGATGGTCAACCTGGAGATCATTACTGACTTCATAAGTCCGGACAAATTGATGAGCGGCATAAAGATTTCGGCGCGTTAACTTCAGAGGGATACAGCGGTTTGTTGGACGGATTTACACCAATAAAACACCTTCCAACAGACTTCTGAAGAAGCCAACATCCCATATATGGCCAGCCTGGAGGTTATCGCGGACACCTCAAGGGCAGACGAAATTCAGCAAATGTGCGCATTCATGCTATGTCGTTCTATTTGAAAGCTGTCGATATACTCTTCAACAAGACTTTTGTTTCGAACTAGTTTGGTTATAAGTGTAACGTATGTGATCGTTTGTGATTCCAGTCTGACCCGAAGAACACGCAAAAGAAACACTACAAGGTTAGTATTTCCTCAAAGTCACGCAATGTCGTTCAAGTTGTGCGTGACCTGTAAACAATTCTTGGACAGTGGAAAAGTGCCCACCATGTCTATCACTAACGGTTTTAGATATCCATTAAAACCCAGTCATCTTTCTACGTTAAAATCTACAGCGAAAAACTGCTGTCACCTCGTTTGCCTTTCAAATGTAAGGCTGAGGTATAAGGATAATTACGCTATAGTTAGTCAATTTATAAACGTGCCGGTCGACGTTAATAACTTGATACATTAGATGTCCCTCTCGCTAGACAACGACTATGCCTTCAACGTAAATATTAAGAAACACCTCATACACAAGTCCACGCTTCTCAGTGGGTTCGTCAAAAAAGCAGTTGTCAAACAATGTCTGAGGTACCTTGGGAATTAGGCTCTATACAAACATTGTAATATAATTGTAGATTCCGCGGAATTAGACGATAGTAAAGAGCAGATTGCGGGTAGAAGCATTAGTAAACATGGAGTCAGAGGCACTGATAGTGCGGCAACAAATTATGTTCTGGAATGAAGAGCAATGTCCCGAAATAGCCACCGGTCAACTAAATACGTCATTGAATATCATTTACGACGTTCACGCTGAAGAGCTGCCCTATTCAATTTGAACGAAAGCGTTACACCGTACATAATTACAACTAGCGAGATACGTCGCGCCGACAAGCGAGGCGTTACACCGCAGCATTTCTTATATATGGCGATGAAGATACCGCGGTTGTGTGTTGTGGATAGTATACGCAACAACTTTCGCTGCGTGGTCTCAGCGCAGGGTATCACACGACGCATGCTAGAAAATCGTCAATTTCTGGATGAATGCGTAGAAAAAAATTTTTCTTTCTTGAACATGATACCGAATTCGGTGAACGGGGAAGAAGTGTGACCTCTTTGCGATAATACGTCAGTTGGGGAAGCAAAGTAATACCCAATGCTACGCCCGGCACTTCTATGTCGATCATGCTCAGCGGCAACTTTAATGTTGACGTCTCACAGGACAGGCTCTATTAAATTATATGCAGCGAGAGTTCGGTCTTGCAACTCTTGGCAATATCCGCATTGATCTGAGTTTTGTTAGGAATCTTGATGTGGCTATTATATCGTATGTAAACTACTTCAGCTACCATTGCCCAATGCTACACAAAATCCTGTTTAGGCAATAATCTATAGTTTAGTGCGATTAAAATTTGTATATCTATGTGATAAGTTTCACTTCTGTAAATCTCTTCTATACCTAATGTAACACGTAAGTTTCTGTTGTATACCTAAATAAATATTAGCTTATAAACAATCTTCAGTTCTTTGACTAAAGCAATGTTTTTACAGCAATCTCATGTTACTAGCCCCTACTACACACCTTTTTTTCCGGATGAAGACCAGCTTTGAGGATAGTTAATAGTGGTTTATTTCCCTTACCTCAGTACCTTTTCTCTTAACATTGTTCTAACTGATTTATTTTTTATCGCCTGTTATTAGTTGCTTCAAAAACGGTGAGTTTTCATTGCATTTGTATAGCGCACCACAGATAGAAATGCAATCCATTAATTTTTTGCCACAATGAGTCAAATTGTGCGAAACTCAACATCGTAGTGGTTTACGTAACCAAGCTTCATGATATGCTCTTGGATGATGATTTTTGATATTTTTAGTGTCTCAATTGAATCTCGTATCATCTATAGCGGATTATTCTCAACCAGTGCCTTAATTTTTGCATCTTCAAGGTGAAATCACCAGCTTTAAACTTAGCAAACTACTTTCTAATAGTTATTTTAACTAAAGAACTTTCTCCAGAAACAGCTTTTTTGTTGCTTATATGACATTTTTACTTTTGCAGTAATAAAAAAAAATTAATAGTCTAAATTGCACCTTGTTTTCTCTAATCTTCAAAAGGGTACAAAAATGACACAAATCTATTGCAAGGAATTTCTTTTATATAGATAAATTAAAATATTACCTTTAAGAATACGGCATATTCAAACATTTTCTAATGCTGTCTAGTAAAAATCGGCACGGATTTTCTAAAGAAAGGCTATATTCTATATAGCCCCCAAAAAAAGTTTGCATAATAATTGTCATTACAAACAAATGTATAAAAATACAAAAAATATAATAAATATATTGTGTCTCTGCATACCGAGTCCATGCTATACAAGAACTAAAAGAACCGGATATTTACAAAATAATTACATATATTTATGGGACGTCACAGAATGGGTCTCTTTTTTTAATAACAAGACACATTTATATCTTGCTGCGTGTAATAACATTAAGAAAAACAATGGTTACTCGGCAAAAAACTCTTGTATTACACGAAGCGAGATTACACTGAAAATGGACTGTGATGTATAGTTTTACAGTAACGAATAGAAGGGCTCATATTTTTTCATGAGACTCTCAATATCCAGTTGATATATAACGCAATCATATATCATATTATGTTGCCTTACAACTTTCATTTAGTTGGAATAAGGAGTTCCTGATAGAAAATTTTAGTCTGAAAAACATTCCAAGATTAGAACACCCATCGTCGTTTATCGCAAAGAAAAATACCGTTTTTGTCACAAAGATGCTCAAGTCCCACAGACACGTAATCTATCGCTAGGTAGAAGAGTATCTAGAATTCCTGCGCCACCAATGTACATTATCCTACAGAACTATCTTCAACTAAGGAAGGTTTGTTTCCTTTACGTAACGCATGGTATAACCAACGAGGAGATAGCGTGACACACTTTATTGTGCAGCAATATGCTAAAGAAATTTTAAAATTGAACATTTCGCTATGTCAACACTGTCGCAACAGGTGACAAAATCTAACTTTATTTTTATTCCATAAAAACAAACTGAAAAGGTTGTCTAACGCTAAGAACTTTCTCATTGCCTAGAATTTAGGTTTCCGAGGAAATGTAAAAAAGTTAATTGGACGACGTTTCGAAGGATGCAGAATTGCTTACAGTGTAGTGTAAAGTATTTTTAAAAAAGATGTCATTTTCTTTGTAATTGTTTATTTTAAGGAATCTTTTTGCAATGTGTCTTTGACTTATTTCTGCTTTTATTTACAGAATTTGGAGTTCATCATAAATGTCAAGCATTGAACGTATTATGATAGGTAATTTTATAAAACCAACAAAACAACAATGGCAGAATGTTATGCTCAGCATAATTATAAGGCCAAAAATTAGATTTAGTAATATTCTAAGAAATAAAGCAACTACAGAAATTAGAAAATTAAAATAAAGGTCAAATATATTGCAGGATTCAAAAATTAGTATAAATCTTTACTGTTGATTTTGCACCATTTAACAACATTAGAAAATACATGTAACGACTATTTTGCTAAACTCGATAATATAAAGCTAGTCTTAATGAAACATAGAGAGTAAATTAAATATAAACTGAAATTGACTTTTTAGGTGCCGCAAGGTAAACGGAGAGGGACACGGTGTTTAAACGTATCCCAGGAGGGTACCTTGTACTACCACTTCTTTAGTCAGTATAATCAGCGGTACCCTCTCTCAGAGGGCAAAATTTAATTGCTACAACAATTAACATTTAAATGTGAATTTTTAATGGTAATTAACAATTAAAATTAATTAATTTTAATTTTTATATAACACAATTACAATTAAGTAACTGTAATTGTCATACTCCAACGATTACAACTAATTAAAAGTAATTGTAAAATATTACAATTAATTAATCATAATCATCAATTATACGAAGAATATAATTAAATAACGTACAAATAGTGTATATTTTATTATTAAGTGGACGAATTTGACAAACTATAAACAAGAATGCTTAAATAAAATTTATAATTACCAATTATATTTACAATAATTTAAATTGCATTTTAACGCAACTCTCTTTCAAACATCTGATTTAAAAACCTGCGGCTCTTCGACAAATTAGTCATTGTGGCATATAAAAATAGTTTTAAAGGCGTATTATATTTAATGAAAACGCTTTTTTATTTCAGGGTATCTATTAAACATTTTCAATTTTGACTATCATACTCAAAAATGTGTAACATCAGCAACTCTGCTTTTTCGGGGGAACAACACAAAGCTTTGTAGGCGTTATTAAACTTTCATTGTCCGAATCCCAATTGAAGTCAAAATTTAAAAAAGCTTGTTGTAATTTTCATAATCTCTAATAAGTTTTTAGGATCTTCTTTTATTTCCTTTGAGATGACAGTCTTAAAAACCTATAGAATGTTGTTCCGCTCAGTGTGCCTCCAAACAAGTCAACTGCTTATTTTTAAATCAAGGCTAAGACAAAGCAGCTATCGCAGCATATTGTAACTTTATAGTAGTCGTATTATAAAATATTTGGAATCTCGTTTGAACACTATATATTCGAATTCGTGATCTTTAATAACAATTTTTATATTTAAGGCTGTACGCAATGATACAATTTTTTCTTTAATAGATAAAATTTGCTGATGTGCATCGAGTAAGCTATTCCATCTAGTTTCGCCAGGTCTACTCAAAGTATGTTGTAGCACGCCTTGAATGACTTCAGCTGTTCTTGGTCGACCTGCGCCTTTCCCTAGAAAAGTGCATTTTATTATTACGGTGTCATGTATGTCTGATAATAACGTACTCTTTTTTGCTAGAATTTTGTTGGTGTGAGTAGTTTTGCCCATAAGCTTAGTGTATGCGCAGAATACCGTAGGTGTAGCCGATTCTTTCAAAAGAAGGTCATCTTCTTCAGAGCAAAATAGAGTTAAATATATTCGTTACTGATACCGTTTCGGGAATCTCAACAACGTCAGTGTTACTCAGTTGTACTCCATATATTTAAAATGCCTTAACAAAAATGCTTCGGTTATCCGTTACCGATGCAACTATCTGCTGACTTTCTAAGTTCTGTGTAATCCAGTGCGCAGCAACTCCTATAAAGCTTCTTTTTTCTTGACCAAACATGGATGGTAGTACACATGTAATCAACACTTTGCAACTGCAGCCGTACTTTCTTCTTCAAGGCAGTCCCAAGTTTTGACGACTTATTAGTTTAAGACCCATATATCAGATAAATCTAAAAAAGTTGTCGAAAAATATCGATCTTCCAGAGTTCTTAATGGAATCATGGAATGTATAAAGTATCTGAATATGTCTTCGTCAAATTATTCTCGTGTAACTGCTCTGACTTCCTTAGTTTGTTTTATTCTAGTATGTTTTTGTACACAATACACCTCAATCATAGCCTTTTCTTTTTTTTCATTTTAAATACGCTTTGTACTCTTCGGTGCAATCTTGTCCATGTTTACGTTTTAGGTGACTTAAGAAATTTGATATACAGTTGTTATAACCTTCCACTTTTATAATATGAAAACGACATTTCACACAGACACCTATGATTTTACTGGATTTGTTTCTTGCGGTAAATATTTAAAAAATGTTTTATCAAGCAAGTATAGTCACGATAGTGAATTTGATAATAGTGATTCAGAAATCTAAAATCCTGTCGAATTCACAGTATCAAAAATATTTGATGATGTATTACTAAAAATGTGACAAAAGTACAAAAGATCACTTTTGGTAAACATAAAACTACACCGAAAATTCTCACAAGTATGTATAAATAAGATTTTGTAGCATAAACTTACTTTCACATTAATGTCTAACGTCTTACTAACAAGAACAAAATAAATAAGTATTGCAATACATACTATGTATTCATTTATTCTCAAAATAATATTCTGTTGTGCAGATATATGTCACAACAATTATCTTGTTCTGTCGTTCAGAACGATACCGTTCTCATCACCATTACTTTGCGCAGACCCTAAACATGATGCGACATGCAAAATCATAGGTAGGTATATTTAACTGCGAATGACAATTAAATTTTTAGTTATGGTTAACTCTATTAATTTAAAATAAATTAATTGATACCTTCAATTAAATCATATAATCGTAACTAAATTTAATTGCAATTAAATTTAATTGCTATATGCAATTAAATCTTAGTGACAATTAAATTTAATTGCAATCTTAGTTGCAATTAGACTTAATTGCCGTTCATTCTTTAATGCATTCATTAATTGAGTTAAGCAACAGATTATTCTCAAGTTTCGCGTGACAAAGGGCGCAAGAAACATTTCGAGGATAACACCCTTAAGTAGATGTAAGTGTACAGATAGCATAAACAATTTTTAGAAAGACAAGAAACATATAAAAATATAAGTTAATGATTTCTACGGAAGGCCATTATAAATAATTATTCATTTCCTTCTCGAGAATTATCGCCAATTAACGATTGCTCACATTACTTCTAAAATAAGATACAACAATGCTCATTATTGACGACTAGAAAATCCAGCCACCCAGCCTACGTATTTCTAATGAAAATAATTTATTATAAATAAAAAATGGAATAATTTTTATAAATATAGGTACACAATTAAAATATTTTTTAGTTTTGCTGCTATTCCGTAATTGTGAGCAATTGCCTTCAAATATTCTACAAAAATGCGGGTAGTGCTGTATTCAGTTCATCATCATCATCATCATCATCAGCTATGTCATCCATCGTCGGATGTAAGCCTCCCCTAACGTATTGCATTCTTGTCTATTTTTTGCTCTTTGCATCCAATTATGGCCTGCGTGTCTCTTTATGTCGTCCGTCCACCTTGTCAACGGAAGTCCTCTGCTTCTTTTTTCAGCTCTAGGCCGCCATTCAATCAGTCTGCGAGTCCATCGGTTGTCCTGCATTCTCGCTATGTGGCCGACCCAGTTCCATTTTAATTTGCATATGCGGTATCCCACATCCCGTTACTTTTGATCGCTTTCGAATTTCGGTGTTTGTTATATGGTCTTGTAAAGTAACTCCCAACATACGTCTTTCCATCGCCCTTTGAGTAGTTTGTAATTTTGTGATTATGCCTTTATTGATTGTCCAGCTTTCAGTACCATAAGTTGATACTGGGAGAACGTGCTGATCAAATGTTCGAGCTTTAAGTGTGTTAGGAAGTTGTGATTTAAAAATCATATGTAGTTTCCCAAAAGTTGTCCATGCTAATGATATCCTTCTTGTGAGGTCTGCTTTTAGGTTATTTTTAGTAAGCTGTATTTTTTGACCAAGGTATATGTATAAGTCCATTTTCTCTATTATTTGGTCTTCTATTATTATGTTTTCGTGGTTTTCATTTTCTATCAGTTCGTTAGTCATATATTTCGTTTTATGAATGTTCATTTCCATACCGATTTGTTTTGATTTTTCATTTAATTCAACTAACATTCTTTCCAGTTCTTCTCTGTTTTTACTTGTTAGTACAATATCATCGGCGAAGCGCAAGTGATTTAAATTTTCTCCATCGATCGCAATATCGTCCCAGTTCAGTTCTTTAAACATATCTTCCAAGGCGAGAGTGAAGAGTTTGGGCGAAATAGTGTCGCCCTGTCTTACTCCTCTTTTAATGTTTATTGTGTTTGTTTTAGTTTCTCCATTTATTTTCACTGGAAATGTTGCGTTTTTGTATCTGTTCTGTATTAGTGTAGTGTATCTGTGATCTATTCTACTGTTACTCAATGCGTTTAGAATTGCCCAGGTTTCGATGGAGTCAAATGCTTTTTCGTAGTCTATGAAAGCGATCCATAACGTCATATTGTACTCATTGGCTTTCTCTATCAAGGTTCTGATGGTTTTCAGGTGATCAAGTGTACCAAATCCCTTCCAAAATCCGGCTTGTTCTCTGGGTTGATAGTTGTCTAGTTTGTTTGTTAGTCGTTCTGTTATTATCTTTGTGAAGAGTTTATACATCTCTGGCAAGAGGCTAATTGGCCTATAATTACCTATTTTACTTTTATCTCCTTTCTTAAATAGTAAAACCACTGTAGTATTATTCCAGTTTTCTGGTATTGTACATTCACTTATACACTTGTTATATAGTTTTTCCAGTAGACTTAGTATTGGTGTTCCCCCGTGTTTAAGCATTTCTGCAATTACTCCGTCTTCACCGGGTGATTTTCCGTTTGTAAATTTGTTTAGAAATTTTGCTATTTCGTCTTTGGTTATGTCTGGTTCCGAACCTATGTTTTGAACTAATATTCTTTTTGTTTCTGTTTTGCTATGTGGTGGATTTACTTTGGTGTCATATAGTGTTTGATAAAAGTTTTCTATTAGTTTTATAATTTGTTCTATTTGTGTTATCTCTTCGTTCTTTTCGTTTATGAGTTTTGTTATGTTATTTTTTCCTACATTAATTAGCTTTATGGCATTCTTTAGGCTCTTTCCTTCTTCTAATGCTGGCCTAGCGTATTGGTGAGAAGAGTGAGGATAGGTAGGGATATATAATGTAGGTAAGGAATTAGGCTAGGGCATGATTGCTCCCTGTTTCAGGAGATGGGAACAATCAAGAGCTTGCGTGAGCAGGATCGCTAGGTTCTGAAGCAGGTCTGTACTTTACCGTGATCGTAAAGTAGTGCCTACCCGCTATCAATTTCAATATTCAGTTACAGTGCTTTTAATCCTAATATTTGCTTGAACATACTTTGTAAGTTTATGAGGAGGTTCAAATCCTGTCCTTAATTTTTCATAAAATGCATTGCGACCACGTTGAATTTTTTTAAATGTATCGATAAATTTCTATATAGTCGAATTGTCCATCGATAACTTACACTAGAGTCTCCGGTACGCGGCTTCTGCATGATTATTAGTAATCCGTTTGAGAGCGCCGCCGAAAGTTCGTCAATAGCTTCATCCAAATTAGCAATGCATTCAAAAGCCAATGCTAATACCATCCTAACATTCACGGCAAATTCTGCGTCGTTGTTATATCTCCCCAACAGAAGGTAATCTCCCAGTCATTTTTTAAATACTTTTAATATTTTTCGTCAAAAGAAAGAAGCATTCCAATATTTTGGCGCCTAAGAAAGCTTCTTAGAATGAATTTATTGCCGCCAGCTCATAATCCACCGATATCCTCTTTGGCTGCAGTCTAAAACCCAAATCTTTTATCATGTCGACCATGGATTTATATGTTGCTTTTTGTTTATATGGAAGAAGAGCAAACAATGTAGGATGGACACCAAATTTTTTTGCCAAGATGGTGTACACTTGATACAATGGTGTGAGTGTTAATTTAAAAATTCCGTCAATAAACCAATGTTCTAACTCTAACTACCCGAAAGGTAAGTTAAAACTGAAAACTTAATAAACATATTGCACCTTCAAAGAATTTTACAAGAGATGGAATTTTCATATTATGACAAATTTATTGGTTAGTCGTTAACTAGCGGGAAACTCAGAGGGTTGTTCTCTCATTAACTGTAACCTTCCAAGTACCTTTCTCAAGTGATTTCACAAAAATCAGTCGCGTTGTAGATAAATAATAACTTTTAAATTACACATTACCTTTGAGAAGGACTTATAATATGTAATTAACTAATGGTAATGGCATACATACATATATATATATATATATATATATATATATATATATATATATATATGTGTATATATATATATACATAAATGATTAAAAGCTTTACATTTTGCTTTTTATCATACTTAATATTGCTTCTTCATGTACTTTTATATTTTGCGCTCTCATGTCCTCGCGCACTAAGGGTCGCGCTTTAGTGGCCGTATTTCAATATCCAAAATGGAAAACGGATGCATCTCCTGGTTCAGACTTATCGCTTGGAGGACAAAGATTTGACGGTCGATGTATTGGTGCAGCAACCACGTTTATTTTACGTCAGTCAAATGAGAAAACCAGTCTATCCGTTGGGAAAAACGTTTCTAAGCGAGAAAGCGTAAGAAAAATAACTTGTTTGTGTTTTTAAAATACTTTAGTAAATTGAAAAGAACAATTTTATTTTATATTTGTTTTATTTTCCTTTGAAAAAGTTCTCGATGATTGTCAAAATGCCTTTTTGTAACTAAATATTTGAAACGAAAAATGACAGAAGAGCTAATTTCGTATTGCTTTTCTTTGCATTGACATAACCCTGTAAATTGTATTTTTTTTAATTTGTTGTAAATAAAAAAGAAATTCGCGAAAATGGAAAATAATCTCCAGTAGGTTTTTACGAATTTTCCCAGATATTCAAATATAGATAAAAATAATTATAAATCTTATATAATAATTCAAACTAAATTACTCTAGAATACTAATGAACTTTTTGTTTAGTAAACTAACTTTAGTCAGTTACATGCAGTCGATAACAAAAACTACAAGTAATATGTAAAACATGTTAACATTCAATTTTAATGCCATCATTAAATACCAGTTTCCATTACTTTCATCCTTGTGTGTATTAATATAAACATATTTTTAATATTACATTACAAAATATAAATTATTTTTCAAAAAACTTAGAAAATGACAAATTACATTCTGATAATACTCAAAGAAGACGATGGAGCAAAATATTAAAAACACTATTTTACAGCAAAACACAAAATATAAAATTTAAAAAACCTAAATAAAACTATTTAGAGTAAGAATATTATAAAAATATAAAACAAGAAATTATATATAGTAAAATATTTGCTTCATTCATATGTATATAAATACTTGTGCGTCTATTACTCCGGTTTTTAATGAATATTGTGTTGCATACTTTGGTATTCTAAATTTAATTTTCAATAAGCAATATTGTTAGTAATATTTAATTAACTCTCCATAAATTGACATTATTAATTGCATTATTTTATTATGTAATTTAACCAATTAAATTTTTAAAAAAAAATTATATTAAAACTAAAACGTTACGTTTTTAAAGAACTATAATTATCACATCGGGTACACAACGAAGTTATAATTTAATAATACATTTCATAGGTTGTTAAAACGTTAACTAGCTGATGCACACTCATGTAAAGTAAAAAAATACAGAAACGAGTGCGTTTTTGTATGCACTTATACTTTATCGCCCCATAAAAACTTGTTTTCGTAACATGTGATAGTCATAATTTGTCTACTCCCTAGGCACGCACAAAAGTGTCGATTTTATAACTAACATGTGTGTGTGTGTGTTACCAAAAATCATATATTTTAAATTGCGTTTTAAAAGTTTTCGGCTGGCTTAATTAACCTAACGAAGGCTGGCACCAGCTGTGAGCAAAAAGCAATAATTAGAAGCCAACCTTAATCAGAACAATTTAGAACATTATCCACGTTAATTATTGTATAACAATTTATTAATATTAGTGTTCATGTATTTGCTATTCATATTTTTATTGTGTACTGTGTGTTAGTTTTGCATTATTACTTTATTTAGAATTAATTCTACCCTTTTCGTTACCCAAAATATACAATATTAATCTAAATCTTTGAAGCTTAATAACTTTAGTACCTTGAGTTGCATATTATCGGTAATCAGAATATTTACATTCTGTGAGCTAACAGTAAGTATAATATTTGAGCTTAGAACGTAATTGGAGGGGTCTTACAGCAAAATCCAACCTTATTTAATTGGTTAGGCCGTTTTATCTGAAGGAGCGGTTCAACACTCAGTGATTCAAGGGTTTCAACTGGATGACCTTTCAGGGCAGTATGATGATTGATAGCATATTGATGGATATTTTTTATGTGATTAATGTGTACCATAGGTCGATGTATAAAGTGCAATTTGACCTATACAATGGTGCATTTGGCATAGTTCAAAAAGTTTAGATTTGAAACATATCTGGATTGGAATCCTTCACGGCTGACATGCATATAACCATATTGGTCGAATTATATATTTATGTATTAGGATTTTATTCTTCTGCGTTAAGGTTAATCTTCTTCCGTCTAGACACTGCATCTTTTTTATCTTGCTGTCCATTTATTACCTGTTTTTGCTAACATAACTTTTTTAAGTTACTTAATTATCAAGATAAAGTCCCAAATATTTACTTAATTGGTTTATGGCATGGGAATATTACGAAGGGAGACGCGGGCGTGATAGATGACTAGTTGTAAATGTTATGTGTGAAGATTTGTTTTCTTTCACCTATTCAAGGGCTACTGGATATGTATATATATACTATAGCTAACAAAAACAAATGTTCAATATTAGAAATTTTTTTATTGTTTTTAAAATACTTTCCATGATGGTCAATACATTTTTGCATACGCTGGAAGCAATTTTCATATCATTTTTTCCATAGCGAATGAAATATCTCCGAAACATGTGTTTTGAACGCATCAACCGCCTCTTCAAGCGTCGAAAATCGTTGTTAACGCAGTTTGTTTTTCATGTGTGAGAAGAAAAAAATAGTTAGGAGCCAAAATCAATTTGACGTTTTGAGTGCTCAAAAAACCAGTTGCTTGCGTCGATATGTGTGAGCTTGCATTACCACGATAGAGAATGATCCAGCCTCACGTATTGGTTTTTCTTATACCTCTAAAGGCAAACAAATGGTTGTATACAATTCAAAATTGACCGCTTTACGAGTCTCTAAAATCATGGTTGTAACACGTCCAGTTTTCTAAAAAAATAGGCCACCACTTGCCACTTCGAGGCAAAAGTGCTTCAAGGCACAAACAACTTCTGTTGGGTTTGGCTCATCTTGGAAGACCCATACAGCCGACTGCTGTTTATTTTCGAGCTTACACGCATAAATTCAAAATTTGTGTGACAATATTTTTAAAGCATGGCAATTGTATTACTTGTTCATCTCTTTCTATCAACCGAAAGAAGCTTTTTTGAGCGATTGTTAACTTATGCGGGGTCCAATTTGCACATAGCTTTTTTACAATTAAATTTTTATGCAATATCGGATGTATGCTAGTTATACCAATACCTAAGGATTCCTGAATTTCAAGATGTTTACTGGCACTCCAGCCGATTTTAGATGACCTTCTTTAAATCTATTGAACCAACGATATATATGGACGCATTATTGTTGCGATAATCCACGTCGAAAATCGTAAGAAATCATTTCACAAAAATGTTTACGAGTTAGTTTAATTTTTGGCCGAGGAGAAATTTTCAGTTTAATAAAAACCAAACAAATAGCATCCGCATGATAAAACCTTCTGAGTACGTATGCCGTCAAAAATATTAAACTCTCATGCAAACATAAAATCGCACCTAGTACACGCAAAGTTGCTAATTCGCAATAGATATCGTGCAGCCCACGTCCTATAGTTGTTCGCAATGCGAAAACTAACCAAGTACAGATCGTTCTATCACATTTTTTATAAAGTTCTAAACTCAAATCCTCAGACAATAAAGTTCAAGCCTCTAAAAAACTCTGCATGAGATTTTCAAGTAATGAATATACAATATCAACTGCTCAAAAGTAGTTAAACCTCACCGTATAAAATATTTCAAAACATTAATGGTATTAAATCTCTCACATGTATTTGTTTTATACTTTTAATGATTTGTTACACTTTAATAGGACTATCTGTTTTCACTAAGTCTATTACGAAAACAACACTACGTTTATATTTCTTTTTATTTACCATTAAAATACCTAGGTACTGGTATATTATTTCATTTGGAGAAAACATGGGGTTTATAATAATCGTAGCACTTTTGATTAAAATTGTTTGAGGATATCTATAATTGATCTTTTGTTGTTCCCGATAATTGTATTTCGTAAGACCAAACGAGCCTGGCAATCAATTATATTTATATTTATATAGTAGTATTTTACTCTGAATAGACAATGTTCCAGAACTTTATCCGAAACTTCAGACCAAGTTGCTTTATTCTTGTAAAAATATTTTTTTCTTCTGCAGTATTGCTTCTTATTTACTGTAACGGCGAGGTATGCTTCTTCTTGTTGAAGAAATTTTTTTATTGATTTTTTTATGAAAATTTATTGTCGAAAAAATAACTGATTCTATTTTATTTAGGTGAATACGACATATTTTAAGCCACAGTTCTTAGTTGTAAATAGTTTGTAAATAGCTAATTGCTATGTTCATATCGGAATGCGATAAAAAAATTAGTATATCCTCAATGAGCAACTGCAGTTTCTGGTAAGGAAGGCATATGTAGGGTAAGTATGAGAAGGGGCCTAGCACGTTGATTAGGCCATAAACAAGACCCGGGTTTAATCTCAAAGCTCTCTGTTTGCTGGCGGGTGGCCTACTCAGTCACTGAAAATAATTGAACAACTGTAAAATTGAGTACTTTGAACAAATGGTAGTAATGGCGATTGTCTAAGGTGCGGTGCTTGCCACATCGCCCCGCATTCGAAATGGTGCGCTAGGGCCGGGCACAGTGGCGAACGTCTTAGTTCGCTGGTCTCCTACCCGGGACGTTAGAGCCCTACCATTATAATTACATTCTTAGTCGCGTAATGGTGGTGTATTAGAAGTCGGTCATTTGAAGCTTTTAATAGCTTTCCAAAGTGATTATTCATGAGAATAATGTTTTGATCCATTTGTGTAATGTCTCGTTGCGAGTTTTTCTTAATGTGTTTTTGAGTTTATTATTTAGATAATTAAAACTAAGTTTGTCTTTTACAATACATTTGCTATACCATTTCAAAATGGCGCATTGTTTTTCTTTAACTCTTTTTTATTACATTATATGGTATATTAGGACTTTTCATATTGATATTGTCAGATTCTGTAGTGGTACACTAATCTTATCCTTGTATTGTAGTTATATACTGGGTCGTAGCTTGCTCAATTTGGCTGGAATCAATACATTTATATCTGTATTTAAATTAGTTTAACGTGACGTTAGAGGAGACTCCGATTGGTTTGTTTATTACTTATTAGGAAACAGTAGGCTCTTTATATATTATAAATGGTCCTATTATTAAAGAATAATTACATATGATATCGTAATTTGATACAATATCCATATAATGGTAATGGTAAGGCCCTACGCCCCGCGTGGGAGCACGGCCTGCGAACTGAGAGGTTAAGGCTCTCATACGTTCACTCTCTCTGTAGTAGCAAGCACTGCACCTTAGACGACCGCCATTATTACCCCTTGTTCGAATGAACGCAGGTACTCCATTATTTTTAGTGACTGAGTAGGCCACCCGCCAGGCATCAGAGAGCATCGGGAATTGAACCCGGGTGCGTCAGCATCGCAGCCCGCCCCTCAACCACGGGACCACGCTGGCAGCACAATATCCATATATAATAATAATAATAGTTAGAACGCCTGTGATAATAAAGAAGTCTACTAAATCCTGGATTATAGTAGCATACGATGGCAAATAAGTTGAACTTCCCATTGGAAGAGGGTTATAGTGTTTATCTGATATCAGTTTGTATGTCTCATTACCTCTTATTGCAGTTAGGCCTGAGCCCCAATACGTATGCTTGTAATTAATAAAGTCTCCGTCAATTATAAATTTCTGACTAAGAGAATTAAAGAATAGGGTGTGGGGTATGGTAAGTGTCATAGCTGGGAATATAGGATCTAATGGTAAGATGTCACTCAGACACAAGCAAAACATCTATATTGTGGAGAGGTAAAAACTGTTTAAATTACAGACATTTTAGTATAAAATTAGATATTACTAGGTTAATTTTTTATTAATTATTGATGTTAGCATATTTAAAAACATGTTATTTTATTGAAGAAGGAAAGTAAACAGGGTTTTAAATGTACCAAGAAACTATTAAATACTTACTTCTTGCTATTAGACAAAGTATTATTTTAAGAAATCTACGTAAGATGTATTTGAAAGAAAAGCTTAGTAAATATTTATTTCAGTTTTTTGTAAATTTTGTAAACAATTTTTTAATTCTATTTAAACATACATATTTATTATTAAAATGGTAAAATAAGTATGATTCTGTTATAAATTTTTAAGATATTGTTCTTAAAATAATTTTTAACTTTACATTTTGCCACGTAATAATTTTAATTTGTAACAAACCAAACTCTAAAATGGTACAAGTATTGTTGAAAGTAACCGTTCAAATAGTCTCTGACTGTAAACGTTAGCAACTCTTAATTAAACTATAATCATATTTGCTATCGTTAGTGTTACTATCAGTATCTAATGTCCTCTATATTTATTAATCAAACTTGTTATATGAATCTTTAACTACATAAGAAATTATTGTTAAAGAACTTTGGCTTTTTGTTGTAAATATATATGAAACTATTGTTGTAACTTAACTGAAATGAAGTTGTGCATCTTTATTATTTCATTAGCACAATCTGAAGTTAAAAACTCACACCTAACATACTAAAGCAGAAGACAAGCTTCCTACAAGTTGCTTATAACTTTACTTTGAGACCACAAAGGTATGGTATTTACAAAATTTCTTTTAAATAGCACATTAATATTAGCGTAGATTTGTATAAACATTGTTACTGTTATAACAGTATTGTCACATATTGATGATTATTAGAATTAAGATTTTGTAATTAGCTAGTCAATTACATCACAAGTTAAAACAGGTAGAATTCAGAAATGTAATAAAAACTGTCCACATCACTAAAAAGTTAGATCCGTTTAGTGATGGGCCAAATCCTGACAATAATACATACAAAGAATATCCCAAAAAGTTTTTTTTATTTATTTATTTATTCACTATTTGCGATCTGTATACACAATAAGCAAATTTGATACATAAGTGATTAAATAACAAGAAAAAGGCGTTAGGATTAACGCCCAGTGGCTTAAACCTATAAGTAACTTAGAGTCCGAGGAGATGTGGTTAGATTATTACAGTGGGCAAGTAAGAACTGCGATCTTGATTGCTAAGTAAATCTATAAGGTAGTTGTAGTGGTTTAACTCGGCTTAGTCTTTGAGTGGCCAAACTGTTATCGAGTAAATTCAGCGCAAGAGGATTGCTGTGAGACTCCAATTTACTTAGGTATCGCTCACTGAGTTTGGTAATGGTTTATTTCACTGTGTCCACTTTTAAATCGCGCAAAATATCAATGTTTCTTAAGAAGTAGGGTGCGTCACACATTGCACGTAGCATTTTTGTCTGAAATCTTTCGATGATTTGAATATTGGTGTTTGCTGCTGACCCCCATAACTCTATACCATAGACCCATATTGGTTTGAATGCAACCTTATAAACTAAGAGTTTATTTTGAAGTGACAACTTGGATCTTCTACCGACCACCCAGTAATGTTTGCTGAACTTGATCCCCAATTGTTTCCTTTTATGCCAGATGTGTGCCCTCCATGTTAACCCCTTGTCGAGGTGCATGCCGAGATATTTTACCTCCTCAACCTGCGGTAATGGTGTATTGTTGATATGGATTTGCGGTGTATTTCCTCTGCATTTTGTAAAGGTGATATGTAGCGATTTGGTTTCGTTTAGTCTAATCCTCCATCGCTTGGTCCATGTCACTACTTCGTTTAGATGTGCTTGTAGCATTTTAACGGCTATTTCAGGATCTTTGTGTTTCATCAGGATGGCTTTATCATCCGCAAATGTTGCTGTTAAAGATTGTGTGTTGGTGGGTACATCAACTTTATAGAGCAGGTATAACATAGGTCCTAAGACACTGCCTTGTGGGACTCCAGAACGTGCCGGATACAGTTCACTTAGTTGTTGTCCGTATTTAACCTGGAAGAGTCTATCCTCTAGATAGGATTTCAATATAATAAAATATGGATGAGGATCCCAAAAAGTAAGTTCTATTTTAAAATGTTGTTGCTGTGGTATAAAAATAAGTGTAATTTTTTAACAAAACATGTGCAAATGGCACGATAATAAACAATGCAAGCGGCTGTCTTTAGTAAGCTACATATAACAGGACCATGGATGGTGTAAATCAGCTAACAAAAGAATGCGCAATAAAATGACGTTCTAAAAAATACTAGCATAGAATTTACTATATCTAAATTGATTTATAAATTGCCATTTCTTCCATATCTCCAAAGCTTAGAGATGCTAAAACCAATTCAATTTTATTTTAAAAAGAAAATAAGATGTTTAAGATTGATAAACATGCATGTTATAGAGAAAATATAAAACGCTGCCCTTTATGCTATACCAAGTTGCAAGACAAGAGGATTAGCTATATTTACAAAGTATTTAATGTACCATTGCACGTTTATCCTTATTATAGAACAAAAATTTTCTTCCTAAAGCGCAACTCCATACCAATTTTTTATTCATAATAAAACAGCGGCTGCACGGCCAATGGACTGAAAATATATGTTACCAAATAGCTTAATTTTTTTTGTGCCGCCATCTATGACAAAGTAGTAAAATTTGTTTCTTTTTTACTTGCGTCGTCTGAAACACAAAGTCTTTCTTTATGTTTCTGAAAAATTCCATCATATTCGAAAGAGTGTTAAATGGTACTGAGCCCTTCTGTAAATTATTTTTTGGTTTTATACATATATGCAACAAAACGCGATAACTTATGCGGTGTATCGTTAACTAGTTAGTGTACTATCGATTTTAATGAGAAGTTTTGTTTTGTTTTGTTGAATGTAGATAATTTTTTAAAGAAAATTATTATCTACGTCTGAAAGAAATAATAATAATAATAATAACATCGTAGAGCCATGAATATCTCTAAATGTAGTACGCTCAGCTTCCTCCACAAAGAGAAAGCCAATTTTACTTCAGCAACCACTACTAATTATTATTATTATTATTAGTCCTTCTTCGCTTCTAAATTAAATCGAGGTGTTCGAGGTTTCGAGAGTCAAGTAATTTAGAGAAGGTGGCTGATATACCATCCGCTCCCAACCACTAATAACGAAACGTTACTAGCAAGTCATCGAGTAAGTCGCATACAATTACTGAAAATCTGATTTTACTAACAGCTGGTAATAATGGTTGGTAAAAAAAACTACCAAGTTATAAACGATACCGTTCTCTAATAGTAATGTCAAAATAAAAATTAAGACGTAACAAGCGATATTTTGACACAAATTATTAAATAATTAAAAAGTGTATGTACTTGTTACTACAAACAAACAAATCCACAAATATTTCTAACTAGGTTGAGTTTATAACATTCCTAAAATATAAAATAGCATTACAGAAAAGATTTTATATTGTGCGTCATGTGAATGAAAATTGTTTATGCAATACTTTTATAAGAAGTATTAAATATGATATTAACTGAGCAAAATTCGTTGTTATATGTGCCAAGACTGTGACATCAACCTGGTTTTGTCGTTAAATTCCAAGAAGTAACGTCACATTATTTTTTATATCTAGAAATTCTAGTGTCAAAAATTTTATCTTATAAATTGTACTATAAAAAGTGTCACTACAGTTGTAAATTTTATCAAAGAAAAAACGATGCAGATATGTATGTGTTTTTCAAAATTGGTAAAATCATAACCTTGTCTTTATATGTAGATCTTTTTCGTCACACAGAAGAAAAATGGATTTACGAGGTAATGTCTTAAAAAGAGTTTTTCAGTTGAAGTCAGAATGTTTATGTAATTTCAAGGTAAGAAATAAAAATATGAGAATCTATTTGCAATTCTTTTCGACTTTTTAGGTTGACTTTTCTTATTGATATTTCCAAACACCTATCTTGCATAATAATTCAATGTTCATAAAATACCAACCGTACATAAAATTCAGGAATTTCTAAAAAACCTCATTTATGGTCGACTTCGACTAAAAAAATTATTTTATACTAAAGAATTATGAAAGCTTGTTTTTGCAGCCATCCACAAAGTAATACAACAATTCTGTAAAAAATTAAAAGTTATAAGAATTACTGAGAAACACTGAATCTGCTTTTAGAAAATTTGTGTTAACATGCTGAGATTCCAACAAACATGAAATGAAAACCTATTGACATATAAAGCGATACACTGTTAATAATAAACTTTTTCAAAGCCCAGATCAGTTTTACACCAAAAATATGCAAACATACCCCAGGCTGGAAAACGAAGATCTTAAACGAAAATATAGAATAGGTAACATCATATAAACAAGAAAGAAATTGTTACGATAACAATAAGCAAATAACCAATGATACGTAGAACTAATGGGATACCTAGAAAAAGATGAGAGTGATGGCACCCAGAATGGATAAGAATAAAAATTTTTTTTTAGATTAATTTCATTAGTTTAAAACTTTTGAGTTTACGTATGCTCTTTTTATCATATAGAAGGTCCGCTATCATTGTAATAGGGTAAAGAAACAATCTATCTTAATATCGTATTCTGAGCTTTGTAATTTCTTCGATAAAGGTAGGTACATGCAGCTCTCGATGAATAAGCTCGTTTGGTACGTACAATAAAGCATTTACAATGCGCAGTACCATTAAACGGATTCATAAAGTACTAATAGGTTGGATTTATTAACAAATCCGTAAAACAGCAGCCTATAAGTCCATACTGGCTTTAATATTTTAATAAATAGAAGTAGTTTGCTCTTTAGAGATAATTGGGGCGATCGGTCCATCAACTGGTATCTCACAGAAGAACTTAATATTCTGTTGTTTTCGGTTCAGATTTGTTTTGTCCATGTAAGTCGTCGAACAAGACAAATGCGTAGATTCTTCATATTTTCTGTCTGAGGAAGTTGTTTGTTATTTAGGAAAACAGGAGGACAAGTTATTTTACCTTAACTGTGAAGGTAACATGTTTTGACTTTGTTCCATTCGCTCTGATGCGCCATTTCTTGAGCCAGGTTTGAATTGAAATAGTGTTATAAATAACGTGATTCAATATTCGGGTTTCTCTAAGATACCGTTAAACCGTATCATCAAAAAAAGTGTACTGTTAAATTTGTAGTTAAAAATTCAAAAGTGTATAGTAACGCGTATAGCATTGATTTGAACGCACTTCCCCGAGGCACATCTAAATTTATCAAAAAGAGTGACTTTGTTAAGTATGACTGTAAGACCTAAAATTGTAACCCCTTAAAGAAACGTTAAACAATACTTTTGTTTTCTAGATCAACAAGAATCAATGTAAATTAATCTGTGCACCTGCTCTACAGTTTAGCGTGTCGCTTTCTTTCCAAATTAGTGTTTTGGTGTTAAATATTGTAAAAGAGGTTTTAATCTTTTTAAGATTTTTTCGAACACATTTGACAATGTAGAAAGGAGAGTAATAAATCGATAAAGTAGATTTTAGAATTAATAATACATGTGAGACTTTCCAATGGCCAAGAAAAAATCGCGTTCTTAATATAGAGTTACATATGTATGTGATCGGTTTAACGCAGGTTTCTGATAATTGTTTTAAGATTTCTCCACTTATTAGATCATACCCCAATATGTTTTGTATTTAATTTAAAAGTATAATTTTTCTTATTTTATTTACTTTTACCTTCTTAATATATATAGTGCCATCTGGAAGGGAGTGTCGAGATATATATTACTCATGGATGTGGTTTTCTTCTTTTGATGTAATTACAGCTGCATATGATGTAACTACTTCTTGTAAATGGTTAGCAAATATAGTCGTTTCATCCCAATTACTTTTTTGCTAAGTTTTATTTGATAGTCTGAACGAAGGAATATCGTGCAGTGGTTGCTCGAGTCTCTTTATTATTCTCCAGAGCAAATAATCCGTTTCCTTCGTAAAAGACAATATGCTTAGTCTTGAATTGCTTACTCCTACATCTTACGTAATACAGTAAATAAATTTAGATCATTACCTTCTAAACTCAGATATTATACACAATATCAGTGTCAAATTTAAATTGAAGCAAATTTTGTACATATGGTTTCCTAATTATGTAATCTAAAGAAGCAAAAGCTTTTGATATAAACGTTATCAATCAAGGGAAATACAATATTTATTTTTTATTCAATAAGTACAAATATTTTAAAATTTAAAAAGCACCCAAAAGAGAATTTTCTACGTACTTCAGTGAATACGGAATCTAAAATATATGTATAGGTATTTGTAATAATAGTGTTAATGTCCCACTTTTCAAAAACATCAAAGCAGTCATTTTTAAATAACTTAATAATAAGGTCCTGCGCCAGTTGGTGAAAAAATAGCAATCAAAGTATAGCGTATTTTCTTTATGTTACAAAAAAATTCATTCCGCTAAAATTCACTTGAATTACGAGCACTCGTATATTTTTAGAGCATCCGTTAAAGTGAGCTTCTGTAACAGATGCACTTTAACTAGACGTGCTCTTCTTTCAAAGTTTTTAAAGTAATACGTGGTCAGTCTAAAAAGTTTTGAGCCTAACATGAAAACAAGTATTTTTTGTGAAATTTAATTTATTTTTTAATAGTCCCTTTTTAAGTCGCTACACTTTTAACCCGTCTAAATAGTAGTTGGCGTCTTGCTCTGCAAAATAGACGTTTACGATTGCAATGACCTCCTCGTTTGATGAAAATCTCTATCCTTCGAGCCAAACTTTAAACTTAAAAAACAGAAAATAGTGGCGGGGGGCAGATCTGGTGAATATACTGGGTAGTCAATCTGCAATTTCTGAATTTGGCCCATGATAAACCCAAAGAGTGAGTCGATGCATTGTCTTAACGGAAGAATTTCTTCCGTTTCAAATGGGACCGTTTTTTGACAATTGCTGCCTTCAAATGGTCCAGTAACATTGCGTAATACAACCCCGTTATTTTTTCTCTTTTCTAAGTACTCGATGAACAAAGTTTTTGGACTATCCCAAAACAAAACATTTGCCATCACCTTCTCGGCCGATGAAACAGTTAAGGCCTTTTTTGCAGTAGGTTTACCCTTCGCAGTCTTTGGTTGTTCCTACGTCTCAGGAGTGTAATAGTGAACTTCGACTCGTTACGCTAAAACCGCATAATCAGGGCCTTGGAGATGTTCATTCGAATGAATTTTTGGTTTAAAGTGAGCAAGCGCGGGCCTCAATGCGCAGACAGCTTTCGCATGTCCAATTCTTCAGTGAATATATGGCCACAGCCTCTAGTATCTCTCTAACCTTAATTCGGCTGTCGTCCAGTACCATTTGATTAAGTTTTTCGATGTTATCAGTGGAGATTGCAGTTGTTGGCCGTCCCAAACGCTCATTGCTAACCAGGTTGGTACGACCACGTTTAAATTCAGCTGCCCATCTTTTTATGATGGCAAATGACAGGATAGTCTCCGTAAACAGCGTCTAACTCGGCTTTATTTCGCGTAGGCTTATTGCCTTTCAAATACAAGTACTTAATTCGATTTTTTTCATGTTCACAAAAGCACTGACGTCGACTGATACAAGCGACTGTCAAACAACAACTATGTGTCCAAAATGGCGCAAATTTTTACAGGTATCTTTCAAGGCATATACAATTATACTAGCAGAATGATTTTCACGAGTAGGACCATCTTCATGTTGAGGCTCAGAACTCTTCAGACTATCCACGTATATTCAACAGCATATGCTATAAAAGTGCTTCAAATTAATAAATGTGTAATATCTTTACATAGGACATCTTCATGTTGAGGCTCTAGGACCTAGGTTTCATTCCTTGAGCTCTCTCATGCCTGCCGGGTGGCTTAATTTGTCACTAAAAATAATCGAGTACCTGCATTTGCTTCGAACAATGGGTAATAATGGCGGGCGTCTAAAGCGCGGTGCTTGCCACATCGCACCCCATCAGAGATGGTGTGCAGTGACCGGGAACAGCAACAGACATATGACAGCCTTAACCTCTCTTTTTGCAGGCCGTGCCTCTATGCGGGTTTTAGATCATTACTTACCATTATTATTATATTTATAGTTATATTTGTAGAACAATCAACTTACGTAAAGTAAGCATTTTAAATCCAACAATAAAGGACTATAAGACTTTAAAGAAGAACCGGTCTATAAACCAAGTAAACATCTCTATAAAATAAGCTTATTTTTCTCCTTTTTAAGCCCATTTTTCTCTTCTTTAAAGTAGATTTAATTTAATATTATACACACTTTAAAGAGTATGTTTGACTTGGTTTCTTTATTGTCTGTTAGAATGCCCAATAATTTTAAATAAATTTATATTACTATAATCAGGTAAATAAAATGCAGCTGTAATCTTATAACTGATTCTACGCCACAAAGTGTTTTTTAAGTTATTATTATCTTTTATATTTTGTAAAAAGTATACCTTAATTTAGTATTTAAGATTGGACAAGTTAGATTGTCAAAACCTCAAAGTAACACAGTTTTGCTCATAAATTTTTTAAAATTGTCTGAAGAATTTTATATAGAACCTATAGATAGCATTTTCATTTTTAAATTTTACTCTACAAGTAATTACAGAATATATTTATTTGCCTTTGAAGTTGTGATCATTTCAGATATTCTCTTTGCATTAGCGTTACCTTTCTTACTTATGCTCGTAACTTTTCGTTTCTTAATGCCCATATCCATTTATATTTCTTGTATCTCACGAACCACAAAAATTATCAATACGTCGATTTTTTCTATTCTTCTGACAAATACCTACATTAACTTTTTTCTCCATGTTATTACAGATTCTTTTAACTACATCAATTGTATTATAAAATAAGATAAAAGATGTTATAATACCGTTTAATTATAGCCAATCCCAGCGTAACGAATTTGCCTCCAAAAATTAATTTAGTTCGTTATCCTAGGGGAGTCTCATCTTTTTTTAATTGCACCAACTTTTTTCTCTGTGGTTTTTATTAACTAATCCAAACTTATACAGCACACATCTTTTCTATAACAATATGTTTATACTTATTATCGCATCTACGCACATAACAAACATTATTTTTAAAATTGCCACGCCTTTTTCAAGCCAATTCTTAATTTTTCTATTTGCTTAACTTAAAATTTTATTGTAGTTATATCTGCTAATAAGAAATACGCAACATAATAAACCTTTATAAGAGTGTGCAGACTGGCAAATACACTCAACATAAGACCAGCGCTGTCGTAAGCCTGTTCTTTGTATTATTTATTAGCAAATCGGTTATATAGGTTTTAATACTGTCCTTAAAATTAGTCTGTAATTTGAAAACGTCTTTAATTTATAGCCTGCATTAAAGTGTATCTATGATTAATAAAAAATTCTTTTCTTAAACATAGATCTCAATAAATAAAAAAGCTTATTTTGAATTTTAATTTTAAATATTTTGTTTTGGACTAATAAAATATTAAAATTTCTCTTTAAAAATAAATTGCGTAATGTTTCAATAATTAACCTCAATTATGGGATACAAAATAGTATGCCAAAAAAGTATTACAAAATTACTAATGATGCACATTGACCACTTATTGTTGGAACACATAATTATTAGTTAATTCAAATAAGAATTATATAATTTCATTTGTTGTCACTATTTAGATCAATTGGTAATTTCCTTTTTAGTGTAATATATAACTGGTTTACATCCTAAGTTGTAGTACTTAAATAATATGATCGTAAAATTATTTTCTAATTTAAATTTCCTTGTGTAAGTACGAATTTTATATAAATCATTCTGCTTTGCAGCACTTGGAATATATTTAACTTTTTTTAATGTGATACTACTGCCATAAGTAAATATCGGTTTTATTATCAATCTGTAAATTAAGAGCCCCACATTTAATTTTCAAAGACGATTTTTTATTTATAATTGGATAGCTATGTAGGCACGCTTAAGGCTTCGACAATTTTTGTTAATATGTAAATTCTATTTAGTTGTTTATATATTACAAATATATGCTTATGTTTTCTCCCCGTCTATCTTTTGGATTTATGGTAATTTACCATTTATAAAACCGCTAATGAAGTTGCTTCAGATTAGTTTATTGGTTGATATTAAGTTATTGACTGCATTGTTGATGTTATGTTTATGGGTGATAATTGGCAGGCTTGAACTGAATAATGTAGGGATGTCAAACATCTTCTTCTTCTTTTACTTTTATATAAGCTGTCAGCGTATTTCTAACCACAAAGTTGTGTGGTACAATAAAACATATTAGGCGTACTCCGGGCAGGTGGTTAGCCTAACCCTTTAATTTAGAAAGAGAATGTGTTTCACTACCACCAAAGAGCATTGGATGTTCGCCGTTGGTGTTGTCCTGGAAGTCGAACCCACGACTAGCGTGCGTTAGTATAGAGGGACAAGGCTTTTTCCCCATGTCTATAGTGCTCTCTGATATCAAGCATAAAAAATTAGATAAAATAGAAATTGGAACATTGTCGGACCTGGGAAGGTCCTATCTTGTAAAAATGAGTATATTATTTGTGTTAAGTATACTAGCATTTAGTGGGTTAGTCCGCTTGCGCTTTATTTTCACATACAATAAGCATTATTTTTAAAATCTTTCACTATTGTTTCTACAGTTCTTAAAAATGTATCTATTGATAAGTGTAAGTTTGTATTGTAATTGAGAAACTAAATCATTTGACTTTAAATAATTGTTTATCTATACCTGTACTGTTTATTCTATTAGTTAGAATACAGTAAATGAAAAGGTGAATATTATGTGGTTCGTCAGATTTAAAGAAAATCTTTATTATTGTTTATTTCCAAAGAGTGGAGAAGTACATTATACCCACACAAGCAAGAATTTTGCTATTAAGCAAGCAATAGATTTCCCTTAAAGGTTTCTTAGAAGCAAATTGGATCCTGACGTTCCCTTGCTTTTAAGTTTCTTGATGTGGTTTTATTTCTATTGCAAATATTAGATCGGTAAACATTGGTTTGTGAATTAACCTTAAAAGCTTGGAATACAGAACAAGCAATTAAAATGAATGTAACGGGGAAGTGATCATAATCCGTTTCTGTTAGTGCTGTCCTAATTATTAATAATTTTTGTACAAACTAATGTGCAATATATTTGGTATCTTATTATGTCTGTACAGAAAGTAAGGTCGTTAAATTTAATTTTATTAGAGTAGTCGCTATGGATTTCCATTTCTTATATTTATATTTAAAGTCTGTGACTAAAAGTGTATAATATTGGTTTTTGTGGATACGATTGAGTTTGTTAAAGTTAAATTAAAACTAATCTGAGTGCGGAGTTAATTTTTAAGATTAGATTAACTGAAGCAGCTGCTAGACATTGGAGGATTGATTGTAACTAAGCTGCTTGGAAAAAAGCTTATGAATTATTAATTGTTTAGAGTCAAATTGGTTATTTGAGAGAAGTAGGATTACTACGTAAGTTGTATGCACAGATTGAGTTAATTGTAATTTTTCCAGTTATACTGGAGTTGGAGTATAAAATTTTGTCCGTAGGGTAGTAATTTGTGTTGTGATTTATAATATAAGTGCATACTTTATAGTTTACTGTACGATTTCCTCTACATTTTCCTTATTTTCAAACTCTGTATTTTAATTTCTTTTTTATTAACAGTAGTGATTACTTTCTAATCATTTTATGCATTAAAGGTAGGAAAATACTAAATTATAATAGTTTTAGTGAGGCCTCTTAATTAGTGTACTACGGTGTTTCACTAATTGTGTATGAAGGTTTGGCCATTATTACGCAATAAAATAGTCTACTTAACTTAAAGTAATTATTTAATCTTAATTACTAGATATTTTAAGTTTACTAATTCGATGACTGTCTTCTTCGGTTATAGAAATGGGTACGTTGAGTCTTATAGTTGAAATTATTTTTTCAGGATTTTTATACGTACAGTATTAGACTTTATAAAATTTCGTAAATCTTCGATAGTCAGCGATGAATTTAAGTTAATTTTTAATTATTTATCTTTGTAATCGGTGTAGGTGTTCAATGAACGTCGATTATGTTTTGGTAATCGGTGACATCAAGAATAAATATTGGTGAGACCATGTTTATTAGTTGTACGAAGCCAATTCGAAAAAAGACCTTCGTTTGCTCATATGCTAGAAATAGATCGGGCTAATGACACCCGTACTGTTGCGCTATACGCAGTAGTTAAGTGCGAAATGGAAGAAAAAGTTTTGTTACAGTTTACTCGTCCGTTAAATCAATTGAGAATGAACACTACCATAGGAAATTCTACCAAATATGAAGTCCGTACAGCAATACGATTTACATAGCGAACTGTGTAATGTTTGCGGATCAAACGTGATGAGTTAAGGTGTTGTACGTCATTGGTGTCGCATATTTAAAGATAGACGCTCTGAAGTGCACGATGAGACAAGAAGGTGTCGCCTATCTGTGGTCAATAATAAAATTGTGCAGGAAATTGACAAAAATATCGATTGTGCACATAAAACAGTGACTTGCATCGCACCGCTTTGACGATAACACTGTGCTTCAAGACTGTTCCAAGGTGGCGTTATACCCAAGCGCGAAAGTTTTTTTGTAGATGAAGTTTCGAACCGTGTAAGAGGTTATGACAAGTGCTTCAATTTGCGTAACGATTACGTTGGTAAGTAACGTACTGTTGTAGGTTTCTATTGTGTATAATAAAAATTCTGTATCTCTGTGTCTATTACTGATAAGCAAACGGAAGTTTCTTTCCGAATTGCCCTCATATTGTAAATATATGCGTAAAATTCGTTCTATGGAACTAAAGTGTTTGTGTTAAATAGATATTGCTTATTGAAGTCAGAATCGAGTACTAATAAGATCGTAAATATTTATATCTTAACATTTCATAGCAATTTTATTAAAGTTTTTCTTTCCTTAAATATCATATTTATAGGACTGGATTGGAATTTATCCCGTTTATTCAGCTTTAAGTGTGTTATTTATGTAGTATTGGTTGATAAGTAGCACAATATTAGTCTACGCTACATTTACAATTACCATATACAACTGCACTTAAGCCCGCCGCACACAAAACTCCTAAAAAATATAAATAACGGATAAAACGGAAGTTTCTGTCCGAGTAGCCTAGATGGCAGAAATGTTGTAGAACAGCGCAGGAAATTCTTCAGAATTGAGTGCGAAAAGTTATATTTGCGCCATTGCATATTATACGATCTTGGAAATGCAGTTAGTATTGGATATGCAACAAAAACATGTATTTGGACCACACAAAATAATTTTACTTAAGACGATCGACCCCGCTTATACGATCTTTATGATGATACTACACATGCTTTAATGGAAAATGACCCAACAAAAAATATAACTAAAGAGATTGTTGTGTGTCTAAATAGTAACAATGCGTCTGCATTTTACCATTTAACGGAACTACGATTCACTTACAAGTATGATACATGGCTCCATTCTTTGGCAGGCACATCTCTGCGTTATTTTTTTAGTTAGATATCATAAAAAATACCCTTTTTAAGTGATGAAAAATAGATCCTACATAATAATATACGATAAAAAGGGAGGAGAAAACAAACACATAAAAATGCAGAATCCGTGACAAAAGTTGGCCATTGGAAGTGTTGCTTTGCCTTTGGTAGCATTGTCGGAAAACCCATCTGGCAAAACAATTACGGCAAACATGTGAATAACTCACCAAACTCAATGTAGAAATTTACAAAAAGCATCTAATTTTGAAGTCAGCCAAAAAGATATACTTTTAATTCAATTATCATAAATGGATACATCCACATATTTTTTAATATATCTCTACTAATAGAAATACCATTGGTAAATACATTCAGATATGTTTGAAATCCACGATTTATTAGTAGCAAGCAAAAATTGTAATGTGCTTTATTTCTACTTATATAATTATCTACCTTAGTATTTTGTTAATTTTCATATTTAAATTAAATAAGAAAATGCCAATAAAAATTTTCTATATTTTTGAGATTTTTTAAAAACCAACCAGTTGAAATGCTTTAATCCAAAATTAATTTTCATTTAATATTTATTACTGAAAATTTAATATTAAAATTTTAAAGTTCTGTACATTTTGGGATACTTTACCAGCCTCTATGTTAAAAATGATGTTTATTTAATATCGTCCTTAATTAATCAATATTAATTTTTTACGGATATCTCTAAAGTATTTAGATGTGATAGAGTATGAAACTTTTAAGTTATATTATGTAATGTCATGTTGTCCGAAAAACAAAGAATTGCGTATAGAACTTTCTATACCTTTAAGTAAACGGTATTTGCCGGTACAAAACCTTTACTGCATATATAAAATGTCCAAAAATAAACGCAGAATATAAATAAAGCACTATTTTTTCTAAAATGTTGGCTGCATTCTGATTGGTGACATTTTGTAGTAAAGACGTTGCAGTTAGTAAGTATGAAGCGCTAATCGACGGAGCAGCGTGTAACGATTCTTAAAATTCATTGCAAGCACGGATAACGTTTCACAGAGACTATGCGCAAATTACGTGTTATTTTCGGAAGCAGAAATGCATTAAATTCAACAACTGTGAAAAGACTAATTAAAAAATTTGAACAATCCGGTTCGATTGCAGACAACAAAGAAAACAGAACAATCTCGTTCTGGCCGTTCAGTTGAAAATATTAGCGCTGCAAGTGTCACGAAGCGTCCAGAAACTTTAGTGGGCAATCGATCAGTGCAACTGAATCTGCTTCTACATCCATTCAAGATTCAGCTAATCCAGGAATTTTACTCCTCTTTAGCCACCGGTTATATTGCTATCTTAATGGGTATGTCAATAAGCAAAATTGATGCATTTGGAGCATATAGAATTTTCAAGTCATTTAAGAACACCCTATGCATATACAAAAAATAAGAGTTTGGTGTGGGTGTTATTCTGGGTCGTTATTTTTTGAAAATGAAGGCAGAAACACAGTGATTATCAATGGTAAGATGATAGTAGCTTTTTGTGGCCTGATTTGGACGGCATAGATTTAGATGACTTGTTGTTCCAGCAGGTTGGCGCCACCTGTCATGCGATGCGTAAAACAATACAATTGTTGCAGCAAAAATTTAATGGAAAATTTATCTCCCAAAACGGCAAACTGAACTAACCACCAAAATCTTGCAACTTTACATCATGAGATTTTTTCCTTTGGGAATTCGTGAAGACCAAAATTTATGATATGAAAATAAGAATGATTCCTGAATTAAGAGTTATCAACGGAAAAGAGTCACCGTTATGCAAAAAGTGATCGAATTTTACCAGAAAAAATTCTAGAATGTTGAATTAGCCGTAAAGGACATTTGCAAAATTTAATGGCAATAACTAACTGTCAACTAATAAATAAATGTTTTCCTAAAATTATATCGCGCTTTTCTTTTGGAACACCGTGTTTTTGCTTACGAAATGCTTATGAAATCATTATAAATGTAAATAAAATATCTTTGAAAATACTAAGTTTAAAGACAACCAGAAAAAACAAAGAGCTCTTATTATAAAAAAAACTTTAATAAATATGTTAAATGTATTTGTCAAGTTGCTCCTTATTCACATCAAAGTCACTGCAGGTCACGCGCGGATATCTATTTTTAAAGTCAATAAATAAAAGGAGCAAAACAATTATTAAAAAAATATAAACTTTTGGAGTTATTAAAGATATATAACACTTCTTTTGAACCCCTTTGAAAGATAGCCAAGTTGTTCCAAACGATGTCACGTCACGACCAAGTCAAAATAATACCGAATCCACGCACGTTGTTTACGAAACACCAGAGACGCTGTCCAGCCGAAGTGAAAAACATCGCGAGGTTCAAAAGCACTGCTTCCGGTAGGTGCCCCTTTGGCTCCATCTCTAACGGGAGGTCTCGCAGTTCGCATTGCGAGGAATCCGATGCTGGCTGCATCAAACGGCTTAGCCGAGAATTCTGTGTAAATATAGCCGGATGGCGGCGGCCGCCGCTGACAGATACAGATGTGGCATTTAAGTGTTCCGAAAAGACAAGATAGATAGCGGTTCACATGAAGACGAAGAGGCTCGCTGATTGGCGCAAATTATGTAAACGAGCCACCGGGGGCATTAGTCACCCCGTCAACACACGTGATGCAAAGAACTCAAAATACGGACCCACTAAATCATAAAACTAATGAATAATCGCTTGCGCTCGCTTAATTTACTGCAGCGTTTGAGAGTGACGTTCTAATAAAGATGCTGTCTTGCGGAGATAATTGGGTGCACTTCCTTTTTGCGGCGCCGCTCTTGCCAATGTCGCTAGAACTGCGGCCTGCACCAAATCTTTCGTAGATCTAAGTTCAAAAAGCGATACAGTTGCATTATTTTTTTTAATTTATTAATGCAATTTACAATCTGTTACTTAGTAACATTTAATAAATATTTTGACAATATATATGACATGTCGGGAATAATCCATCGAGTATTCCCTAGGTAAACTTTAAAGATATGACAATTGCTTATCCTGAAAGTCTAAAAAATACCATTAGTTTAGTCTACTTTTGAGCACTGCACAGCACACATTGCCCACATTACACAAATCTTGATAAAAATCCGCGAACTTAAATCGTTTCAGCCGTGGCTCTTCAGGGTTTTCTTCTATTAGATGGTCCACCAGAGAATTCGGATGGGTTCTAAGCCTGTCTTTATAGCGAATACCTTTTCTTTTATTTCTGCATGGATTGATACAATGTCCAGATCTCTGCGTATGACTTCATTGGGAATATACCACGGTGCATCTACTATATATCAAAGTACTTTGGACTGAAAACATCTCACTATGTAGATGTTTGAGGTGCTAGCTGTGCCCCACAGCTATATACCATATGATCATATTGGTTTAATAATGGCTTCATATAATATTTTATGGGGAAGTGACAACTGAGATTTACGGCCTAACAGCCAATACATTCTTTGTAATTTGATACCTAACTGCTTTCTTTTCATTCAGATGTGTTTCCTCCAAGTCAGGCGTCTATCCAGGTGAATTTCTAGGTATTTGACGTTTTTAGTAGAGGTATTTGCTGGTTGTTTAGCTGGACTGGAGGGCAAGTTTTCCTTTTGGTTGTAAAAGTTACATGTATTAACTTGGTCTCATTCTCTTCGATGCGCCATTTCTTACACCAATGTTCAAAATGATTCAGGTGATTTTGCAGCTGTACGGATGGTATGTTTAGATCTGCATGTGAGAATAGTAAAACTCTATCATCTGCAAAAGTAGCGACGGATGTTATTTCTAATATAGGAAGATCTGACGTAAAGAGTAGATACAAAATCGGACCCAGAACGCCGCCCTGTGGGACTCCTCTATTGGTATTTATCACATCAGGTATTCGATTGTTAGCAGTGAGCACTAGTATTAGTTTTTGGAGTAAGTTGCATTATAATTCGCATTATGTCTAAAATTTTTGTATGAGGTCTATGTACGTTTCGAATTATTTTCCTACATTTTTTAACCGTTTGTTATTGGTAATACTTTTCTTAATTGTTACTATATTTTTTATCTGCGTAAAAATCTGCATGTAAAAACTTACAAATGCTTTGATCTATTTAGATAAAAGTTAGTATGTAAACAGTTGTTATTCAGTTTTGATGCAAATCATTGTTTTACAATTTAAAATACCCAAACTAATTAATAGGCGCATTTCCTTATTTAAAATGTCTAATGCAAGTAGCCACTCTAAATTATCTATTATTTTAAAGAACTAATTTAAATTTTACAACTGAATTATTTCGCAATATAATCTGCCAAAAAATTCATAACTTTAATTAGCTATAAGGCCATTACAGCATATTATTATTTTCCTGTCGCAGTAATGCAAGCAGATTAAAATTAATAACCTCTACATCCTGATATTATTGGGAACAACAACTTTCAAATAATTTATAGGCATAACTTCTTACACGTGAAATCATACAACCTTCAAACAATTCAATTACTTTAGGTTGCTTTAAATTTCTTACATTCTTAAATATATCTACTATTACACTTTCGATCTGCTTAGAGTAGAATATGGAATGGCTCCTAGAATCTGTTATAATAGTTTTGAAAAAGTTAATAAGTCAATAGATCAAAGCCTATTAAGATTTTTGGCGCCCTAGGCTGACAATTTTTCAAATTTTTGCCTATTTGAAACGTTATAAAAATTACAAAACAAATTAAACAAATTATTTATTTGATTATTTCAACTTTCTTTACATACATACACCTTAATAAAATGCTTAGATATATTTGCGCATTAATGAGAAAAAATAAAAACAAATGTCTATTTCATCTAAAACATTTTATTTAAATAACAGTTCTTTTCATTAAGAGATAAACAAAGTGCTAGAGCCGCCATTTTTTCTCGATTAACGTTGATCTCAAAAAGTTTTTCGATTTCTTAAAAACTGAAAGGAATCATTCTCCAATGCAGTTAGTAACTGCCGTATATTAAAAAATTCTTAGAATGATAGCACTATTGAGAAAAATATATTCTACATCCTATGACTTCAATAATACTAGCAATCTTTGTAGTTCTAATTGTGTTTGGGATTCTTATCTTTTTTATCAGTATTTATATTCATTCTTTTCCAATAGCTGATTTGTCTTTTGTCGTATTCTGTCATTTTCTATTTCAGTGATTTCGCACATGAACCAGAAATCTTTATGTATTTCAGTATAGTTTTTTCTTCGTACTTAGTTGTGTTTTAAGGGATCAATAGTGTGGCTCAACGCCCCGTGTGGAAGCTCGGCTTGCGACTCTGAGAGGTTGAGGCTCTTGTATGTTCACTCTTTCTGTTTGGTCGTCGCGCACCATATCTAATGCGGGGCGATGTGACAAGCACCGCGCCATAGATGACCGTTATTATTACCCCTTGTTCGAAATGAACATTGATACTTAATTATTTTTAGTCACTGAGTAGGCCACCCACCAGGCCGCAGAGAGCTCCGGAAATGAACCCGGCTTTGAAAACTCACCTTCGTTTTAAAAAATATTTATAAAAGCTTCTAAAATACTATATAAAGTAATAACTTTTATTGCATCTGTACTTTATCCTTAAAGCCGTTCATTTACTTTTCGAGACTTTCTTAATACCTAAGAACGTGGTTCCAGAAATATATCAACAATGCCATTATAAGACCCATAAGTTTTCCCACTATTACATTTGCTTTATGCTTTGCATCCTTGGTTTGGATCACTATTATAGGTAATGTATGACAGATTTTTTTTTATTGGTTTATCGACAAAGCTTTTAAAGGTAAGGAATAATAGTTGGCATTTAAAATCTCTTGGATCATTCCTGTATTAACTTGCTCCACTAACTATATAATTAATTCATCGAGAGTTGCATTTGATATCAAATTTCTTTAGCAATGACTAAATACTAGACTTATTTGGCTCCCAAATTGCTTTGAAATTGTTGTTGATATGATTTAATTGATTCTGTTTTCCATTAGGTACGAACAATAATCACAAAGTATACCAATACATTTTCATATGTATATGAAAATTAAAATGACAAAACAGAGAAACACGTTAAGTAAAGGGCAGGCTGGTAAGGCATGTTGGCTGGTAGTAAATGTCTATTACATGTCATAACAATTAAGCATCACATTATTCTTACATAACAAACTTACCCTCGTTCAAATTTTGCTTCAATATCTTTATTTATATTAAAATTATCAAAATAATGCGGTGATCGGTAACGAATAAAACACTCTACATATACAGTGTGTCCAGAAAGGGTATTTGTACCTGCGACTCCCATGTACCGGCACGGTTTAGAGAGGCACGGTAAGGATAGATTGTTGCACTGTTCTTTGGAGATACAGTAGCCATGGAAATGTACCCGGGAGACCATTGCGCTTTTTGCGTACGTGCCTATTATCGCAATGGTGATTCGATAGTCACAGCTTAACGTTTATATCGTGCAGAATTTAACATACGGAATGTACCGAAAGACGATACCATCAGAAAATGGATTCGAATGTTTGAAAATACCGGTTCGACTATAAAAATTCTCAATCAAGGTCGCCCGCACTCTGTTCAAAGCCAACAAACGATTGAAGAAGTGAGAGTTTCAGTGCATAAAAATCCGCCTCAATCAGTTTGCAAACGCAGTCATTAAAATAATAAAAAATAGTCGTTGTACAAGATTCTGAAGCAAGATTTACAACTTACAGCCCAACGTTCGAAAACATCCTGTTTAGTGACGAAGGGAACTTTCACTTAAATGGTCACGTAAACAAACACAACTGCCGCTACCGAACCAACGAAAATCCAAGACAGATACATGAATGACCATTACATAGTCCAGAAGTTATTGTGTGGGCTGCCACGTCTGGTGAAGGTATCATTGGGCCTTATTTTTTTGAAAACCGGCAATGCGAGCACTTACGGTAAACAGTGAACGGTATTGCGACATGTTAAGAATCTTTTTGGTTCCATAAACTGCAGGAGTTTGAAGGTTTTAATGTGGAAACATGGTTTTAACAAGATGGAGCCACTTGCCACACCTCAAAGCAATCACTTGAGGTTGACAATTAACTTTTCCCGAAAAAGTGATCTCTCGTTGAGGCACCATCAACTAGCCCCCAAGAAACCCCGATCTTACACTACTTGATTATTTCTTTTGGGGATACCTTAAAGAGAAAGTATATGCACACAAACCACGAACTCTATTGTAATTGAAGCACAATATCCGCACTGAAATAGCCGCCGTTTCCAGAGAAATATGTAGACACGTGGCGGCAGCGTGGCAGCGCAGCAGCGCGAGGGTCAACATTTGGACAACATAATCTTTGGCACTTAATTTTCCAAAACTTTGTCTAAAGTTTAAAAATAAAAAATGTTTTTGGACTTGTAGTGTTTTTTCTATTGAATTTATAATTCAACCTTTATAATAAGACAACTTAAAAGGTAGTATTCAAAGTGTTAAAGGTGTTTAGTACTTTCCTGCACTCCAGTTATCTGAGAATGAAATAAACGGCCAGTGCGTGTAGGAAAATAGACTATAGAGCTACGTAATACCACAAGAAAGAAAGGTAAGTCATTCATGCAGTTATGGATAAACCAAAAATTCATAGAAATATACAATAATACACAACATGGTCTCTTTGGATAAAAAATGACTGATTAGGACATTTATACGAAGTTAGTAACCGTAAGTGAAAATAGCACCGAGTAGCAAAATTGTGTTTTGCTGGATATTGATATTCAAAAGCGACAAAAACTGTGCTAAAAAAGCATAATCAGTAAGCGTCCGAAAAACTTGCACAAGCCACACATTATCCAACATGTAGCTGACTTGATAATGGTTCGCAAGACTTTACATACATCCATACTATCACTTCGCAGAATCATATAAAGGTACACCAACAGTTGTTGCTGCTGTACATCGTAAATAGAGAGACGTTCCTTGAGTGTCTGGCCACAGCTAACAAATAATGATTCTGGCAAAATATACCTGAAAAGAAACGTTTGTCTATGGAATGACCGCGCATTGAAAGCTCTGTATTCTAAGAAGCCACAACCGGGATTGTTTATTGCAGAACAAATGATGATTATCAGAAAATTGTACAGCCTTTTGTGACATCTTTATCAGTCTCTATGCAGTCTCTCAGGTACTTCTTTCGCCCTATATTTGTCGAGCAACTGCGCTCTGTTTGAGGAAACTAAAAAATAGTGTGCGATAAGAACTTCTACTTTAATAACGAGTGATTTGTCCATAACTTACATCGCGTTACACCGAAAAAATGGTTTAAAGTAGCTTTACAAAAGCATTGAAAAAGAACACCTATAACATAATGTATACTCACCTCTTTCTAATAAAATAATTGTAGTACTAATTATACTTAAACTCCTAAATCAAAAAGCCGAAATGTGGTAAGTTTAAAAAATAAATAAATAAAACTACAAACAATTACAAACAAAAAATAGGAAAAACAGTTAAAGTTATTCAAATATATGCATTATATATTCTAAAATGTCTAGAAAATTATTATTAGCTGTATAAGGAGCAATCAATTTAATTCGAATGGAATACGAAGCAAGTCTGCCTCTAAAAATAAGTACCTCAGTAAAAATAAATGATAGAAATAAATATTATCTGTTCATTTGAGTTTTAAATAGTAACTAAACTATATAAAAACATTACTACGAGTCTGTCAAAATACATTCTACTAAATGAACTAAAAGTGGCAGCTCTAAAAAGTAAAGAAGCGAGATTTGAAAACCACAAAAACAAAGACTGTGTGTTACAAGAGAAGCTACAATAGGTATGTATCTAAAAACCTATTTACTTGAAGCATCCTGTAATATCACTTATCTAAATAAAAAAAAATTTGACAAACAAATTAAAAACAATTGCAGAAGAATGCTCCATAAATTTGAAAAAAAAGTCTAAACGGCTAGGAGAGGCACTAAAGATAGAAAAGGGGGCACTTTAAAAATTTGAGAGAAGTAAAAATCCCATAACTTTTATTAATACAAAAAGCAAGAACGTTCCAAAAGGTTAACTGAGGAATTGCAAGAACTAAAGTTAAGTTGAAGGATAAACTAGAGAAGAACTGTATTAATTAATAATTGGTAGTTACTACAGGAAGTACTTACTCTGAAACCAGGGATACAAAAAATGATAAATAATTGAGGTTTTAATGATACCAAGAAACAAAGTGTCAAAAGTCCTATGTTGTCACATCAAGTAGACAGTTTTTGAAATTTAAAAAATGTTTTAAAAAGATTAAGAATAATTCTGCTGAGTAAACTGTAAAGAAATCGTAAAAATTGTGTCTTAAATATTTATTATTCGCATAGCAAAACAATATTTCGTCACAATAAAACTAAATAATGAATATTACTGACTAATTTCAAACCGGTAACGATATCAAATTAAACATTGTTGTCATAAATTAATTTAACACGTGAATTAAACTGTAAATGATGTAAAATCAAAAAACTTTATACTTTACACTAAAACAAAGGGTAAGATTGGTTATCAAAAGTTAAAGTGTTTAAAAATCTTCTGAACTTATAAATAACAAGTGTATTGATAATAAGAACAATTGTACTGAAGGGACTACCTAAATATAGCAAGATATGATTGACGTTTCGGTTAATATAAAAATAGCAAAATTACTATAGGGGCAAGAAGATCGGCTGCATTTTTAGGAACAAATTTAATTGTGTTACTCAACAGTCTTGCGATTACAAACATTCCATGTATTTTCTGATAACTAAACCATATTTTGATCACAACTTGAGTTATCACTACATATAGAAAACTCTTGCCTATATAAACTACCAAGATGTTAAGAAAAATTAGTTATGTACGTATATATATATATATATATAACCGCAACATTAGAAGGTATTCCTATAACTATAAAAAATTTTGGAACAGACCAGTACAATTTTACTTTCAATAAAAAAAACTCATCATTTTTAATGAAAACACATGATATGGATAGTATCTAACATTTTTGACAAAATATATCTGAAATTTAAAAATATTGCGCGATTTTCGGTTTAATTATTTATACTCAAGCTCAAAATTCTATCTGTAAAATTAATTAAAGAGCAGGATATCAAATAGTCACATCATATTGATTTTAATATCTTAAAGATGGCAGTTTTCGCAAATTCAACCTTCGTTTATAAATAAGAATAACGTACTGAGCCCGCGTAATAAATTCGAGGTTGCCACGAAGTTCCAGCGTAAAAGTGTCTTTTCGTGTAGCTTGGAAATTGACCGCTACACACCCTAGACATAACACAAACTGGAATTTAAACTTCTAAAAAACTTCATTAATTTTAGTTTATTTGAATTGCAACTCTGAATGATATTTTGCAGTTTAATTGGTTTATTAATTAGCAGCATTTTTTATAAAAGTATAATTTGTTTAATTAAAACAGGAACAAACCTGCTGTTCATTTGACTTTTTTATTTAGAAACAAAATTATATTTATAATTACCCTTTGTCCACTATTATTTTAAAATATTCCTACGTGTTAAATATTCAAACAAATTAGATTTAAAAAAAATACATTATTTTAAAATCAACATTAAACAACTATATTAAGCAGAATAAACAAAAACATTTTTTAATAAGATTTCATATCTTAAAATAAAATTTCACTGAATCCATGTGTACCGTCCCCTTGATATTATCTTTATTAGTGAGGTTCCTGAGTTTAGCCTCTAACGCTGTTTCTCTTAATATAGCTTAGCTTGAATATCAAAGTCTTAGGACGCTTGGTATGGGAGCCACTATAAGCTTCTTAGTTATAAAAGCCGCAGACCGGGGGCAAGAGGAAACGTCACCTTGAATGCTTTGCTAAAGATCCTCAATATTGAGAAAGATAAACTATTAAATTATGGAAATATTAACGTCACAACAAAAGTTATGGTTTCTGACGAACTACGATGCGCCAAAGATGAAATTAAGATCCGATTTTGAAACTTGTTTATGTTCAGTTCCAAACTGCAGCAAGTACCGATCTCGTCACCTTCGCTTTGGTTACCACTCTATCGATGTGTGCTCTCCAAGTCAACTTTTTATAAAAAAATGTTTAACCTTGTCTTGCCAGGACATCTCCCTTACAAAGATTCTAAAATTCATTAGGTCGTTTCGCCAGCAAAGTAATTTTTTGGCAAAAAAAACAGGAGCGCCGAGCTTTTCTCCAGATTAATGCCCTTTTACCTATCGCACCATTATTCTAAGAGATGCAGTTTCTTTTGTTACCAGCGTAGGCCATAGAGTAATAGAGAACATCATGACCAAGTCCTAAAAGACAGAATGGGGTTCAAAGTTGTTTCTCCAATAACCTCACGCCACCAAACTTTCGTAAAACTTCCTTCCTAAGGAAAAACCAAAAACTTGTAGTCTAGTCCACGATGCCACACCTTATCGGAGGCCACTTCGAGAAAGACTACATCGGGGACTTGTTTCGCAGTGTAGCAGTTCCGGTACCCTAATAAGTTAAAGAATCGGAGAGAATTAAATCCAAAATCTGAAGATCTTTGGCGGCTCTTTTCAGGTGCTTATAAACCATTTGCTCTACAAAATCCCCCGCTGCCGCATAATTTATTAGTTAATAGTCCTGGATGAAAATCTCTGACTTCCACCCTTCTAAGAGCGCGGCAATTGACGGAATTGAAGGACAGCGTTAGTGATGACTGTGTCGCAGACTTTTACTTTTTTCTTGAGAGTCTACAGCACACGATTAGAAATGCCATGTAGGTTAGGCACCTTGAGCAATTAAGGACTCGAATGAGTTAAAACGGATATAAGTTATAAGTCAAAGTTGGAGATTAGCCTAATACCGCTATAGTTCCTCTTTTAAAGTCAGATAGCAGTTGTAGTAGCATCATTGGATAATGCTCAAATTCAACTATTTCGTCCTTTGTTACTAGTTGCCTGTCGATGTGATTACGCTTTTTGTTGGTTGGAGAGGTCTTGAGAATAAGATTCGGTTCATTTTTAATTGTATAGGATAAGGATAAGAATTGGAATACCGACTTTGTATTAAAATAGTGGTAACAAGTTTTAAGTTCTATTTGTGGTTTTTTCATCATTTTTCATCTGGTGATGAGATATTTTGCAAATAAGTGGATTTGAACAGAGTGATAATGGAATATGGCATTTAAGTAGCAAACAATATAGACAGGTTTTCAATAAAAGGTCTAATAAAAGCTGTTTAAAAGTACCAACTACCAATCTTAAGACCTCTCCGTTCATCTATAATTAACCAGCGAAAACTATTCAAACATTTTACCTACACACGTACATACGCAAATATAATGACTAATTGACTGATTGCATTTTTACTATAATTGTTTTTGTATTTAATTTATGTAAGCCTTTCTTAGTTTTTATCAAAAGAAACATCAATAGTATATCAAACATATTCATTATATATTAATAATGTCTTTTTTTATTTTTGTTTAGTTTTTTTTAATTAAATTTTTACGATATGTTGTGTAAATAATTAATGAATAAAACAAATTTAAAAATATTTTCATCCAAAATTTTAAAACCAAAGCGTAAACTAATTTTAACTAGATATGCTACTTTAACATGAGGAATAAATTTAAAAAAAGTAAACATATTAAATCCTTAAAGGCAACATTTATAGAGTGAAATTAAAACTATTTGACACATCGAAATCTTTATAACTAACGCCAATTAATTGTTTAATAGGTTTTAAATAAAGATTTCCTAAGGATTTTATATTAAAGTTTCAATTTTTATTACCTTTACGATAGAAAGGTAGCGAATAGGTACTTCTTTGCGACCCCGGTAAAGGACAGACCTATTTCAGGGGGTGGCGACGCTGCCTACGTGAGCTCTTAATTATCCTCCGCCTCCTATAACAGGAGGAAATCAAGTCCCTACCCAAAGTCCTATCATACCTAACAAAATTTACCGTACCTTATCCTAAACCAACTCACCAACCCGCATGGCAAGCGTGGTGTTTTAATGCCAAAATACCTTTCATGATGATATTAAACCCTAAGGAAAGGCCCCGAGTCCCCGGCGGTCCGCTTATCCCCGACCATGGCGGCGGTCGGATAATGAGACAGACCAGGGTGCTAAGAATCCCAGGTTAGGACAGGCTGCCAAAAATAACTGAACTAATGATTGGAACCATAAATACCAGAACACTACTACACGATCAACACATATATGAACTGGAGCATGAACTAACTAAAATAAAGTGGGATATTATTGGATTATCCGAAATAAGGCGCAGAGGAGAAGAAAGTATAATACTCGAATCAGGTAACTTATTGTATTATCGAGGATCAGAAAACGAAAGCCAACGTGGGGTAGGTTTTATGATCAATAAAAAACTAATACACAATATAACCAGGCTAGATATCGAAACAGATAGAGTCGCATCAGTAACAATACAAGTATCAAATAAACACAAATTAAAAATAATAGAATGTTATGCCCCAACAACTAGCCACGATGATGAAGAAATGGAAAGCTTCTACGAATGCATCAATGGTAATCTATCCAAAGAAAATACTAATTATACCCTCGTCATAGGCGATTTTAATTCAAAGCTAGGCAATAAACAAGAAGAAAACGAAGAATATATAGGACCCTACAGTTTTGATGAAAGGAACGAGCGCGGAACAATGATGCTTGAATTTTTAACACGCCACAAGATCTATGCAATGAATTCATTTTTCAAAAAGAAAAAACAATGTAAATGGACGTGGATATCTCCGGACACCCGAACAAAGAACGAAATAGACTATATTCTCTCAAAGGATAAGCATATAGTAAAAGATGTAACAACGCTAAATTCTTTTAACATAGGCAGTGATCATAGAATGGTTAGAGCTAAAATAAATATTAATAGCAAAATAACAAAAAGAAAAGAAAGAAAATATAATCTACCAGACACTCAACGATTATTGGAGAAAACGGACGAATATCAGCAAGATCTACAAAATGCACTGCAACAAATAGAAGAGACATGGAATAGTAAAACTTAGATGATCAAAGTACCATACTGAACGAAATAATGAAAGATACCGCTGATAAAGTTGCACCAAGGAAAAACAAAAGTAGAAAACTAAAGCAAACAACTAAGATTAAAATAGAACAAAAGAAAGTTATTTAGAGAAGGTAAATATGACGAATTTAGAGAAATGGCTAAAGAAACGAGAAGATTAGTAAGAAAGGATCTCGAAAACTACTATGAAATAGAAGTAGAAAAATAATAGAAAATAACAGGGGATTGAAAAGCTTAAGAAGTAATAGAAAACAACAAATAGTGGTATTAAAAGATGAGAGGACAAGAGATACGACAACGAGAAACTATGCTAGAAATAACAGAAAAGTTTTATAAAAACTTGTACAGTTCAAAGAAACAAGAAGAACAGGAGAGAATACAAAACAAAAATAACCAACATAGGATCAGAGGAGATGCCCAAAATAACAATAGAAGAAGTATACCACTCACTCAGGCAGATGAAGAATAACAAGGCGCCAGGAGAAGATGGAATTTTGACAGAGATGATAAAAGCAGGAGGAAAACCCATAATATCAAAGCTATGTGATCTTTACAATAAATGTCTCATGGAAGGACGAGTACCCGAAAGTTTCAACAATGCGGTAATTGTAATATTATATAAGAAGGAAACAAGGCGGATTTGGAGAATTATAGACCAATCAGTCTACTCTCACAGGTATATAAACTATTGACAAAATTATTACAAATAGACTTAATAACAAAATAGAACAGTATTTGACAGTAGAGCAGGCTGGATTTAGAACAAACTACAGTACACATGAACATCTATTAAATATGCGAATTCTCCTAGAAAAATCAGTAGAATATAATCTGAATGTACATATGGCCTTTGTTGATTTTAAGAAGGCCTTTGACAGCGTAGAGCACTGGGCAATCAAAGGTCGCTAAATAATGCAAGGGTAGATCATCGGTACTCAATACTTTTATCATATATATATGAACATGCAACGTCGACAATACAACTTCATGAACATACTAAACCTATCCCAATTAAATGCGGCATAAGACAAGGAGATACGTTATCTCCCAAATTATTTACGTTAGTTATCGAAGATATATTCAGACAACTTAACTGGGACAACAGAGGCATACTAATAAATGGAAAACGTCTAAACCATCTCATATATGCAGACGACGTAGTACTTATCACAGAAAACTCTGAGGAGCTACAGAATATGTTAACTGATTTAGAACAGCAAGCATCTAAAGTTGGTTTAAATATGAATTTACAAAAACAAAAGTAATGTGCCCAGAAAATCCAAGAATAAATGTAAGAAACATAGAAATCGAAAATGTAGAAAGCTATATATATCTTGGAAATATGATAACGTTAGGAAGGCCTAATCAAAAATAGAAATAAACCGCAGGAAAAGACTAGCATGGAGCGCGTTCGGAAAACTAAGTAAAACACTAAAAAATAAAAATATACCTATGCGTTTACGTAGCAGACTAATTGATCAGTGCATATTACCGGTGTTGATCTACGGAGCACAAACATGGACCCTCACCAAACAGTCAATGAGCCAATTGAAAGTGACGCAAAGAGCAATGGAGCGTCAGATGTTAGGAATATCCCTAAAAGATCGTAGAAGGAATACATGGATTCGAAGCATCACGAAAGTTAAAGATGTTGTGGAGGCAGTGACAGAACTGAAGTGGGGTTACGCAGGGCATGTTGCTAGATACCAAGATGGAAGATGGTCTAACACTTTATTAAAATGGAGACCATACCTAGGAAGAAGAAACAGAGGACGACCCCCAATGCGCTGGACCGACGACCTTAAGAAAACGGCCGGGTTAGCATGGATCAGAGAGGCTCAAAATCGTGAACACTGGAGAAACATGAAAGAGGCCTATGTTCAGAAATGGACCGAAGATGGCTAATGATGATGATGATTACGATAGATAAATAATTATTTTTTAACTATTTTTTAAATAAATCTCTTAATTCTGAACAAGTTTCTACAACTAAAATTGTAGAAAAATGATATCAAGGAAAAAGATTGTACAGTGTGATGGTGCAACATGTATGTATATGTGAGGAAAATTCTTAAGTTCTATTACAAATGCATATATAAATGTTCTAATAATATTTCTGTAGGTTTACTTAAAATTCCAAGTTTTTCAAATATATCACAAACTAATTAGGATAAAATATTTTATTTTAGAAAAACCAATGGAATCTGCTATTGCCAAATCGAAAAATTATTGAAGCGGACTACGATAGTACTGTTAAAACTGCATCTGATTTTATTAATTCTATTTGTACATTAAAGAATACATTTGCGTTTATTTATTATCAATAAAAATATGTTATAATTATAGCATTTGATTATTTAACAAAACAGAAAATAAATATATATTAAAAACCTAAAATTATTAATTAAAAATAATTAGTCAAAAACACCCCGTTAAGCTGTATTAAACTATGAGGATTTAAAATATTACCTTTTTTATAAAGATGCTAAATATATAAAAAATTGTTAAAATATATAAGAAGTGTTTGCTGCGGTTTGAAACCAATAATGATAACTATTCCAAACATAGCAGTCTACTATATGCAATTTGAAAAAAAGAATTAAAAAGAGTCAAAAATGCCTGATTCTACATCAAACATGAAACAAAGAGTAAACAAATATTAACTATCATAAATTATCCCAACGGATTTCAACCAAGTCGTCAGTATTATGCAGTATCGCGACCCCTTCCAGCGATGGTATCTCTACTCTCTCAAGTCAATTCTATCATAATTTTTGTCACCAACAAAGAGCACTCGTAAATCTTCGTAAACGTTCTGACTGAAGCAAGGTACATTTATTCAACATCCGAAGAATTTTAGATTGACTTCTTGGTATTAAAGCTATAGATTTTATTAGTACATCACTATAATCCTATTCCATACCTTCATACACTAAACATTTATTTTAGATTTTTACCAACAACTAATACGTTTTTTTTTTAATTTTTAAGTCTATTTGTCTTTTTTTGTGGGCTATATATTCTCTCCAATTAAGCCTGAAAACCAAATGAAATCCTAAACTTTTGTAATAGAAATTCGCGGTATTTTTGTATTAAGGAAGACTTAGGCTGCGTCCGAGATTTCATTTCAGTAGCTTCGTTCTTGAATCAAATTCGACAAACCTTTGTTTTTAGTTTTTTAAATCATGATTTCCATATATTTACTTTTGAGATTACCTGCTGTAATGTTTGAAAAGCGTCTTCAAAATGTTCTTTCTTTTAATTTTGTCTAGGAGAGCAGTAAACGGCACTTATTGTTAGCTCGTAAGATATCTTTACCTTTAAACATTTTAGCCTTTAAGAAGTCTTTGTCATATTTAAGCTGACTGTGTTTTTCTAAGTATAGCTATCCCAGCATGAGTGGTACTGTGTAATAGGTTAACCGTTGTAATATTTAAAAGTAGAATCTATTTATAAAGTGAATTACACTAATAAGTAGTACATCTATAAAGTTGCAAATATTTTCACTTCTTGCTTGCGTTTTAGAAGACCATTAGCATTTTACAGATCTATAATTATAATAAATTTAGCAAATTTTGGTCATATAGATTGAAAGCATATTCAGGACCATATTGCTTTGCTGGTCTGGTTGTTAAATTCTTCTATAAATTAGTCTAGAGTCGTATAATTGCCTTCTCTGTTTTGCTCGTTAGATTTCTTTCCTTTTAGTACATCTGCATAGTTGGTATTTTGTCTACGTGAGTTGCTGTTTATATTCTATGATTGGTAAGTAAAAGTTTATAAAGTTATTTGCATTTTACTGGATATTGTGTATGTTATTTTTTTTGGTTTCTTTAAAAGGCTTTGACAAAATTTGCAGCCTCTTTAACTCGTCAGATGCAGGCCTCTATATAATGAATATTTTTGTTTTTTGTTTAGATCGACGTGCTATGTGTTCCTCCACAATAATAGTGAGGCTCAAACGTCTTGCGTGGGAGCCACGTTCTGCGAACTGACACGTCTTAGACCACCACGTTATTGCCCTTTGTTCAAAATGGACGCAGATACTCAATTATTTTTAGTGACTGAGTAGGCCATACCGCAGTCACACATCTCACTTACTTTACACATACATAAGATTTATTGCAATATTGTATTGTTAACGCATACATTGTGAGATACTCCTGTTTTTTTTTGAAGGTTCTTCTCGTATGATTTTATGTTTAATACTTTGTATTTTGTAAATATCTTTATCACTGTCTGCAAGTTAAAATCGACCTAAATGTATTCAGAGGTTCCTTTGTCACTCCTTATCTTGCAATTGAAAGGCACAAGAATATTCACAGAAGAAGACTACTTAAAAAAATGTAAGCAAAAAAAGAATTAATAAATCACATGAAAAAAAATAGAAAAAACGACCACCATACATTTATAAAAAATAATAAATTAATTGTAAACAGAGATGAATACACCCTGAAACAACTACAATTAATAGAAATAAGAAAAAAAGACACGAAAAATAAAACAACAGAATTCTGAACCAATAACAAATATACAATCGCAAAGTTCTCCCATTACCATACAAGAAGAGTTAGAGCAACAAATAAAGAAAGGCAGAGATTCCCAGGAAATGATAAAGAATCCAAATCAAAAGAGAAACAACTAAAAATTACCAGTACAAACACGACAAAAAACTAACGACACTAAATAAAGGATTGTACTCGGTGACAACAAAATCGATAAATGAGGCAAACATGAATATAAACATAACAAATAAATTAAATACAAAAAATAGCAACTTGGAAATAATAGAAAAAGTCAAAAAGTATAAAAATAATCATAAAGTCAAAAATAAAAGAAACGTAATCATAATTAGCACGTGGAATACATGAACAGTGCTGCAACCCGACAAAATAAAAGCGATTGCGATGGAACTGGAAAGATACACAATAAATATAGCGGTATTACAAGCTTAGATGGAAATGACATGGTAGGAGAGACAAAAGGAAATATACACTATTGTATTCAGGAAGTGACAAACAAGGATTATATGGAGTGGGGTTTATAATAATAGAAAAATTAAAAGACCATGATAACGAAGAAAAAGAAATACTGTATAAGAAAATAGAGAAAGAAATAGACATAATACCAAAGAAAGACATAGTAATAGCATTGGGTAATTTCAATGAACAAATAGGTAAAGAGGAATTTAACAAACAAGTAGCAGGTAAACACACTTTTCATCAAAATACTAATAATAATGAAAAAAATTGTGCAATCTAGCAACAACGATAAATATGATTATAAGCAGAACTGATCATAAAGACCCAGACAGACACAAAATAACATAGAAATCGCCGGATCAGAAAACGTACGCACAAATAGATCATATATTAATTAACAAAAGAAAACAACCCGCAGTAAAAGATGTGCGCACATAGAGAAGAGCATGTCCAGACACTAACCACTTTATGATGACAGCAACATTGAAGCAAATAGTGAAAAGAACAGAACTGAAACAAAAAAAAATAAAATATAAGCGGGGTGTAGAAAAACTATGAAAACACCAGAAAGAGAGATGCTGAAAGACTAGGAAAAAAACTAAAAGGATATAACATAAATGAGAATGAAATAAAAGAACAAGTAGACAAGAATAAAAGTATGCTTAAACAGTATAGCGAAAGTTCATAGAGGGAAAACAGTAAGCAGACCAGATCTAGGAAGGTATGATAACAATAGTAAAGAAACAGCTAAAAATAAAATGGAAACAAGATAAAAATAGATTAAATCAAACAGAGAAAAGGGAAAGCTGAGTATAAAAGGTTAAGAAAGGAATTAAAGAAAATAAATTGCAAAACAAAAAGAGATTGGATGGAAAACAGAATAAAACAAATTGAAGGTAATAACAAACCTAAAAATACAAATAGCTATTACAAGATCACAAAAATCAAATAAAAAAATAGAAAATTGGCTGAAAATGATAGTCTAGACTTTAAAGGACTATTGACAGATATAGACATGTTCGAGACAGAAAAAAACGAGACTGTAGCACCAGAACAAGACAGAATAAACGAAGTACCAACAAAAGAAGAAATAAAGGAAACTATTATAAAAAGCCGTTATGGTAAAGCACCAGGGAGAGATGGTATAAATGCAGAACTCATAAAGTATGGTGGAGAAAATTGCACGAAAAATGTACTCAATAATGAAAAGAATATGGAAAAAAGAAAGGATACCCGTAGAATAGGAATCCGGACAAATAATCACAATATATAAGAAAAGAGGCTAATAAGTATGTAAGAACTACAGAGGATTAACACTAATGAATACCACAGGGAATTTAATAGGTCAATACCAATATAACTTCACTAAAAGAAGATCAATGACTAATGCGCTCCACATAATAAAGCAGATTATAGAAAAAGCACATAAATATGAAATTGAAATGAAACTTTTATTCATCAACTTTAACAAGCTTTTAATTCCATCCAAAGAAGTAAAAGTGATGAGGGCTTTAAATGAGCTAAGAATATATACTAAGATAAGAAGACTAATAGAGATGACAATGAGTTCTTCTTTTGTAGGTGCCGCTCCTAGTGAAGGTTGGCTGTCATTTCTGAAAAACTTTCTCTGTTTCTTGCTATGTTAAAAAGGGTGCCGACTCTCGTGATGCCCTTTCATTCTTTTATGTTTCTGAGCCATGACATCTTTCTTCCCACTCCTCTTCTACGTTCTATCTTTCCCATCATTATTTTCTGTAGTAGGTCGTATCTATCATGTCTCAATATGTGTCTCAAATATTCGACTTTTCTTCTTTTCACAATGTGTAAAAGTTCTCTATCTCTTGCTATTCTATTTAAGTCCTCCTCATTGGTACATCGCTCTGTCCATGAGATTTTTAATATTCGCCGGGAGATCCACATTTCTAATGCTTCTATTCTTGCGCTTGTGTTTTTCTTTAGAGTCCATGCTTCTGAGCCGTACAGTAATATTGATCATATGTAACTCTCAGTCGTAGATCGATGCTCAATTCTTTATCACATAACATTACCTTCATCTTTCTAAATCCGTCTCTGGCCATTTCCATTCTTGTCTTAACTTCCATGTCACTATCCCATTCTTCTCTTACCTATGTACCTAAGTATCTATATTTCTATACTCGCTCTATGTTGTTACCTGCTACCGTAAGTCTCGCATTTAGGTCTCTCTTCTTGCTTACTACCATAAACTTCATCTTATGGATGTTCATATTGAGGCATAACCTTTCACTTTCTTCATTCACTCTGTCTAACAAGACTTACACAACTTCTTGAGTTGATGCAACCATAATGGTGTAGTCGGCATATTGAATATTATTTATTACTTTACCATTTACTTTAATTCCTTCCTCTCTTATGTACAGTGCATTTATCATTATATACTTTAAGTATAAGTTGAACAGAATTGGCGATAAAATGCATCCCTGTCTCACTCCTCGTTTTATTTCTATTTCTTCTGTACTGTCGTTCTTAATTCTATCGGTTGGTGTTTGGCCCCAGTACAAATTCTTAATTATTTTTATATCCTTTCCATCTAGGCGCATTTCTTCCATTATTTGAATAAGTTGTCATGTCTTACTTTGTCAAACACCTTCTCGTAGTCAATGTAACTTAGGATAACGTCATTCTGCATGTCTCTACATTTCTGTATATGACAATGAGTGTAAAGACCCAAAAAGGAGAAACAAAAGAATTTGAAATAAATAAGGGAATGCGACAAAGAGATTCCTTGTCCACAGCGCTATTTAACATAGCAGTGGAGTACGTATTGCAAAAAATTTATAAGGGCACAGTATACACAACAATAATAAGACCAACCATATTGTATGGTACGAAAACAATTACAAAGACGAAAAAACAGAAAGAAGAGTTTAGAATATTGGAGAGGAAAATATGGAAAACAATACTAGAGGCATTAAGAGAATCAGAAATTGAATACCAGAGTAGAATAATCTTCGAATTAAAACAAGAGACTGATGAAGACATAGTTAAGAAAATAGAACAAAGGTTCAAATAGTTGGGTCATATATAGAGAGCCGGTGCAGACAAAACAATATTCTCAATGTTAGAATGGAACCCAAGTTGTAAGAGAAGAAGGGGGAGACCAAGGACAACATGAATGCAAGAGGTAACAGAAGACTTAAGAAAATTGGGGTTAAAGATTGGAAGACCAAAGCAAAAAACAGAAGACAGTGCAAAGTGATTTGTAAGAAGATACAACAGTTAATGGGTACTGATCACATAATGATCTAAAGAGCTCTAGTTTGGAGTGGCGACACCCCACTTGGGGGTGGGGGGGGTTGTATATAGATATACCCTGCGTGAGTTAGTTCTTTCACAATTATTTGTATATCAGTTGTGCGATGTAGATGTTTAATCACTACTTTTTTTGACATCCAACTTATTATATTAGTAATTTTTTGCAAATACTTGGGATGTTGCCTTTAATTTTTTGTGTTATTATTCAACGTTTATTAGTTTATTAGTCATTTCTTGATAACTAGTTACTCCATAATCGAATATTGAAGAGAGTTTTGAAATTTTGTCTTTTGATTATTTATCTGTAGTAGTTTCTGCGTTATCCACAGATAATAAATAAAAATATTGTATTAAAATTCGCTCTTCTTCGCCAATTAAAATACTGTAATAACACTTAGTGTTATATAACATCTAATTGTTAAAGTTGGATGTTGAATTTACATGTTGTTTATTTGCGGTATTTATGTACTTACTACTGGTACGCCTTGTATTGCATTGTAGATCGGTACTCCACATACAATATTGTTGGCTGCAGTTAAATCCTAGTCCGGTAATATATTCACATTTAAATTGATTGTAGATTATCCACCGTTTGATTTCTTTATCATTTTAGATTGTTTTAGCTATTACAAATTTATCTGTATTTTGAGACCGACTGATTGTCTTTTAACGTTCCTTACTTGTTGCAAATAACAAGGAAATTCGAAACTATTTGATCCAATTTTTTTCACTAAAATGCAATCATATATTTAATAACGTCAGACAATATCTTTAACTTCTTAATTAAAACTACATCGAATAATCTTCTGCGCGTAAGCAAGTAGTTCAACATAGTCAACATTCGTTTTTGATGAAATTTAAAATTACACTTACACCTGACTAAAACTAAACTATTAAAAATAAATTTAAACAACAAAGTGTCTATAGGTTCTTTTAGTCGCATTTTCCCTTATCAGTATGCTTCGCAGTCCACTGAACTCTACAAAATGTTACGCAATAAAAAAAGATCCGAACAAATGTTTATACATCGCAAGTTTCAATTTCATTCGCAGCCGCGATTTGATTTATCAGCGGCCGCCGACAAATCTGAATACGATACCCCGAAGCAGCTGTACGAATTTAAATTTCGGTGCTAGGATGCTGCCTATTCTTTTTTTGCTCCTCGTCTAACTAGCAGACCGTGCAAGACAGAATTCTGTGTTTTTCACGCTTCGCTGGCTCTTGAAGACGTTCTGGCGCTGGCATCATGTGTGGCGTTCCGCCCGTCATGGGCTGGTCTTGGCTCTACGACGCCCTGAGCCTCTTGGATTCGGATCAAGCCTTTTATGAAGTCACGCTGAAACTTATTTATGTGTTGTCGTATGAGACCCGTGAACGATGCCGCGAGCGCTGCAGTCGCGGTGGCTGGGGGCACCTAAATGGGTCCTTTATTGGGTGCTAATTGAGTGCCTTGTTGGGGGAACAAATTATATCGGTCGGATGCGATCTGAACAGAATCTTTTATCACATCTACTCAACTATTCCTTGGCAATCAAAAAGTGTTAATTTAATAAAAATAGGGTTTGTCATCGTTTCGATCACTTAATAATTATTTATTATTGAAGAAAGTTTGAATCGTGTAAATTTAGATACGAAATTAATGATCACCTAAAATATTACAAAAACAGACAGTATAATACGATCGTCTACTCATGAAGGCATTATTTTGTAAGTAGAATATTATACTGTCTTTCATAAAACTTTTTTTAAGGGACGTTTCTGCTTCTTTCCTCATTCGTCAATATTTAAGCATGAAATTTAATAAATAAATTTCCAAATCATTCATCAACTGTATTACATCATTTAGATGGTGTGATTCAAATCTTTCTAAAATTCTCAAGCATTATAAAGCCACCTACATGCGTACTCATCATAAAAAAACAACAATTAGATATATTCATCGAACAATTCTTTTATTATATACCAACTTTATAATAAATACAGCACAAGTATTTATCATACCTTTTATCGTATCAAATAAGGCAAAGAGTATACACAGTAAAACGTACACCTTACAAGAGTAGAATGAGATTGGACGGCAGATCGATAGAATGAACACGAGAACATCACGGAACCCATCTTTTTGCTGTACGACCAGAGTATTATAGTGCACTTGTATTTCCCGGTTAACGTATTTGTACATATTAAAATAAGTCTCACCATCACCTTTGTTCTTGTAAATTTCTGTACAAACTTATTGACCCATATCGCAATTTATCTTGATTGTAGTAAGTAAAAAATAGGAATATAGTATAAAATAAGAGAGCCGACAGAAATTTAAAAAATGATTACTGGTGAAATTAACTCTACGAACGGTGCACAAGAAAGAAAATTATATATCTCTTAATCAGCTATTGCTTGAATTTTAATTATTCGTAATCTTTCATTATTTAATTTTTTTTGTAATATTAACAGCATAAATTAACCACTGCAATACTTTTTTATAATCAATATCGTAAAATTAAAGAATAAGATGTAGGAGACTACAAGAGAAAACTATGAAGACACCACACAAATTATTCATCTTATCAAACGATTTGTATGATCGTCTTGCCTTACGATAAATTTTTGCATCTAAACCGGGCTTTAGAATAAAATGTATGTACATAGGATACAGACAACTGTGGCATGACGATCTTCCATTTTCAAACTCATTAACCATATCACACCATTTGGTAATTGGTTTAATTATTAGATACCCAGTAAAAATAAAATTTTCTCACTGGAAGGTGGTTGTGCAGAATGGTATAAACTTTTTGTGCAAAAATTTCCAAATACTTTCCTATCTGATGTGAAGTCATACATACATGTGTCGTAACTGAACATCTTCTTGGCGTGACAGACTACGGATGTTCTGACATCGGAACGTTTTTGAAACTGAAATTCTTGTTTGGAACTTCTAATCATATCCCAGCATATAAATCATTTTCTCCAAACACACACAGTGTGCCAAATTGTAATACAAAATTGTACAATATTTTGTTTTTGACCAAGATGACATTGTGAGCTCATATACTCATTGTCATATTTCAAGAGAAACTAACACTCAGAGGTTGCCATATTGGACACAGTACAGCTTCCAACTTGTTTCATTATACTTCAACTTATTACAACATCCAAGTATTTCTTACGCCATATTGTAAAACTTTCCTAATATTTTAAGTAAATGGTTTTCAATTTGCAATATATGCTAAAATAAACGATGCCAAGGCTGTCCAAGTTTATATTGTTAAAATTGCACCACCATTAGAAATAAATTATATTAGTACATTGAAACTTTTATACTAAATTAGCATTTTATAATTAGAAAACAATTACAGTTTTATAATCATGTCTATATTTGTCCAAGATTTAGTTTCTTAGGTATAATGTCTAGGGAGAAATTGTAATATCATGAATAAAATAGGCATTAAAGCGTTCTCAGCAATTTGGATTTGATACGTGTAACTTACACGGTGTAAGAATATCTCAATAAAAAATATACATTATCAACAATTACTGTTGGCGTACAAAGAGGTGCTCCTTTACGAGAACTAGGGTGAAGAATTAGCCGCCATGGCAGTACAGTAGCGCAAATATACAGCCAGCGAGTCGTAGAATTATCTGTTATGCCTACAACGACGCTGTATTACAGCCCGTAGTACTTTCTTTACTTTAAAGAGTGGCCCAAACAGTCTTTCAACAAGGTAACATTCCACTATATGTGGCGCGTAATACATTACAATCTGTTCAATAGCAAAGTAAGCACTACAATCTTAAAAATATTATAAAAATGTGAACAACATTTTTTTATTGAATTTATTATCATTACTATAAGATATTGCGCAATTACCTAATACTTCCATTACCAATTATAGTTTTACACCTTTTTTTAATTGCCTCAAGGCAGGTTTTCTGCATAGTCATTTGGCAAAAGTCGCCATATTTTCTTAATCTTATGATCTGAGGACATTACTGACTACTCCATCGTAGTGATGCTATTTGGTATCTCCACGTATTGCACAGTTTGATACTATGTTTAAGATCATTGTCTTCTTGCAGCTTGGTTTTGTGAAAACCAAAAACTTTTCAGCAGACTTCAGCAAATGTTTCTGTTAGATTTCTTCTTCTTTGGGTGCCGTCTCCGTTGCGAAGGTTGGCAATCATCGCTATTCAAATTTTTGACACTGCTGATCTAAATAACTGGCTGGTAGTACAGTTAAACCATTCTCTCAAGTTCTTCATCCACGAATGTCTTCTTCTTTCCACGCTTCTCCTCCCTTGAATTTTCCCCTGTATTATTATCTGGAGCAGATGGTATCTATCGCCTCCCATAAAATGTCCAAGATATTGCAGTTTTCGTTTTTTAATGGTGAAGACAACTTCGGTTTCTTTTCCCATTCTTCTCATCACCTCTACGTTAGTTACATGTTCGGTCCACGATATTTTTAATGTTCTTCTATATAGCCATAACTCAAACGCCTCTAATTTTTTCACATCTGCTTACTTCAGTGTCCATGTTTCCATCCCGTAAAATAGTATATATAAGTTGCTCTTGCTTTTTCTATCCTTGATTTTATTTCTTCTGAGCAATTGTTGTCTTTATTGATTATAGTACCCAGATATACGTATTTTTCCACTTTCTCTATGGGCTTGTTGCTTATGTAAAGATTTCCATATAAAATTCTCGGTGTTTTACTTACTACCATATACTTAGTCTTTTTTGCATTTAGCAAAAGTCCGTATTCTTCACTTGTTAGTACTACTTTATCAAGTATTACCTGTAGGTTTTCTAGGCTAGTTGCTATCAGGATTGTGTCGTCAGCATATCTTATATTGTTAATTGGTATTCCGTTCACTTTTATTCTATTGTTTCGTATAATAACGCTTTCTTCATTACCTCTTCTGCGTACATATTAAAAAGTGTTGGTGACAGCACACAACCCTGCTTAATGCCTCTTTTTATTTCTGTGTTCAATGCTATTTCCGTCTATTTTTATAACTGCTTTTTGATCGTAGTATAAGTTACTAATGATTCTGATGTCTTGCGTGTCTATATTCTTTTCTTGCAGTAATTTAATTAGTTGTTCGTGGCTTTGTTGAAATCAATAAAACAAATATATAGGTCTTGATTCATCCAGACAACGTTGTATTAAAATGTTTAGTGCAAACAAGGCTTCTCTCGTTCCAAGTCTGTCTCTGAATCCGAACTGTCTTTCACTGATATCTTGTTCCAACTTTTCTGTTAGAGGATGCCCATTTTCTCTGCGTTTAAATTGTCCGTAAACAGAAAGAGGGAACCAAAACCGTATTTACAGAAGCATCTCCTAATATTTACATTTACAGGGTGTTTTACTGTGCGATAAAGAATCTTATTACTCTTTGCTGACCGCGCTTTTGATAAAGTAGACCATGTCCAGAGAGAAAACGTATTCGTAAAGATAACACTGTCATCATTATCATCATGGTGTGAGTCGTGGACTTGTTTCTGTTTTCTTCCATTCTTTTCTCGGCCTTCCTACGTCCCTTTTTCTTTGTGATTTTATACTTTAAGGCTTGTTTTGGTATCCTTTTCTCCTCCATTCTTCCGAGGTGGTTTGTTCATTTTTCCCTGTATTGCAAGACCTTATCAGTTAAGGAGTATATATTAAGATCTTTTCTGATTTATTCGTTTTGCATTCTGTCCTTTCTCGTTACTCCTCGTACATATCTTTTTGCTGTTTGGATTTCTTTCTTTTTCTTTTCTGTTATTACCCAAACTTCGTTTCCATGTAGCATTCCAGGAGTAGCTGTACTTTTGTATAGTTTAAGTTTTGTTTTTGTTCTTGTTTTATTTTTTAGTGCAGTTTTTTGTTCCGCGGATGGCTTGGAACTTGTTTATTTTGCTTTTTGTGTGTCGGTCTTCGTTATAAGACATTTCGCAGCATAAATATTCGAAGTGCAAGACCTGTTTTAATATCGTTTCATTTATGACAATTTTGATCTTATCGGAGTCTTTCCGTGAAATGCCATCACCTTGATTCCGAAGGTGGATATTTTTATGTTATGTTCCTTAAATATTGTATTTAATGTATATATTTCTCTTTGTAGGTCGTTTTCCTGTTTCTGCTGTGAGTACCTGGTCGTCGGTAAACAATAAGGTGTTTATCCATTATTCTTGTCTAATTTTTATTCTTTTCAGCCCTTTTATTTTACATATTTTGATTATATATATATATATATATATATATATATATATATATATATATATATATATATATATATATATATTGAAAATCGTTAGGACTGAATCCTTGTTTAACACCTTGGTTAGTAGTCATATATGTGTACCTCCAGCTATTTTTATTTAGGTGTTCTTATACAGGCTTTTTGTGACATTTATTAAGTATTTGGAAAATCCCCTCTTTTCCATTATGGCCCACTGTGTCTCTCTGTCTACTAAGTCGAATGCTTTTTTGCGGTCTATAAATGCTAGATGGGTTTCCAAGTTATACTCTCCTCTTTTCTCTATTATTTGCTATACTGCAAATACTCCATCTATTCAAGAGATTCTCTTTTGAACTCATTTTGTTCTTCTATTAGTATGGTTTCTGCTATGGTTTAAATTCTTGTATTTATTATCTTTGCGTATGTTTTGTATCCGGTGTTTAATAAGCTTATCTCTATAATTTTCGCATTTGCATAGGTCTTCCCCTTTGAAGATAGGTTAAACCATGTTTTTCTACCAATTGTGGGGTATTTCTCTAGTTGATAAGGTGTAAGTATCTTTGTTTTAGTAATGGGCCTCCATGTTTAATTATTATTATTCTGTGTTTATTTCGTCAGGAGCCGATGCTTTGAGATTTTGAATAGTTGTAGTGTTTCATTTAGTTCTTCAATTGTGATATCATGAATCCTCCACTTTTGTTTAATTATTATTATTCTGTGATTTTGTTGGTTCGTTATTGAGCCGATAGCTTCTGAATTTCTAGCTATTCCTCGTCTTCGGTGTTGTTGATTTTTGCTTTTTCTTTCTCGTTCTTATTTAAGTTTTTTATAGCTTTATAGGCGAAGACCTGTCGTCCGTACAGGTCTTGTTCTACTTGTTCTATTTGTCTCATTCTCTGATGTGCTTGTTGGTTTGTTATTGCTACTTCTATTTAGATTCATCGTATATGTTTCTAGCTATTCCTCTCTTGGTGTTGGTATGACCTTTTGCTTTATTGTTTTGCTCTTCATTCATTTTAAGTTTTTTTTTATTTATAGGCGAAGACTGTCGTCCGTACAGGTCTTGTTCTGACTCCTGTTTATCTATTTGTCTCATATTGTTTCTCTTATGTGTCTGTTGCTGTTTTTGTTGTTGGCTATAATTCGTTCTTATTTTATATTCATTATATGTTGTCTTCATTTCTATTTTGTAGTGTATTTTTGTTTGATTTGTTTGATCTTAGACCTTTTTATCTTATATCTTCATTTGCCATGACTGGTAGTGTAGTCTTATCCTTTATAGACTCGTCTATCTAGGTTTATCTGATACCTGTTGTATCGATTTTGTTATATTGTTTTATTCTTCATTATGTCTGTCTGTTGCAGTATAGTTGTATGATTTAATGTTCTGATATGTTATTATATCTTTCGTCTTATTATGTAAAGCAAAATTGATTAATGATGTTCCATTGTTAGTGTACTTCCTCCATTTATTTATAGTGTTTATCTTTTTTGTAATGTGTCATAAAACTCTTCGGTGTCTTCTTTTTTTGGGGTTGTATACTCTTATAACGTCATATATCCTTTGTTGGTTTTTAGTATCACGTTTACGTTTGTTAATGTATTTGTAACTTTGTACACTATCGAGATGTTTTTTATGTATCAGGATTACAACTCCTGCTGCTGCTCTCGTCTCTTTATTTACTCCGCTGAATATTTTTATGTATCTTTGTAATTCATTGGTAGCTTTTAGCTTCTTTTTGTTTCGGTGATTACCGCTATGTCACATTCTATCTTTTTAAATTCTTTTGCTAGCTCTTCTTTATTTGTCAGCCATACATTCCACATTGAGACTTTCTATATGTTTTCTACTCTTTTCTTCTTTTTATTTTTTGTTTTAGCTTTGTCAGCTTTAGTTGTCTGTATATAGGGTTTTGTGTTTTTAATTTCTTAGCTTTGTCTTGCTATTAGGTGGTTTTTCAATTTCTGTGGGTTCAGCTCAGAACCTTGAGCTGACCGATTTTTCGATGCGAGATTCCGATTTAATTTCACCTGAGGTAAATCCATTTTAATCAATTCTGCTCCAGGTTTTCGTGCTTTTTGATAATCCGTTTTTTCAGGTGTGCGTTTTAATCGTATTTGATCTGTTTTGGGATTCCATGGTAGCAACCTTAACGTTGTTTTCAAAGAGAAACAAATATGCTTTATCTTTTTCCGTTGTTGCAACGCAGGTTATTCAATTCTCTAACAGATTGTCTTAATTCTCAACCTCAAAATATTACTTTATCCACTTCTTAATAAATGCTTTCGACTTCCGTATATATTTCCCAAGCGCTTTATACGTCAGTTTAGATTCTTTTGGATAATTCACTAACACAGCTTCATATTGCTTCAGAAATTTTTACTCATTGTAAAAACAACGAATTCACCGACATCAGCAACACAATGTGCCGACAAACTATATACTGCGTGGAAGAGCACGAAATAACAATTCAAACGAACTAACCTAGATGGCGCTGCTATATCTCCTTACCAAATGACAATGTTCAAAATCTGGCTTAATTATGGGAGCATGTAAATAATGAATAAAATGCAC